>OY796881.1:28502704-28921836 GCA_963680785.1 Diplosoma virens | reverse complement strand
TACCAAGACATCTAAAAATGGCAGGGAATTATTGGATTCTGTTTCTAAAGTAAATTTATAAAAAAAAAAAATATGAATAACTTACCTGGTAACAGAACCAATAGAATATTTAATAACATCAAAAGCCTTTACGGACTAGGGACCCTTCAACTTTTTCGAAGTTTAGTGTCCCAAGGAAACAGAATTGCGCGTCACCAAGGACATTTATTTTTCAACCACAGCTGCTTAAGAGAACAAGTTTTACCGCGTAGCCTAGAATTCAAATCGCCCATAAACACTGTTGCCGGTAAGAAGTTAACTAGAAAATTTGTCTTCCAGTTTTTAAAACTTAGAATAAATGAATCGCATCACTGGATTAGAATTAGTGTTCAAAAGATTGAGAGAATTAAAACTGAATTGCAAAAGACTCTGTCACAATGTGATTACGAGATGGTCTCGGACTGGTCAAACTTAAAAATGAAAAAGCTTAGTGTACAGCTGAATAGTCATTACAGAAGCAAAATAAATAAACTTTTAGAATATAACAACAAGATCTACAAAAAGTATACAAATCAACAAAAAAATAGGGTTATCAACTTGTTGAAACATGAATTAACTAATGCTGAAGAGAGTGTGCTACGTTATGGCTTAAATTTTGCAGTTACCCCTAAAATCGTACCGAAATTTGATATCATATCTGCAGTTGAAAAAGGCATTCACCATTTACCTAAATCCTCGGCTAATATTATCAGAAGCAAAGTGATTAATACCCTCAATACTTATAAAACCCCTAAACCTAATTTATCGTTGGAAGATTTTAAGGCGCTGAAAGGGTTAGCTAAACGTGACAACTTAGTTATAACACGAGCAGATAAAGGCAACTGCACCGTGATTCTAGATAAAGATGACCACGAAGAAAAAATTCTAAAATTGTTAGCTGATGATAATACGTATTTACGATTGAAACGTGATCCTACAAAAAGTTTAGAAAGAAACGTAAACAAATACATTTATGATTTATTCAAGAACGATCTACTATTGCAAAGAGAATACCACCTTCTTCACAGTTCCGATGCCTACGCTCCACGCATTTACGGCTTACCTAAAGTGCATAAGCCTGGCGCCCCCCTCCGACCTATAGTGTCATTTATTAATTCTCCTTTATACAATTTATCTAAATTTTTTACTAAAATTCTATCACCGCTAGCTGGCAGAACCGAACACACTGTTAAAAACTCTTTATGAATTCGTCGATACGATAACAGGGTTAAAACTTGATGATGATGAATGTATCGTGTCTTTTGACTTCGTTTCACTTTTTACCAAAATTCCAGTTGATGTGGCAAAATCAGTAATATTTGAACTTTTAAGCAAAGATGAATGTTTACAAGACCGCACTAAATTATGTTTGAGAAGAATTAATGCTTGGAATAAATATATGTTTGGACAATACCTATATTCAGTTTAAAAATCAATTTTATAAAGAGATTTTTGGCGTCCCTATGGGCTCCCCCATTTTAGTAACTATTGCTAACCATAGAATAGAGACCATAGAAACCAAAGCTCTTTAAACATTTCAAAATCCCCCAATTATGTGGAAATGATACGTCGACGATACTTTTGTGGTTATAAAAAAGAAGAATTTGGAAACCTTTTATGAACATTTTATAACATAGAGGCAAGTATCAAATTTACTCCAGAAACAGAATCCAATAATTCCCTGCCATTTTTAGATGTCTTGGTAGTTAAAGAAAAATCTGGAAATTTGACAACCAAATTATATCAAAAACCAACGCACACCAATCGGTTCCTCAATTTCAACTCAAAACATTCATTAAGCCAAAACCGTGGAATAATATCCACTTTATCCCACAGAATCAATTCGAAACTAATTACGAAAAAAACAGATAAATCAATAGAAATTTAAGAAGTTGATAGAAACACTAAAAAAGAATGATTATCCGGAATGGTTCGTTAAACAAACACTACGTCGTACCAACAAGAAGTGGAATGATCATATCAAAGAAGCAAGCTTTTCTAGTAATGAAAGAAAAGAATTGGTTGTGCTTTCATACTTGGCAGGTTTTACAGAAAAAATTACAAGAATTTTTAAAGCTTTTAACATAAAAGTTTGCACCAAACCAATAAAGACAATCAAAAATATTTTACCGACTACGAAAGATTTCATTGATTTTAACCAACGAACAGGTGCAATTTACCAAATTCTTTGCAAAAATTGTTCTGGTATATACATTGGAGAAACCAGCCGCAGTTTTAAAACCAGATGTTCTGAACATAAGCGAGATTTGAACCCGAGAAACTTGGCAAAAATCGATGACAATAATATTAAGAAAAAAACTGCTCTTGTGAAACATGTGGTAAATTTTCAGCATAACATTGATTTTGACAACTCTTCTATTCTTGCTTTTGAATCGGATTTTTTAAACGTCGTTTTTTAGAATCTTTTTTTATCAATAACAAAATCACAACAGTAAATGACAAAGAAAATTGTTTTTACAATGAAATTTACCATGGGTTAAAATAAACCCGTTGCTTTTTTGATTGATCGTTCGCTTTTGCTTATATCCTTGACCGCCTATGTATCATATGACTTGTCTTTTTCTTTTTCCATTTTCAAATTTAAAACACTTGTATGTATTTTTGTTCATTGCTTTTATCAATGTTATTTTAAGCTAAGTCCTGACGAAGAGCGTCTGCAATAACACTTGAAACGTTGATTGTTTTTAAAGTTTTTAGTTTAATAAACTGAAGATTTTAAGTTAAGTCTATTTACCAGAAGAGCATAGAAAAAATATGAATAACTTAATTGGTAACAGAACCAATAGAATCTATAGGTCATTCCTCACTATAAGCGTAACAGATAAAAAATTTTTCCAGAATTTTATGCTACACGATCGCCCGAATCATAATTTTGTTTCATTTTATGTAGATGTTCAAATATAACTATTATTTAATGGGAAGACTTTTTTTGGTCTTCACATATAATATAACTTTAAATCGATCAGAGATGTAAATTTATAGGCTACATGCAAATAGATTGGTTTGTCGAAAAAAAAAACCAAAAAATTCTTCACATTAAACATTAGTTGTATTTGGGCACTAATCTGAATCGTTCTTAATAAAAAACCGTGTATAACAATTTCGCCCAAAACATAAGCATAAAACAACTATCTCTTGCCCAAAAAGTGCATGTTTAATGCCGGAAAAATCTGATTCTGCCAACATTTTTGCGTTTTTTGGGGGCAATTATCCTCCTGCTCCCGCTTCGTAGGCTTCGACTATGTTCTTCCCTTATGGACTACTTAGTACCTGTGGGCGTTTAAAAACAAGTGCAACATTTCACAAGAAGGAAAACAGAAAAAAACAAAAAACTAAAATTTTAGTAGTCTTTACTCTTTAGAAACCCGTCAGCAGCGCGGTCGAGTGGTCAGAGCGCCGGGATTGTGATCGACATGGCCTCGGTCCAAAGCCTACTCGCGCCATTCTGTTGTGTCCTTAGGAAAGACACTTTATGGCACTTTCTCTTGCTTGTTGGTCTTGGCAAGCAGTTCTAAATTCAGTCATACTTCTATTAAATTTTAGCCGACAGCAATAATGTAACAACTCCGGAAACAGGTTGGGGTAATTGCTTATCCTATGTATTAGAGCCTCCATCGCTTTCTGCAAGTCAGAAGGATAAATATAGAGATTAAAAAAATCTTTCTTATGGACTTTACTCTGTGATATGTTTTGGTTAGAATTTTGAAGCCGTTTCCAAATAAAATATCATCGTTTATCGGACGTCATACAAATAACGAATAACACAGCACAAATTAAAAGCTTTCAAACTCATAATCGGAAGAAAGCCAAACAAATTTTATTATTACAAGCATTTAATCACAGTTAAAATAAATGCTTTAAAGCTCTTCAAAATTCTGGCATAAGAAAATTTTCATTAAAAACAAGTTAAACTTTGACAATAAATATAATCTATAGTAACAAGCAATCAGTCAGCGAAAAAAATTAAAAATCAACTTGTTGCACGCCAATGATAAAACTCATTTTATGGAAGATTAACTGAAAAACCTTTTGTAATTCCTATCAACTTGCTGTAATTCTCGCTGTCATTCATTTTAATGTTCAGAAAACAGTTTTATTTTAACTAAGAACAAGTGATTACATTTATTTCACAATTTAATACACCTAGAATTTTTATTTACCTATTATTTTTTAAAAAAGTGTCAAAAACCCTCTAAAAAAAATAAAAACTACTTTTTTTGCTGAATAACTAGCTTACCTAAACCTGGCCAACTATTTTTTTCATTGAAGCAAAAAGTTGCAATTACATTTTGTCACACTTCATTCATAATAATTTTAATCATGACGATGTAGTTTATTCCCGTTAAAAGTAGTTCAAAGTTTTATTATGAAATAATAACCGCATCGCTGATGAAGCACTACTTCCGTATTGTGCAGGGTTGCCAAATGTTCAAAGATAAAATAATCTAGAATCTCAACAAAAAATATCTAAAATAATATAAATTTAAAAAATAATAATCCAAATAATAATCCAAACATACCAAAGTTATATTTTCAATGAAAAAACGAAAATTGTAATACAAAGTTGTAACTCATGGTGTTCTACATTGTAAAAAAAAAAAAAAAAGGTTTTCACTAAATTTCCCAACTTTCGTCCAAAAATCAGGGTGTTCTCTAAAAAAAAAGTGTTGTCACTTCTTTGCCACTAGAAACAAATGCAAAATAACATTTATCAAAATAATCTAAATATATCTAAATGAAATGCTAAAATAATCTAAAAAATAATCTAACATCTAAATGGGTATTTATTACATCTAAATTAGACGAAAATAATCTAAATCTAGATTAAAATAATCTAAGTTGGCAACACTGGTATTGTGTGATATAACGTCTGATTCGCTTGATATATTCTCTCGTCCTTTTTCTTTTTTCAAGGTACAGTAATGACGTAATCTGTTTTTGTCCAAGCTTCGCTATCTTGCTAGTTTGCGGAATATTCACGGATATCTCTTTGGAGAGTTGAAAAATTATCTAGTTTATTCAAGTAACTTGGACGACGCGTGGCATTCAGCGTTTCTCAAACGGTGCGCCGCAAGGCCGGGTAGCTAGGTGCGCCACACTTGCATTTCGTAAATTTACGACCCATTTTTTGCACAATTCTTCATTTTCGGGAATTTATGAAATCGAACAATGTCCATCTGAAGTTGTGAGATTTTCGACATTGCAATTATTACAGCCATATGCTTGGCACAAAAATCCTTTTCTTGACATGCTGCTCCACACGAGTGGAATCAGAGACTAAATAAAATTGCTGTTTTCTTAAAGGCCTGTTTCCACTACGAGCGTGGAAAAGAGCATTCTTTGTTTGTTTTATTAATTTTTTTTGCGCTCGCTTCAATTTTAACCGCTCGCTTGAATCGAAGATCAATAAAAGAGAGAAAGAATGCTCTTTTCCACGCTCGTAGTGGAAACGGGCCTTAAGACTAAAAGTCAGAGACTGATGGAATGAAGTCACCAATGGAAACAGTATGAAATGCTTTAATACTTATAGCTGATGGCTCAGCTTCTGACCGAGAGAATGAGTGTGAGACACGCGCGCGCACAGTTTAAAGAAATCTGCACGGTGTAGTTAACTAGCAATATATCGCAATTCGATGCTGCGTCATTCTATCTAAAAATAGCCTCTTGTTAGAACCGTGCAATGTATTCAATTCATTGCTTTTTTTCAGTCAGCGACTAGCACTAGCTTGACAATAGTTTATTACAACTATTCCTGCTTTTTCTCTAGCTTTCCAGTCAACCGAAAATCGTAAGTTCCCTTATTATTTATTAAATTTTTTTATTTAGTTCAGTTTGTATAATATTTTAGGTTTTATACTATTATATATAATGGATAAATTTCTTAACAAGAAACGCAATTTTGATGAGAACGAATTTAGTAATGAGAACTCATTAAATGCAAAAAAACCTTGCATTAAGAAAGCTAATAAACCTAATCGCAAATATGATGACACGTATTTAAACTTTGGATTTTCTTGGACTGGAAATTAAGATCAACCTTCCCCATTGTGTTTGGTATGTGGATGTGAGATGTCAAATGAATCAATGCTACCCAGTAAATTAAGTAGACATCCTAAAAGTAAGCACCCGCATCTTCAAGGAAAAGATTTAAGCTATTTTAAAAGATTGCTGAAACAGAATAGAAAGCAAGGTAGTATTTTTAAAGCAAAATGACTGTTTCTGAAAAGGTTCAAATTGCTTCTTTAGAAATATCTGAATGGTTGCACAAACTTGAAGTCTCATACTTTAGTAGAGTTAATCATTCTACCTGAATGCAGAAAGATGGTAAAGATAATGTTAGGAGATGAAGCTGAAAGAGAAATCAATAAAAATTATTACTTTGTCAAATGATACAGTTCGAAGGCGCATTTTGGCATTGTCAGCTGATATCGAAGAAAATGTATGCCGTAATAAACTTAAAAATTCAATTTTTGCTTTGCAAGTTGATGAATCAACGGATATCACTAACAAAGCACATCTACTAGATTTCATTCGTTTTATTGAGGGCGATCAAATAGTTAATCAGTTTTTATGTTGCAAAGAAATGCCAGGTACTACAAAAGTGAAGACATTTTTCAAATTTTAAATAATTATCTCGTAAAAAGGGACTTATCATGAAAGTCATGTATTGGCATTTGTACCGATGGAGCTCCTTCTATGGTTGATCGTTTGAAAGGATTTACAACACTTGTAAAGGAAAGGCAGAATCCCAACATCATTACAACTCACTGCTTTCTACATAAAGAGGCTTTAATCGCAAAAACATTAGGAGTTGAATTGAAAAAAGTTTTAAATCAAGTTATCGAAACGGTTAATTTTATTAAAAGCAGGCCATTAAAGTGTCGTTTATTTAAACAAATATGTATTGGCATGGATTCACGGCACAAAAGATTACTTTTACACAGCGAAGTAAGGGGGCTGGCTTTTCTTTTATTTTTATATTTTATCTCTATATTTATCCTCCTAACTCGCAGGAAAGCGACAGAGGTGCAATACATAGGGTAGGCAATACCAAGATATTGCTGTCCGCTTGTAATAATAGAGATATGACTGTAATTTAGAACTGTTTCACCAAGCAGGGGAATGTGCCGTAAAGTGTCTTTCCCAAGGACACTACAGAATGGCGCGAGTGGGTTTTGAACCGAGACCGTGTTGGTCACGAGCCCGGCGCTTTACCCACTCGACCACGCTGCCCACAATAATGTTAAATTCCTTTTGTAATCTTCCAACAACACGTTGAGACTTTGAGTTAGTTTAAAAGCGTGATTCATTTTAATTTGTGCTTTATGATAAAAACGGTTAAAAAAACTATGACATCCAGCAACAAAACAACAAAACAACATTTATTTTATATATTAATGAATTAACTGACGTAGGGTATGAGTTTGGTTTAAAAATGCACTCGTATGCTGATGATACAACGTTGTACATGTGTATTGGTTTTAATCCCACAACTGAGTTTCATATTTCGAATGAAAATTTGAAATGTTGTTTAAATAAAATTAACACATGAATGACAAAAATTTCTTAAAACTTAATTTAAACAAAACCCAGCTTCTTGTCTGTGGAAAAAAAAGGTTATTAAACATAGGCCAAACAAACATAAGTAATTTAAAAAATTGTTTGCAAATTGATTCTAACTTGCTGCCAAGTGCCAAATTATTAGGGGTGTTTCTTGATGAATCTTTGACTCTGGATCATATGGTTACTGAGACCTATAGAATTGAATTTTTCAAATTTTTTAAACTACGCAATTCACATTTATTCCTTTCAAAGAACATAAAATTTTGCTAATAAAAAGTTTTATTATTTCTCGTCTTGATTATTGTAATAGCTTGTATGCATGTATTCCGCAATTATATTTATTACGTAAATTGGAACGACTTTTAAATGCATGTATTCGATTTATCTATAACATACCATCAAAAAATCATGAGTTATCCGGATACTATTCTTGCAGCCACATATTACCTATTAAATATCGCATTAACTATAAACTATGTCTTATGGTCTACAAAATATTGAATAATTTGGCACCAAAATATCTTCCGACCTATTTTATGTGTACAAACCTTTTCGTAAAAATCTCAGATCAGAAAATGACCATACAATTATTAATACTGGACATCACATTGAAAAACTATTTCTCATAAGATGTGTGTAATTTGGAATTCACTACCGATAGATTTACGTTCTTGTAATCATCTAAATGTATTTAAGAAAAATTTAAAGACTTATTATTTTAGAACTGCTTTTAAAGTATAAACAAATTAATCTTTACCTCTTTTGATATTAGTGATGTATTTTTACCTTTTTTGTCATATTTAACCTGATATTTGCAAAGTTTTTTACCTCTTTTTTATTGTTAATGGAATATCTGGGAAGTGTTATATTGTATAACATAGGTATTTTATTATTTTTTAAAATAGTGTGTACAACTTGTTTTTTTGTTTTTGTTGTTGTTTTTATTTTTTGGCATGCTACTAATTGTATTTTTTGCTACTCTACACATACTCTACTTGTATTTACGCGGTCTACAAAAACATTGTTATTATTACTATTATTATATGAGTTTGTTTCGTTATCTTTGTGTGTATTTTTGTTGCTTCAGGTCCAAGGAAAACTAACGGTTAATACGAGTTTACGGATTCGGTTAAATAGTTCAATTATCTTTTTTGCAAAAGCTACATTATAAAAAGACCATAGATCGCGGCCTATTAGTATATACAGTTACACATTATTTTAAACGCGACAAGCCAATACTCGCTGTTTTGGCTTTCTGACATGTAATTAGAAAGATCATTTTAGCTGGAGCTATATGCACATAGCCGTATCTGCCCGGGGTTCAAAGAAAAAATTGTCCCCCGAGTTTCAAAAATTTGGGCATAATCAGAATTTTTCGGGCAGCAACAAGGAAATATTTGGGCAAAACCAGAATTTTTTGGGCAAAATTTTTTTAGAGAACATTATGTTTTTTGGACGAAATCGAGATATAGACACAGATTCTAACTAGAGATCCCCTTTTTTCAGTCTTCTCCCTAAATTTTTGACTAAATTTCTTCTCATACCCGTAAAACTTTAGAAAATCAAGATTCATGAAAAAACTCTATTGTCTCCCCCAAATTTTTTTAGGCTTGTATGCCTATGGCTAAGCAAAGTTTTTTTTTCAATATTCGCCGTTACTAACATCGCAGCCTTTGGGAATTCCCAGAATTAAAAGTTTATTCAGTAAGGTCGGGGAAAAGTAAACTAGAACCGAAAAGAGTGCATTTGCTTTAAGTCTTTTTACAGTCATATCGTGGTCTTTTCTTTAAACTGTTGAATAAATCAAAACCTATGAGAGGAAAAAACTGCAGATGAATAAAAAAAAAATTATTTTCATTACGAATGAAAGTTATTCCACCATGATTCCACAATTTATAAATTATAAACATCGCGCTAATAAATTATTAAGAATTGATTACGATTATCTTCATGCAGATAACTTCTCTACATAGGGTTACCATATAAATTGACCAAAAAAATAAGCACAGCCATATCTCCATTTTCGTCCAAAAAACGTAGCCTAGTAATCTCTAAAAAAATGGTCATCGCTTTCAATCAGTGTTCGAAATCTCTTATTTTCGTCCCAAAACGTTTGGCACAAAAGTATTAAAACTGACATCGAAGGTTGGAAATTAAAGCAGAACCAATAATGAATTTATAGGATAATGTTTGGAAACAAGTTGGTTCAAAGACTAAATTTATAAATTCAAATTTTTGGAGAAGAAGAGAGTAAATTCAAATTTTTGTTATAAAGACTGCTTATAAATTCAAATTTTGTTGATGAAGGAAAGACTCGCGATTCTTAAGTTCACTCTTCGTTGAGAGAATGCTGACGTGTCCGACGATTTACGTAATTCGATAGCTATATCCGTCTAGTGCTGAACTTGTTCAAATACGATCAGCGAAATCCCTCCCAGTTACAAACTACCCTTATTTAATATGCGTAACTCTATGACGCCCGATTCAGAAAAATATAGCTGTAACTTGAATATGAAGGAGAGGAGTTTATTTTTTACCTGCGGTTTCACACACGCAGTTACTTAACACAATACAGCAAAAAATAATACAATGGTCACCTGACCATTCAGCAAACACGGTCACTGTTTTCTGAACGAAATTCTGGTACTGTGTGATAAGACCGATCTCTCTCTATTTATAATAAACCCGAATTGGGCCACGTGGCTCAGACGATAAAATTAACGATAAAATTCGATTTTATGCCCTTATAGAGATTACTGCTAAAACAAGGTCACATTGAGATTATTTAATTAGGATGATACATTTAGGTCATTTAGAACGGATACAGGTTATTGCAGTTAATTAAAAAAAATCTAATTTCCTCCGAAGAAGCGGTTTGCATTACGTAACACAAATTTTTTCGTCATCCTACTTGAAAGTAACAGTGTCAACTAATTTTGAATGTGGTTTATCTTAACTAGAACCAAACAAATGCTTTAAGTTAGTTTAAATCAGTGGTTCTCAATTATTTTAAAGCATTCGAATTTTTGCAAAAGTTAAAGCTTGTGATATGTGGCGACTCGAGAAGCTAAAAAATCATCGATCATGCAGTCGTGCTAAAGCGGTCCCATTAGGTCTACACTGGTACAGACTATGACTGACATAGGCAAGTTACGAATCTTGAGCCAAATGTGGCCTTCTTTTACTAATCCGGCATACCAAACAGATTATTTTAATCATGACGTCATTGATAGTGTTGCATTCATTTGGATCATTAACTAATAAAACCTAATTCCGTTGTGAGCCCGCATCCGGCCAGCATGTCCAAAGTTTGAAGAAATTGCCTAACAAAAGTTTACCCACTCCTGGTTTAGATCGTAAAATATTTATTACGAAAAGCCGTTTTAAAAATAAAGAAATTTATTTGCTCTCACGATTTCGAAAATTTCATTAGGAATGAATAAAAACATTTAAAAAATCAATTCAAGCAGCACGTGACCCCAAAAAAATTTAAGCAAACCCAGTTGAGGTTGTGACCCACAGTTTGACGATCACAGATTCAGACTAAACGCGAACTAAAGGCGAATCTGAAAATAGGAAAAACAATTAACACGGAATTTTTTCGACAATTGCCCAAATCATGATTTCGCATGTAAAATGTCCGAATATCATTAAGATTTAATGTGAAAACTTTTTTTTTGTTTGTAAATGGAACAGAAACAGTTGGTTTTACCGGAATAAAGTTTTGAAGACCAAAAAAGGTTTTCACATTTCATCTTGGTTGTTTTTGCGCACTAATCGAGGTCGTTTTGAAATGAATTACTTCCGCCAGACCAAACACTATATGGTCGGTGCATGAAAAAATCTAAATCTACTAAGATTTTTTGACCTTGGATAGGGGTGATTGCGCCTTTCCCGTACGGCTATGGTCTTTACGATCAGAACAATTCTTTTTCAATTTTTATTAATAATCATGGTGAAGAAAATAGCAAGAAGAAATGAACGTCCGATTGTAAAAAACTGAAAGTGCTACCGCTATTTGTAAGTTTAAACCAGGGCTGCGAACTCGAAGCATTTTTAATCGAGTTCGAGTTCGAGTTCACAAAATAGAGTTGAAAAAATACAGTCGGAATAGAGTTAAGAGAATAATTCAACTGCGAAAAACTGAGCTCATGTTAAAAATGCTTTGTCATCAATGCTACCAATTTTAATCTATTATTAAACAAAATAAAAGAGGATAGCAAATTATAATTTGCACCAACGCTGAGAAATGTTATAGTTAAATTTACTCATTAAATGAACTCAAACATCACAAACTTTTTTCAAGTTCGAGTTCAAGTTCGAGTTCAGAAATTTTTATTTTTCGAGTTCGAGTTCGAGTTCGGCCAAAATTGCCGAGTTCTTCGAGTTCGAGTTCGCAGCCCTGGTTTAAACATTCGTGCGATAAACACTAAACGGTAGCACTACCCGAAACTACAAACAAATGAACTTTCTTGAGAACACAAGAAATAAAAGAATAATGCAGCTTTGTCTCTCACTTTACGAAGATCTTGCCATTGATTACAATTAAAAAATTTTTTTAAATATAATATACTGTATTAAAAGTACTTTTTATTAAGCCTAAAAAAAAGTTTTTAGTTATTAAGTTATTGAAATAATAAGATACAAGAAAAAACAAAAAAAGAAAAACAATCTAATTTTAAGATTTAGGCCAAGGTTTCTATATTCTATTTTTTGCTTAAATTCAAGCTTGCACAAGCAGCAAAAAAGTTTGGAAAAAGCTTTGCAATTGTAAATATGAATAAAGCCGCTTAAATTATGCACCCGTGAGAGAAAACGTATACTGGTATAAAAAAAAATTATTCCGTAATCAGTTTTTTCAGTTTTTCTTGAAATAAGTCGTAAACACTCGAACTTTTCAAAGCTTGTGCAATCGGAGAAATCACTTTACGAAAAGTCTGAAGTTTGTTGTTTTCAATATCTAAAGTAGAAAAAATTACAGAACTAGTAATTGTAAACAAAGAAAAATACAAAACATTTTCAAAAATGTAAAAAAACACTTAAAATAAGTTTTCGGTGCAAACGGCCGGTATTCGATTTTCCAGTCGACCTGTTTGCCAGGCTTAATTTTAATAATTGAAAACTTATTTATTCTTCTCTGATTTGCTAAACAACGTGGGATGCCGGAAGTATACATAAGTTCAGAATAGTTTATGAGCTTTTTTCAAAGATGTCAAGATATTGCTGACTTGATGACCATTTGTTATATACAATTTTCATATATTTCTACAGTCATGTGATTGTAATTTAGACCTACCAGTTTCGACCGCCAGCAAAGCAAGAGTCCATAAAGTCTTTTTTCTAAGAACACAACAACATGACGATAGTAAAAATTAACCTAAATCATCTTGACAACGATCGCCATGAAAACGACAACTATTTCTTACTATGAAAACAGCACTTCTAAAAAATATTGCTTACTTAATGTAAACACTGTTTCCAGGGATAATACTTAATTCAAAATTCATAAGTTCTTTTGGTGTAAATCAGAGGTCAGTTCAACTTCAATAAATACAATAATGGCTTACAATAAATATATGCTGCCGGCTATACAATAAAATGTTTAAGTGTATAAAAAAATTCTACAATTTACATAAAGATGTTTTTTTGCGTGGTGAGCGGAACGTTTATTTGGGAGAAACAAATTATAAAAAATGCAATCAAATGACATTCTTAGATAATATTTTACTTGGAATGAAATATTTTGCCTGAAACAGTTTTTTTACGATCCATCATTTACATTAAATTTTTACCTTTAGTTACGTTAAATTTTTACCTTTAGTTGATGAAAAAAACTCTTCTTTCAAATTGAAAAACAAATTTAATGACTTTTCCATAAATTCAGTATCATCCAATATACATTGGCTATGCGAAAATGCAAGGTTAGCAGTTTCTATTGCTTTGTCGACGTCTTTTTTTCGAATGTAACAGGCAATCAGTTCACCTATAGTATAAAAAAATTAAATTATCGAATAAAAAAATATCCGAGCCATGCCAATTATCATATTTACTGATTGCAGACTATTTCAAATGAAATTTAATTGAAAACATATTTAATGTGTTTAAATACTTACTATATATATTAACCAAACTATAATGTTTGCTGACTTCATCTCCAGCTGAAGCTTTTCGAATTTCTATAGCTTTGGAGTAATACTCGATTGCCGTGACATAATCATCCAACTCTTCGTAACTGTTAGCAATTTTTCTCAGAAGAAAAGATCTTAAAAGTTCTGCAGCCTAGAAAGTTAAAACAGCCAATACAGTTTGTCAAGTAAATGCTTTTTACAGATAGCGTTTACAAATATTGTAAACGGGTAAAGGCAGAAGTTTATTAAGAAACTGACAACTACATTGTTATTGAGAAATGTGTTATAGAGTGATTTAAAAGAACGCTTTCGTGGTGAACTTTCTTTGCTTTGCAAAACTTACGTAACTTAAAAACCAAAAAAATTTTTTTAGAAAATCTAAATTCATTAGGAGACCTGAAGTGTTTTTACAAAAGCATTATTTTCTAATGGTTGTGTCTGCTGCAGGTATTCTCATTAAGTGCTGCCTTTCTCTAAGCAACTTTAACGTGATCCACAATATTGTTCTTTTCGATGTAACAATTAAAATACACTGTTAAGAACTATAAACCGCATAATTTCTTTTTAAAAGCAGCTCAGCAAGCTATCGCAGAACTCGTAGACAATTTTTTTCTGAAAGTTTTTAATCACAAAACCATGGTTAAGCAATAAGTCGGGATCGGTGTACGTGATTCACAATACTGCAAATAGCGCTTTTCAATCATGTCTGACATCAAATTCAAAAGTTTATAATTGATATTATTTTCTTCCAGCATTGTTTAACTAATTTAATCCACTCTATGTGACAGCGGTGGGCAAATTGCGGCTCGCTGACTTTCGTTTGCGGCTCTTCTAGCTAAACAATAATAACGAGATCGAACAATGTATAATTGTTATTCACAGTTGAATTTAGGTAAAACGAAGATTTTTAATTAGGTGCTAAGTCGGATTATAGCGTGGAAATAAAGCTTTTTTTAGTTTGCTGTTAAGAATCATTTACACTATAATAAAAATGTGAGCAAAGCGAGCGTTATCTTTTTTTCACTTATTTCTCGTCCGCCGAGACACGCTGGTAATTTTAGAATAAAAGAAAGAAAGATAGCGCTCACTTCTTTCAGATTCGCTTCTCTGTAATGCAATTTATAAAATCATAATATCGTGCAAGTCTAACAAATGAAGATTTGAGGAAATTAATTCACACCGCTTTAACTTCATATCGCCCAGATTTTCAAAAGTTAGCTAATAGAGTGGAAATCCACAGCAGTGGCGTGCGGTCAGGGCATGCAAGTCATGCGTTGCATGACCAAATTTTTTGGATTGCACGACGAACTTTTGCGTGGTGAGGTAGATATCGTTGAATTGGATGAGAAATATTACTTGTTTCGGATGAAATGTGAGGCCGATCCGAGACGAAGACCCATTTTTTTGTGTTATTTTAGAGAAGATTGTGAATTTAGGACGAAAAGTAAAAAATCGTTTAGACTGGTTACAAGTGACGACTTTTTTTTTTTTTAGAGATCACTGCATTTCTGGGACGAAAACTGCATTACCAGGGAATGACTTCAAGTGATGACCTTTTTTTGTTAGAGATCACCTTGAATCTAGGACGAAAATAGGTCTTGAAAATACTCAATTTTATGACCTTGTTTTGGCATGCCAATTGCATGACTAGTCTCAGAGGTCACCGCACGCCACTAATCCACAGTACATCTAATGCTGGTAAAATCTCGGAAAAATTATAAATCGTGAAACGTTGTATTTGTTTTTATTATTTAATTAAAACTAGCTTTGTTTACTGCATTAACACCTCAAGAAGAATTTGTGGCTCTTCGGCAGTTTTGAATTTCCACATGTGTCTCTTTCATTGAAAACTTTGCCCACCTCTGCTGTATCATTTACTTGATGTTGAGCAATGCTTCAATTTTTTCTGCTACCCTTTTATAGGACTCCGATTTTCCGGTTTTGAAAAAAAAATCAAACTCAAATGCTGGGTTTACGGTAAAAAAATGGAAATTTTAATTATATAACCCAAGAAGTTTAAGTTATATTGGTCAAAGGTCAAAGTTCAATGGAGCTAGTTGTTACGATTGTAGTAACTAGCTCCATTGTGTCAAATTATAATTGTGAGAAACTAGATCCCATAAAAACTTATTCTAAATGACCTAAACCCCTTGATTAAATCATCAAAAACACCGCTTTTAAAGATAGTTAAATATTAGGAAAAGTTTTTCTGTTCCTGGAACATACCTTTGAAAAGGAACATCTTCACTGATAGAGAGTTCCTATCGAGCTACACAACTAACGGTCCTATTCAGAAGAACGATTGCATTCTTGCTTGCTGTAACATCAATCTTCAATCATCTTTAATTAAAAGTGATGTAGGCCTAATGCTGTTGCTTACATTCCCAGTGCTTGAAAAAAAAGTTGCCTTGAGAAAAACTTCTCACTGCCCGAAAAACCTTAATTTAGCCCAAATCTTAGAAACTTGGGGGGGCAATTGCCCCCCCTGCACCCCCGGCAGGTACGGCTATGCACATCATACTTTTTTATAATTATTTCAAAATGTTATAATAAGCCTAATTTAAAAAATTTAGTTAGGATTGATTACTTTGATAAAATTAATTTTTTTGATTTTTGCAAACTTTTTTCTTTTTTAGTAGGTTAGTCTAGCTTATATACTGTAGTAGAATATTTTATAGTTGAACTTGACTAATGCTCTGGCGTATAATTTTTTGATTTTAAATTTACCGTACATTGAATTGTTTAGTAATACATTTTGTCAGAGCAGGGCTGCCTAACCCGAGACCCGCAAAGTCTATTGTTGAAGCCTACCAAAGAATTTGTAATTGCATAATCGATCAAATTATTGTAATGTTTTGAATCAATCCAATGACTGGCAGAAAAATCGGAATAAATAGGCTAATTTTCGTCCCACTAGAGATTTTTCGCTTTATATAAGAATGAAACACGTTGATATATTAAACTGGTGACCTTTTTTGTTTGGTCTTTAACTAAATTGGTAGTCCAAATTCCTGTTATCAAGGAGTGTTTTGGATTTAGATTGTTTATCGCGAATCTCTCTCCCCACGTAAAAACTTGATAGACAAATACTCTTATTTTGTACTTGTAATCCTATAAATAATATATATACGAATAAATCACTGAAAACAGTTACTACGAAAATACATACAAAAACAAATAAAAGGTACTCACAAAAGTTTAGGAATGTGGAAAGCCAAATAACTTTAAGTAGACGATCGCGATTCCGAAGTTCAAAAACAATTAGCTGCACTTCGGCCAAAATTACTTTTACCACTTAGATGACGAATAAATGAGTGTTTTTCCTCTGACGAACGTTATTTATATTCTGAGGGTTTTTTGTTAATTAAAATAATAAAAAAAAAGCTAAAGGATGAGAAATTCATAAGGACAAAAGGACGGATATGTGTCAAGTCATTGTTTCTTAAATTAGAAGGAAAGTTAATAAGGGCGAAAGGAATGCAGATAATGACAAACTATAATGCACTAAATGGAATATTATACCGTTGCGAATTGGTTGCAGTTTGAATCATTGTGTTTTAAATTAAAAGGAAATTTAGTTTTAGATTACTTCAAAATTAGAAAGTGTTCTTTGTTTAAACCAAAACAAGGAGGTTCATTAAAAAATAACACATTAAAAATAATTAAAGACAAAAAAGAAGATACTTTGATTTCTGCACCGATTGCGACTCGCAATAAAATTTTCGACAAAAGTTGGACCATAATGGTTAAAAGATTGAGCATCCCTGCGTCAGAATATAAAACAACCTAATATTTTCTAAAACAGTCATTATCATCAAAATGAATTTCTACCGAGAGTAATGTTGCATTTTAATATTGATTTTGTCACAACTTACGACACCGACATTGTTTCTTTCAGAATTATTTAATTTATAGTACAAATTTTTACATTAGAATATGGGTATCATAACATCGGTACAACCAATCATAGCCGTATCTTCCGGGGGGCAGGGAGGGCAAATACTCACCCAAGTTTCTAAGATTTGGGCAAAATTGAAATTTTTCGGGCAGTGACAAGAAAATATTTGGGCAAAGTCAAAAATTTTAGGACATTGAAAATGATCAAACTGCAAAAAATAGTTACCAAATTTAGGTGAAGGCTTTTTTTTTGTAGAGAACACCTTGCTTTTGGGTCGAAAATTGAAAAATATGAGACTGAATTCAAGTGAAGAGTTTTCTTTTTTTTTTTAGAGATCACATTGATTTTAGGACAAAATTTGTTCTTGGTTTGCAAATCTCAGACAATTTTTTGTTCTATCCGTAATGTGCTAGAAAATTATGATTTGGGCAAACGTCACAAAATTTGGGCAAAACTTCATTGCCCTCCATATTTTTTTGGATGGTACGCCTATGCAACCAATTAATGATATTGCCCTCAAGCGTAACACAATATGTATGCTATTCGAATGTCTTTTGACTTTGTTTACGTAAATGTTCGATACAGTTCCCAGCATAATTCAAAAGTAGGGCAGAAGTCCTTTGATAATTTTCGATCACCTCAAGCAAACTGCGACAAATATTTCTCAAAACTTCACTTTTTAAATGAATCTATATAGTTCGATCTTTTGGTCATTTTCATCAAACGCTCAGTGCAATAAAGAAAAGTAGGCTATTCTATTTAAAGTTATTTTAAACATAAACTTACAAGGAGGAAAAACGAACGCACACCCATCTAGATAATGTACTGTACAGAAAGTAACATATAAAAATAAAATAGCTATTCACGCCAAGTCATTTATGCTAAATTTTAATACCGGTGCGTAGTGTTGTAAAATATTTTCCACTGCCTGTTCTTGTTGCAAACAAAAATATAAGAAAAAAGTTAGAGCAAGGATCTTTTAACTCTGCTACATTTGATGTGTCATCTGCTTGAATAAAAACAAGCCAAATAACCTCTGTTGGTGCGTTTTCTGTTAAGTTCAATATTAACACTAAAAAATGATTGTGTCATTTTTTTATGGCATTAGAATTTTATTGGTTGATTTCATTTCAGTAACCTCTTTTTCTTCTGTTAAAATTGGTCAAAAAAATGGAGTTTGAATAAAGTTTTAAGAAAAACGCAGAGTCGAATGACATAGACTGACGCTGGCGTATAAAAAAATGATACAATTAATTATATAATGTAAAACTTCAAGCGCATAAGCAATTAATGATCTTTCTTCAATTTAGTCAAAACAAAACCTGATATTTAAACGGATAAGTTAAAACAACATTTTTTAACCAATTTTAAAATTGTTTCTTTTTCTATGCACATTAATAACATGATTAAGATTGATGGAAAAATATAAGACAAAATAAGCTTCATACACAAACCCATCATTCGTTTTCAAGATTTAAAATTTTTATTGATTTTTATCGTATTTCAACTCCATTTATTCTTCAGAGACTCGTACAAAAACGTTGAAGGCGTTATACTAAGGGCAACTTTTAAGCAATACTTTACCTGCTTATTTAATGCTATATATACAGATCCAAAAGCAACCAGAAGATCTAGCAGATAATTGCTTTCAGAGATGCCAAAATATTGTAGTGAATTGGAATTTTTTATTTACTTTTTTAGTTTTTATTTGAGACATAACTAAAATGCTAGTCTACCCAGACTACCCTACTAGCCTGAGTAAAGCTAAGCCTAAATAAAAAGTTGCAAAAAGGCTACTGGGTATGAAGTGCGTAAAACGTTTCTAAACCTGACCTTACTTAAAATTAACTAGTAACTACTACCGGAAGGATGGGGAAAGTACTGGTAAATACTTAAGTTTGACAAATGTCAATTTGTGATAATACTACTGTAAATCAAGAAACTACTTTGAAGCTGCAATCGTTACGAAAAACAAAAACATGTCGCAGTGCTTGCAAAAAAAACTTTCAATGACCCTAAAATTAGACGGAGTACCGCGGTACTTTATAAAAAAAGTACGCCGGTACCGGTACTAAAAAAGTACCGCGGTACTTTTGTACACGGTACTGCCCACCTCTGTTAATCACCCAACCTATAAAAGAAATGAGAAAATATTTAGGTTTACAAAAAACATACTCTAACATAATTCTATCTTACTTGAGAACCAAAAAGTTTCTGTTTTAAATCAATTGTATTTTGTAATTGCTCGATTGCTTCTTTATATCTACAACAACAAAGCACATTAAGATCATTAAATTATCCTGCAACTTTTTAAAGAAAAAAAGCGTAAGTAATTCTTGTATCTAAAAATTTTTATCGCAGACTATTTGTTATAGTTTGGACTATTTGTTATAGTTCTAGATTTTGCATTCTTAATGAATCTGTAGGCTTAAAATTCTGACAAGTACTGAGCAAAAACGCGTGGTGAAGTGGTTAAAGTACGGGCTGATGATCAACATGGTCTCGGTTCAAAACCCACTTGCGCCATTCTGTTGTGTCTTTGGAAAAGACACTTTACGGCACCTTCCCCTGTTTTCGTCTTGGCAAGCAGTTCTAAATTACAGTAATATCTGTACTAAATTACAAGCGGACAGCAATATCTTGGCATCTCCGGAAGCAGGTCCGGGTAATTGCTTACTCTATGTATAGCGTCTCCGTCGCTTTCCTGCGAGTTAGGAGGAGAAATATAGAGATAAAAAAAAAACACAAAAAAAACGAAACAAATTCATCAACGCTTGCTCAGTGAATTAACAACTGTTTTTAGATTCTTTGAAATTAACAGATATAAAAAAGAAATAGGACCCCTTAAGTGTCAGTTTCGAAGATCTTTGTTTTAACAACATAAACCTAGAGAATTCCACAGTTCATCTTGGAAATCATTTCGTCAATATTTACTTTTTCTTGTAAATCTACCAATCATTTCACTAAGCCATGTCGAACATTGCATTGTAAATGAATTTACTTAATTGCAAATACGTCATAATTGGGCTGTCCAAGATCATCAATGTCACAAACTTTGTTCGGAAATCCCAAAGGACCAGTTGAGCTAGGTAACCCGAATACCTGCGCTGAAACAAAGCTGTGTCTAAATTTTATTTTATTCCGGCTCAAGAAGTAGTCTTGCTATGAGCCTGACGGTTTATACAGTTGGTTTAACGAAAGCTCGGATTGGTTTCGCTGAAGACTTTTCTTCACAACAAACAGAGACCACTGTCTCTAATAAGAACGAATGTATTACAAAAATCACGTCCGACCAAACTTCTATTTCACGCTTTGCCAAACTGCAAAGCGAAATCAACACTATAACTCGACTCAATCAACGCAAATAATTTTACCTCTGTAGAATACAACTGCCAACCACTGGCACAAAATAAATTCAACACTCGACGACCAATACAAAAACTAAAGGGCCTCCGGCGCCCGACCAAATTACTTTCACTCGAGTCGTCTCAAAATCACATCTCATCATCTCTCATAATAATTCGCTACGCATCGGCTTTATATAGAAACCAAAATCACGTGATGTAAACTTTCTCGTAAATTCGAGACTTAGGCAGAACCCCCTGGAGAAATCGTTACGCGACTATTCTACTACGTTCGAGATAGCAAAGCTTGAACAAAACATATTACCATACTGTCGAGCGAAAGAGAAAAAAGATACATGTATCGAGCAATAGAATAAATTGGACGTATATGCAAACAGCGCTCAAAGAGCCGCATTTATTCTCTTATAATAAAACTACGAATTGCTTTTAACGGGGATAAATTATATCGTTACGATTAAAATTATGAATGAAGTGTGACAATCAATCTATTGAGCATACTACCATAGCAGTCTGAACAGATGGATCTGTTCTAACGCCAATTAGCATAAAGATTCTACCAATTTCATGCATAAGATCTCATTCCCTCTCCTGCCTAGTTAGCGTATATCTATTCCAGTTTAAAGGCAGATATCTCGGAACTTTGAATTGGTTTGTGCCAGAGGTGGAGTTGAGACACGGTGCTTCGAGATCGAAACAAGACGAAAAAAGATTTTGGAGTATCGAGACCGAGACAAGACACGAGACTTTACATAAGTTGTTTTGGTTTAAGCCAGAGTTGTGCAATCAGAGTCAAAGGTCGGAGTCGAAAGTTTTTGATTGAAGTCAGAACCGAAGTAATTTTGTAAATATGCTGAAGCCGGAATTGCTTTGTTAGATGTGCTGGAGTTGATATGGAACTCGTATTTTTTTTGGTCACTCCAACTCCAATTTTCGGTTAATTGCTAAAAGCGGCACCGGTCCCGGGAACAAAAGCACGGAGCCTGGAAGCATTTTTACAGTACTCCGCATTCCATTTGTGATTTCTCCATTCAGAAGCGCAGATGCCAAGTCTGGCAAGGTTGTCCAAAAGATTCCGCGCAGCTGGCACAAACGGGCGTCTGGATCTTGGTCTCACTTGGCGAGTTTCTGAGGACCCACTTAAAAGACCATACAAGATATGATCAGGGTCCAGAGATCCACGATGAGCCAAGGAGAGTGTCGCTCCCATTTAGCGAAGCTCAGCTGGCTGGATGCCTGAGAGGGTAGGTAGGTAGTCCGTTGGAGTGGGACGCAGGCATCCAGTGACTATGCGCAAGGCGTCGTTTAAGATACTGTCTTTGAGGCGAGTGTGAGCACTGCGACACCAGACTGGCTCGCAGTACTCAGCTGTTGAGTAGACTAGAGAAAGGGCGGCTATGCGTAGTATTTTAGCACCAGCATGCCATCCCGAGCCAACGAGTCTCCTCAGCAGTGTGACGCGTGAGGATAGTTTTTTGCGCAATGCCACTAGATGGTGACCAAACGTGAGCGATCTGTCCAGTTTTACACCAGGATAAGAGGGGTTGAACAGAACGGTAAAAGTCTACCGTTAACTGTTGTAGAATTTAGCTCACGTTTGGCCTCTCGGTTATTTAAATGAAAGGGTGCTGTCACCGTCTTAGTGTGACTGAGCTTCAATCTCCAAGTCTGGAGATACGCTGAAAGTGTGAACATGTCTTGGCTCAAAGTCCCCTTTAAGTCCTTCCAGTTTCCAGAGGAGTGCAACAATGCTAAATCATCAGCATAAGCAAAATTTCTGAAAATCATGGAAGGAAGATCATACGTATAGATATTGAAATAGGAGGGGAACCAAGACCGATTCCTAAGGAACGCCGTTTTTAAGACGGCCTAGCCGACTTTGCTTGCTGTCACCGGTGGTAAGGGTGAAACTTCGATTTCGGACAAGCTCCATCATCATTCTGACCATGTGCCTATCCGGAAGAAGTCCCAGCAGCTTACAGGTAAGGCCACGGTGCCAGACAGTGTCATAAGCAGCTGTCATATTGACAAATATGGCACCGGCCTTCTTCCCAGCCTCAAAAGAATTTTCTATGTTTTGGGTCAGCAGAACAACTTAATCTACGATTGACTTTCCGCGTCGGAACCCAGCCTGTTCTTTAGGGAGCAGTGGATCGATTAATGGCTCGACGCGGACGTAGATAAGCCTCTCGAGAATCTTGTAGGGAACACAGAGCAGAGATATCGGTCGATAACTCGTTGGGTCCCCCACGGGCTTCTTTGGTTTTGGGATCGCGACTACAAGCGCTCTTCTCCGGATCTTGGGAATTTTGAGTTGGCGCAAACAGGAAGAGAGGAAGTCACCTAACCAGGACTTCAAAGCATCTCCAGCATGGAGTATAAGCTCTGGGAAGATGGAATCAGGTCCCGGAGCTTTACCTGGTTTTAAGTGTTGAAGGGGAGCAGTAAATTTTTTCTGAAAGAAAGTGTAAGAGATATTTACTGAGTCTGGTGTTGTGGCCCTGCAAAGGTCAAACACTTCTTGAGAGACAAGTCGAGATGACTTGCGGTCAGCAGCCTCGTATTTCCCATTTCTAACCAGCTGAGATGCAATAGCATCGGCTGAAACGGGACAGTGGCGAGGAGAGTGTCGTGACCTAACAGTAAGGGTGTTTAAAATACTCCATGCTTTTCAACTAGAGTGTGAAAAATTGATGCTCCGAATTGCCTCGGACCATCGCTTTCTGTCAAGCTTGACAAGCAGAACTGTAGCAGCCAAACTTGAGTCGTCTCCCTGAGTAGACTGCAGGAAGGTTCTATAGAGGGATTTACATTTTGCATCCCAACACGGAATATCTAGTTACTTCAATACCGGCGTGGGATAGTCTTTTTGGTTACTTTCTTGATGATGTTACAGAAGTCCTGGTAAGCCGCATCCACATTAAGTGAATCAGACGGCAACAAAGTCTTTGCGAATTTATTCGTCAAAGCAATATAATGACTCCATTTGGCCTTGCGGAAGTTCCATCGCTTAATAGGCATGCGTGGCACTGCCATAGCAAACCTTGATTGTGTAATAAGCGAAAGTCGATGTTGTGACCTGGGAAACTTGTCAAGGACACGTCTATCCGGTAAGCGACTGTAAGGACCTACGCTAGCGAAAGCTAGATCCGGATTAATGCCAGTGTTTTAACGGCCGGAGTGAAAACTGGCAGTGTCCTTGGTATTGTATAGGAGGGCAAGGTTATTAAAACTTGCAAAGCCACCCAAGCACTCACCGTCTGGACTGTTGTTATCGTAACCCCAGTCAGCATGACGACAGTTAAAATTGCCAGCCTAAAGATATGGGAAATCCAGGAATCGCAGTCGCGTTGGTGGAGGTTTGCAGACGTTGACTATTTTATAACCATCAACGTCCACACGCAACCACTCGATCTCCGATGTCGGTGGAGATTGGTCCAAAAGCGTGTTTCTTAGTGGCTCGTGGACAAATGTGGCAAGGCCATGCTTCTTTCCTAAAGAAGACTCAGCTGGTTGGTAGCTTGGAAGTACCAACTTCTCTGCATCGGTGCATTGGGTCTCCTGCAGTAGGATGACGACTGCCTCAGACTGCACAGCAAGATAATGAAGAACGTTCACTTGCTTTTAGTGAGGCTTTTGATGTTCAGCCGAAGAATAGTGAGTGGGTCTTCGGAACTTTTTGGCTATGTGCCCTGAAAAAGGTAGTTTTTTCCACGCATTGCCCCGTCCTGAAAAGGATGTTTGCCGATTAGCAGACCCTCGATGAACATCGGAATGGGTTGATACCCTTCCGTTTCGGCAGGTTTGGTTTCGGTCTGTCATGTTTGAGAGCAATAACAGACGTACTCACGTCCCAGGCTGCGAGAAAGCACGTACCATCTGGGACAATTGCTCAATGCCTTACACATGCAACTTATTATAATGTCATAGAACAATATCCACTACAGTTAAAAGCATTGTGATATAGCAGCTTTTTTGAGATACCAAATTTTGTTATTAAAAATACGAAATGCAAGAGGTTTAAATGTTGATAAAAACAGTTTTATAATTTCTTGAGCACTTTATACGGTGTCCAGGCGTTTAATTGCCATGCATAAAGAATAGAGTTGCGGAGTTGGAGTCGGAGTGGTATGGAGTCGGACTCTCCATGTTCCGACGCCATATTCCATAGTCGGACTCTCAATATTCCAACTTTTAATGTTTAGTTTTTTTAAGAGAACATTACTTTTTGGGTACGAAAATCAAAAAATTGGAGACAGATTCCAATTAGACACAAATTTTTTCTGTTAACGAACGTTCAGATTCATGACATCAAAAGTATGGCCACCCTAATTTTAAGCAAACGTATTTTGCACAATGCTATTGCTCTTATTTGGGAGTCGGTGTAGAGTCGGAGTTGGAGTCGGAATCAAAGTTGGAATCCTTGAAATTCTAGAAGCTGGACTCGGATTCTGAGTCGGCATCTTAGAAATTCTAGGAGTCGGAGTCGGATCTTAAATCTTCCGACTTCGCAATACTAATAAAGATTGCTATGGTTAAATTCTACTGTGACTAATGCAAATTTAAAAAGGACTATGACGCTCGAATGGCTAAAAAAACGTAAAAATAATTTATTTTTACTAAAAATCATGACATATTTACACCTGTCACATATTTTTTATAATAAAGCCACATCTCGAGACACGTTTTTCTAAGTCTCGGTCTCGGTCTCGTCTCGCACCACTGTGTCTCGAATGCAGGTCGAAATATTGCAACAATGTGGGCAAAACTCACAAAGAACAGCACCTATAAACTTATCCACATTGCTAAAATGTCTCAACCTGGATTCGAGACACAGTGGTCCGAGACAGAGGCAAGACTTTGGGGTACGAGACCGACACGAGACAGAGACTTCGAAAAATGTGTCTTGAGATATATCTCGAGATATCCACCTATGGTTTGTACTGAATGCTGTCTTAAACAATCCAGTGCAGTTGACTTCAAATATTTTTTACACTGCTTTAAATTTACCGTCTCTCTTCTTTAAAGCTTATTGGAGCATCTGGTTCTTTGTCTCCGCTCTCTTTGCCACGGAGCAACAACCTCTTTCACTGATTTTTTACCATACCATTTTCCTGGCAATGATATTGCTGATTGGCTTACCAGTAAAGCTGCACAATTTTTTTCTTTAATAGTTCCTAGCAGTGGAGTACCAAAAATGTTTAAAAGGGAAGGGGGAATACAATCACAATCATATATGCTTAATGAAAACATATTTTTAAGTGATAGCTAACAAGAAAAAAGGTATTCACTTTGAATCTCTCTGTTTTGTCGATATTTTGTCACAAAAACATAGTGTTCTCTTAAAAAAAAGTCTTCAGTTTGGATCTGTCTCTGATATCTCGTATTTGTGATCTCCAAGGGAGGCCATGCCACAATTGTCCCCTTTTAAATAGGCTACTGATTCCTAGCACTTTCTCTACTTTTACTAGTGGTGTTCAAAATTCTTTGTTACACAACTAAAGACGCTTTATTTCTTGTGACGGAGTCGCAAAACTGCCTCGTCCTCGTCCAGCTCTTCACAAAGGCGCTTCAGGACCGGCACTAAATTTAGAATTTTATTTCTTATCGATCAAAGCAATAATTGAGATACTAGTCGGAAAGCGGTTTTCTATAAAACGATTATTTTCTAAATTAATCTTGTCGCGTAAATACGTAGCTCACACACTTATTGACGATTTTGGAAGACGAGCAAAGTTAAAGTAACAAAACTATTAAAATCTCTACCAGAAGTGAACAATGTCCAAAGGGACTAAAAATAGATAGCAGCCAAATAAATTATAAAGTTTTGCTATAAAAAATTCGATGTCTCTCTTCGATCATTCAGTTAAATAATACTACCAGTCAGGGACCTATTTTAAGGGGGAGACGGAGGGGACATGTCCCCTCAATATTTAGACAAAGAGGGACGAAACACATTTTTTGTCCACACAAATTATATGCAAAAATAGCCACTGTCTTGTGAAATTGCGTGTCAATGATAGGGTTGCCATACGCCAGGATTTTTCCCGGACATGTCAGATTTTGGGACAAAAATTGAAAAATCCGAGACTGATTCCAAGTAAAGACTTTTAGAGAACACCATAATTTTGGAACAAAAATTGGAATATTTACTTGATTTCAATTTGAAGAGTGTAGTTTTAAAAGTGCTTAAATCACATTTTGTCCCCCCAAAATTTTCAAACTAACTGGATCCTTGCCACCCATTCTAAAAGAATACAACACTATTGCTTCAATACAATGTGGCATCACTGGATGCCCAACAGCCAAGCGAGAAGGCATAAACAGACAGCGCTAAATACTCGGCGCAAAAAAAGGGCGTGTTGGTTCGAAACCGTTGGTCATTTTAAACATGGCAAATATTTACGGGTACGACGTAACAATTTCTTCCAAGAATAATTCTTAACAAGTTTCTTCAGTCTTTTTGGAATAGCTTACTTTTTCTCGATCTACAAACTATGGGCTATTTAGACAATTGCTACAATAATAATTACATTCTTTTTTATTATATCTTTATTGGAGCAGAAAACAAAAAATTGTTTCTGCACCATTTGGGATCTACAAGTATATCTCTTGGGTTTAAAAGATCTTACCTTAAACATTCCTTTGCAAGCCAATTTAGCAGCTCTTTCTCTCCTTTAAATTTTTGATTTAGATTATGGGAAATTATTCGATTATTGGGTCATCGAAAAGTATTCTTACGCCCCATCTGCAGGACAGGTTTCAGCAACAAAAACAAGTAGTAACCAACATAAAAATTTTTTTGCTTTACCAAAATTTTCTATGAAATTTGTTTATTCTTTGACTTATTTTTTAAATATTGTTTATAGCCATTTACTTTGTGATATGTAGGGAGAAATTATTAGTTTTAAACGCTCCAAGGGAGAATATATAAAAAATAAAAAAGCACTGCCCTAGACACTTGATAAAAAATTTTTACAAAAAGTTTTCTCCCAAAAAGCAAAAAAAACTCGTTTTTTTTAGTTACTAATTTTTAATTCTTACTTTTTCAAACCATGATAGCACAATCCTATTCCAGTTTGAACATTTACAACCTCATTCTTAACGTCTTGACACTCAGACGTTGCGGTTTCTACTTTTCGAAATAGCTCAGCTGCTTTTTTGTAATACTCCAAAGATTCTTCAAACTCTCTTCTTCTGTAATGAAGCCAAGCTCTTGAGTCGGTAACATCAGCCAAACCTCTTAGGTAGACTACCTCACTTGGATTTGAATCATGCAGTTTCAGCCAGATTTCCTCGGAATTTATAATGTGCGGTTTAGCTGCATCGGTATCGAATTCCGAAAGACTTCGACCAAGCCACTCAAGAACTTCGGCCAATAATGGTAGATCAATATCATTTAATTCTTTATCTAACTTTTTGGCAAATTGCATCGCTATTTGCAATTGTTTTTCAGCAAGTTTCGGTTTCAAAGACCACACCAAGCATTTTCCAATGTTTAAATGTGTTTTGCATTTACATGTAGTATCATCTGCTTTGTGTTGCTCCAACGATTTTTCAAATAACTCTATCGCCTTGTCATAATTGTGAAAATGCATGAAAACTTGTGCTTGAACAAAATAATTGTTTTTCTGGCTTAAATATTTATTAAGACATAACTTAATACTATTTCCAACTTTACTTATGCAATCAGCATTCTCTACAATTTTCAATATTTCCAACAAAGCATTGTTCCAATTCAAACCAATTTCATATAATACAACTATATTTGCTGGCTGTAATATACTAAAAACGCTTTCGGACATTTCAGAATTGATCAAATAATGTGTACCAGCAATGAAATCTGACTGTTGTTTTCGCTTGAAATAAAGTTTTAGTCTTGCCTTGTTAACCAATGACAAAGCATACAATAAATTGTGAGCAACGTCTTCGTTGATTCCTTTATCTTTATTAAACCATTGTTGTACTGTGTGGCTTGATGATTTGCTGCCTTGAATACCTGTCAAACGTTCCAAATGTATGAAGAATATTGAAAACCATCTGTAAAAGGACTTTTTAACGTTTAATTTCGATCCATATTTTACAACTTGATTTTTCATTGAGAGTGATGTTAAATTCCTTTTGTAATCTTCCAACAACACGTTAAGACCTTGAGTTGATTCAAAAGCGTGATTCATTTTAATTTGTGCTTCATGATAAAATCGGTTAAAAAAACTATGACATCCAGCAACAAAACAAGATGACGAGAGCATTTCAGCCAAATGGTATCCTTCCTTCAATGCATTATCGAAGTCAAGATATTGAAGAATGTGTGATTTTGCACCGATCAACTCAATGTTTTCTTTTTTGTTTTCTGTCGTCGGTCTACCAAATGGTACTTTGCTGGCAAATGGCATACGACTATCAAATTGAATTCCACTTGGTGTCACCAAATCCCAAAACCAATCAGCTGATTTATTGTTTTGTACTTTAAAGTTATTCAAGCATTCGATTCCAGCCAAACGAATCGGCGCTTCTCCGAATCCAATGACAATCATTTCAAAAATAGCAGCGTACAAACGAAAATATCCTTTTCTTTTGTTTAATTCATCGTTTGAATTGGTATCTTCAAAAATAATGGCATTTTCAAAATCCGAATAAGGAGTTATGGCATTGCGACTTAATGACCCCATCGCAATATGTGTAAAGTTGCAAGGCAGTTTCCCAATTATTTTAATTGTTTCGTCAGATACTCGTTTCATCAAAGCTATATAGTCGTCGCTAATTAATTTCATGTTATTTTCAACGTCTGAAATTAATTTTTTCTCTTGTTGTCGTACGTCTGTTTGTTGATTGAAGTCTTGAACTTGATTAATTTTATTCAATGCTCGATCCCTCATTGGTTCAATGAGATCGTTTTTAATAGTTTCCGATATTTGTGAAATTCTAAGTTCTCTACTTTGATTATGATTATGTTCAGGCATATTAGAACGATTCAATGTTTGCCATGCAAGGTTGTTTATTTTTGAACGAATTTCTTGTTTGAGGTTTTCTTGATTTGCTCGACGAAGAGCAGCATTCAGCAATATAGCTGTATATGTTGCAATAAGATAAAATCTAAGCGGTTCGTTCTCGTCAAAACGATGATCTTTTGTAAACTCCTCGGCAAGCTGAACAAGCAGATGACACGTATTTGCTGGATCAATTTCTTCCCAAAATTCATATAAATTCTGTCTACAGTGACTTTTGATTCGATCTACTATGATTTGGATATTACTGGTTTTGTTTGAACTCATTTAGACTAAAATCTGTAGAAAATGGCTTTAAACAATCTACTTCCGATCACAATCTACGAGACAATCTACTTCAATAGTCTATTACTACTTCTAATTGTCAATTACTTTTGTATAGAAGGCAACAAACATGAAGAAAAGAAACAAAACAAAAAAAGTTAGTGATATCATATTTTAACTTCAGTATTTTAATTAGTATTACATTGCGTTTTTATTCTAGCATCATTCATATATATCGAGGGGTGTTTAGAAAGTAATGGAACTGATTTAATTTCTCGCAGCATTTATTTAAATAACATCTGATTTTTTTACAGATTATAGATTGGTAACTAAGGTTCACAGATTTTGTAAAAAATAAGGGTTTGAGTTACTGCAATCGCAATTCAAATTTTAAGCAATCCTCGATGTCTTCTTCGGTAGAAAGTAAAACTGGCATGATTGCCTCGAAGCAATCTCGGCAGAAGCAAAGAGTTGTTATTGAATTTCTACTGTCGGAGCGAGAAACAGCTCAGAACATAAGCAAAAGGCTAAAGCAAGTGTATAGTGACGGTGCGATAGACTACAGCACAGTGCCGAGGTGGGTGAAGCGAATCAATGATGGACAGGAAGAACCTGCTGAAAGTGATCTTTGCGATAGGCCAAGAAGTGGTAGGCCATCTTCTGCTCACGGTTCTGCTAACATTGATCAGGAAGATGCATTGATTAAGGAAAACAGACGCATCGTTATTGATGAGCTTGCTGAGTCATTAGGAGTACGTGCAGGGAGTGCTGTAAAGATGATGGATACCCTGGGGTATTCAAAAGTGTGTGCAAGGTGGGTCCCAAGGCAGCTCACAGAGGCTCATAAACAATTCCGCCCAGAAGCTTGTTCTAAACTTCTGGAGTATTGCCATAGTGACAAAACCTTTTTGCAGCAAATAGCGACCAGAGATGAGACTTGGGTTCACAACTTCTAACCAGAGTCAAAGAGAGCATCAATGGAGTGGCGCCATCTCACCTCAACACGCTTGAAGAATTTCAAATATCAGTAGTCTGCAGGAAAAGTGATGATGACTGTATTCTGAGCTAGTGTTGGTGGGATACTGGTAGACTTCATGTCCAAAGGAGCAACAATCAATTCAGATATTTTTATCGGTACATTAAAAAAAGTTGAAAGCAAGAATACGAAGTGTTCAACCTGCTTTGGAAATGTCTAAGGTTTTATTGTAACAAGACAACGCCAGGCCTCACACTAGCCTCAAAACCTGTGAGGTCATCAGCTCCTTTAGCTGGACAACAATTTCACGTCCCCCCTATTCGCCCGACCTGTCACCATCTGACTTTTATTTGTTTAGGCTCCTTAAAGAAGATTTGAGAGGACGACATTTCTCCAATGATGAAGAGATCAAAACTGCAGTTAGGAAGTGGTTAAAAACGCAGCCTGTAGAATTTTACAATAAAGGAATATGTAGACTCGTTAAAAGGTTCAGTTTTCTTTTATTTCTGCTCCGCCACATGAACAAAATATTCAAACTCTGCTATGGTCCCACCATTGCACCGCCCCCATAGCAGTGTTTTATTAAGCAAATAACCTCGGTCCTATACTTTATTTTTTTTCTTTTTCTCTTTCTATTTTTTAAACAATTTTATAATGAGGTGAAGCAACTTTGCTTCTATATTAAACAACAAGTCACACCTTTCATCGCTAATTAGCAAGACACAACGTCAACTCGTTTTGTTGCTTCTTCCTTTTTCTAACCCCGTCTTTAACAACACACAAACTTTTCAACATTTTGTTATTTTATTCATGTGGCGGAGCAGAAATAAAAGAAAACTGAACTGAACTGAAGGTGGAAAAGACGATTCGGAAAGCGGGAGATTACATCGAGAAGTAACTATGAAATGCTCATGCTATATACAGTACTTTCTTGTGATCCACTATTTGTGTACCTTTAAAACTCAATGTCATGAAAAGAAACCTGGTTGCATTACTTTCTGAACGCCCCTCGTATATTCCACAGTAGGCGTTTTTTTGCTAGCAAAGCTAAACTTTTTAATCTCAGAAAAAAAGGTGATTATTTCAAGTAATCACAAGCAAAAAATTTAAATAAAAACAATATTTTTTGAATTTAAAAATTAATTTTGTTTTTTTAGTAAGTGAACTTTAATTTTTCGGGTAAAGAAACTTTTACTTCTTATCAAATACTGCTAAATACATTGCAGAGTAACTCTGAAAATTCAAGGCTCATCATTCTCTTAACTTTTATACGTAGTTTACGACTTGCCAAAACTTAGTTTTTTGCCCTCGTCAATCTAGCACGTCACTTCTATTCAAATCATCAGGTGGAACAAGCTCTATGGTGAATATGAATAACTGTTAGTAGTGAATAACTGCATGTATTCTAATTAAATCATTTAATAAACAACCTTTATCTGTTTTATTTATCAATTTCAGAAAAACAATTTTTAAAAATGACAGTTTTCCGTCAAAAAAAAAAACGTTATAAAATATTGATTTAGTGATTTAAAATATTGATATAATGTTCGATTTCCCATAAATAGTTTTATAACATTACGACCAGTGAGTTGTAGCAGGCTACATAAATTCGGAATTAAAAAGTTTCTTTTATGTGATTAGTTTAAAGAGTGATTCTCTTGATGATCCAGGTACTTTACTTGGAATTTTTAATGGTTCACACAGAGTTAATAAATTCCTAAATTTACTGACTTATGTGCAATACCGTTTCGACTAATGGCATTCATAAAGTGAAAGTATAGCAAAGGTCCATCAAATCAAATCTTTGAAAAAAAATGGCCTATCGGTTAAAAAACCAATTTAAAAAAAGACACCAAATTTGATATTTTGTTTGCAACATATTCTCTGTGTCATAGGTTTTCAAACTTTTCTGCTTGAGCTTCTTTTGTTTCGTCAGAATTTTTAAAAATTATTTTATATTTTTTTTATTTGTTGTAATAAAATCAGTGTTCTACATGAAATTAAATAAATCCTACAGCGGGGGTCGGTAAAACTGTTGAGTTTTAGGCCTACCAAGAGATTAATAGGCTATAGATTTTTGACAAAGATTAATTTTCCATTTTAAGTGCTTTCATGTCTTCTTTCAAGTTTTACATCCAACTAAAGCAGGGTTTCTAAATTGGCGGTTTGTAGCCGACTTATCTAAAGGGTCTACAGGTTTTTATTTAAAATAATAATTCAACTTTATCTAAAAGTATTTCTAAGATCAAGAGTCTCAAACACGCGCCTCATGAAAAATTTTGCGTGGCTCGCGATGGACTTTGAATTTTCAAATAAAATTAATATTTCTTTCAGTGCCTCGAGTTCTTATCAGGATTCTTAGGCCAGTAACAAATCTTTAAATTTTTGCACCGTTTTTATTAAGTGCAAAAATCAATAGGACAACGCTAGTTGCCGGTTTCTTGAGGTAAGTCTTTGCTAAAATGCTACGGCAGCTGTATAATTTTGGATTGTATTCCTCCCCAGATTACCGTAAATGTTACGACATCAATGGCCCAGAAATACCGCTCACTTTCTCTTTAGCTCTTTCTGCTTCTTTGTTTTCGATTTTGAGTCTTCAGAGAAAAAATAGCCAATAGTTCAAGAATTTAATCTCAGTTAAAGTTATCAAGTTAGTATCTGTCGAAGTTTAAGAGCAAATATTTTGTTGTTCTTTGCAAAATCGAAATCAAAAGGCAAATTGAGTAAATATTTTAACCCATTTACTGCTAACTATAATTTCTTTTATTATTCACAAGCGTTGCTTAGATTCTTAAAAAATGCAGCATAGTTTATTAATTTTTCACATCCCCATTATATATCTTACTAAAGGCTATTGCGTTAGTATTTAAAGTATATTATGTGTGCTTATCTCAAAGTCAAAGATACTTGAATTCGTTGGTTTCGCGAAATATTTTTAGATTTTTAGCTAGAAATCTGCGGCTCGGTAATAAATTCCTCAAGGCCCAGCACTAGTCGGCGGTCTAGTGTTTGCCCAGCAGTGCACTAGTGAGCTGCGGCACAAAGATTGATAAGCACAGAGTTCAAAAGCTTAGCAAGGGTTTGATAGTCAGCAAATTTTCTAGGAGCTGTAAAGCTTAAATTTCGAAAACAAAGTTTCTTAAAAACGTTTGTTTAAATTATCATCAATTCATAGAATACCGGTTGCGGATCACTCTTCTAAGCCATTGCCATATAATTTTAATGGCCAAGTGAACAACAACATTCAAATTTAACGCAATCAATATCGATAATCCGGGTGAATTAAAGTATTAATTTGGATAAACGTGACAATGTAGGCCTAAAAATATCTTGAAAGTTTTGTTGAAAATGCAAATGTCATCCTTTACTATAAGCGTAACAGACAAAAACATTTTGCCAGAATTTTATGCGACACGATTTCCCGAAAGTAGTAGGGAAGGACTGGTATGCTTGGTGTTTCTGGTGGAGGCGCTGGCGTCATGCGCAAACCCTAACTTTCGAACCCCGAAAGCTTGGTCGAAACCCTATCTTTTACTTTCTTGTGTTTATTTGTTTGAAATCTATTTAGTTTCAAATTAAAAAAATTACTTTTTAGTTTTATCTGGTTTTATGCAGCTTTAAGGTTGATAAGTTTTATTTGAAACAATTTTATACAGTTTATCAAGCGGTAGACAACTACCAAGTCAATGTATTTCCTGTATTTTCGCGGAAAAGCGTGAACGTCGTTTCCTGTTCAGAAGCTGAATCGTATTTATGGTTGCATGACCTTAAGTAAACTCTAACCATTTTTAAAAAAGAATCAATTTATTTAATATTTTTCGCTAACTTTTAATCTCAAAACCAATATTTGTGCACATTTTTAACATTTCCTAGACAGCCTTGATTTTTATTCACAAAATACCTGTAGTCAAAAGTTTTTTTCTAGACAAGTTTAAATTTTAGGTGCTTATAATCAATTTCAATATTTTTCTAGGTATGCTTAATTTTTATTTGTACGATATCTATTTTCAATCTTTTCTAACCCTAATCCTAACTCTAATTCTAACCCTAATCCTAATCCTAAGCCTAACCCTATCCTAACCTTAAACCTAACCATACCTGTGTACTTGTGAGGAGGGAGGAGGACCCTAACTTTAAAAAAAATAATGGTTGTGAGTGTAATTCCCACTCAAGACAGCTGTAAATCTTAACCCTAGCTCTAACCATAAGAAAAACAGCGGTCCTAAGTTTAATTTCCACCCAAGACAGCAAAGCTGTAAATTTTAACACTAACACTAAGAAAACAGAAGTCCTGAGTTCAATTCTCAACCAAGACAGTTGACATGTTCGCTTTTTCAAAAAATTTTCTAAGAAGCTTGGTTTTAGATACCTATATTTAATTTTTTTCTAAACAAACTCGATTTTTCTTGCACCCTTGTTGAGCTTTTAAAAATTTTTCTTAGTCAACCTTGATTTTTGTTATACCTATGTTTAATTTTTTTCTTAATAATCTTGATTTTTGTTACACCTTTGTTTAATTTTTTTGGCAACCTTGATTTTTGTCATACCTATCTTCAATTTTTTTCTAAACAACCTTGATTTTTGTTACATCTTCATTTAATTTTTCAAAAATTTTCTTGGCAACTTCGATTTTTGTTACACTTATGCTCAATTTTTCAAAAAAATTTTTTTAGTCAACCTTGATTTTTGTTATAGCTATCCTCAATTTTTTCTAAATAACCTTGATTTTTATTATACCTTTGTTTAATTTTTTGTAAACAACCTTAATTTTTTTTTTATAACTGTCTTTAATTTTTTTCTTAGCAACCTCAATTTTGTTATACCTTTGTTTAATTTTTTCTTGGGAACCTTGATTATTATCTGCTTAATTTTTTCCAAACAACCTTGGTTTTTGTTATACTTTTGTTTAATTTTTTCTTGACAACCTCGATTTTTGTCATACCAAACCTCAATTTTTTTACTAGACAAGCTTGATTTTTGTTATACCTTTGTTCAGTTTTTTCTAAGCAAACTTGATTTTTGTTATAGCTTTGTTTAATTTTTTCTTGACAACCTTGATTTTTGTCATACCTATCTTCAATTTTTTTCTAAACAACCTCAATTTTGTTATACCTTTGTTTAAGTTTTTCTTGGCAATCTTTATTTTTGTCATATCTATCATCAATCGTTCCTAACCAACCTTGATTTTTGTTATATCTTTGTTTAATTCTTTCTTGGCAACTTTGATTTTTGTTATACTTATCTTCAATTGTTTCTAAGCAACCTTGATTTTTGTTATACCTATGTTTAACTTTTTTCTAAACAATCTTGATTTTTGTTACATTCCTGTTGAATTTTTTCTTGGCAACCTTGATTTTCGTTATACTTACGTATGTTCAATTTTTCAAAAATTTTTCTTAGTCAACCTTCATTTTTAGATATTTACATTCAATTTTTCCTGAGAAAGTTTGATGTTTAGCTACCTTTATTCAATTTTAAAACTTTTTTCTCTAAGCAACCTTGATTTTTTGTTATACCTAACCTTAATTTTTTTCTCTAAACAAACTTGATTTTTATTCATAGTCAATTTTAAAGTATTTGTGTAAAGTTTTAAACAAAATTTTTATTTGTGTTCAATAAACAGATGCTTCATAATAAAAAAGTTCGTCTTTTTTTTATTTTTATTATTTAGTAAACCAAATTCAAACATAGTTATTACATGTATTTTCATGCTGTATGAATTCACTTTCTAGTGTTAACATTTTAACTGCTTCAAAAACGATTTCAGTTCTAACTATTTTTAATCTTTTGGTCATTTTTATAAACTTTTAATAATAAGAAAACTATCTGTAATCACTGTAAGCGTGGCAATGTATACAATTGTGTCAAGATCTCTGTCTCTCTTATACAGGGTCGTATGCTGTTCACAGCGTATTGCGTTTCCTGTTAAAAACTGTGACTTATTCACGATCGGAGTTTGAAATTCTGTTTACCTTAATTTAATTTCAGTGTAAAAATAGAGTAAGCGAAAACATTTTATAATTCACCTTGATTTTTACAGTTTTTTGAAAACCATTTGTAAAAGAAAAATTTATTACAAGCTTGACCAAAAAAATTTGATTTTAAAACACCAACTCAAACTTAACTGCTAGTTTAATTACCAACTAAGCGCAACAATTGTTTCTGTTAAAAAGTTTTACATTTTTTCACTTTTACTAACGAAATTCATCATAAAACTGAACATTTTAATGCATTTACCAATTAATTTTTCAAAATTAACATTTCTTTAAAATTTGTAGTCAAATAAGGTCAATGTAAGTCGCCATAAAGTAAAATCAATTCCAAAAAAAATCGGATGTATTTTGAAAATGTTGTAATAAGATTTATTCTATCAAGTTCTATCACAGTTAGTTGTACTATCTAAATGAAAACAAACCGAACTGAAATCTGTTCAATAAACTTTCTATCTTTATGACTATCTCCAAATCTAAAAATACACTTTTGAAGAAGTAGAATTTAAAAAAAAAATAGTTAAAACTTCGCTTTCAAGACACGCTTTTGCTCGGAATGACAAACACAAATAAAGTATTAAAGCAATAAATTCACTCTTTTATCTTAAAAGTTACTAACCTCTGAGAAAAAGGTTTAGATAGTGACCTTGTAAAAGAAACCATCTACGGATATTAAAAATTAAACTTTTTAATTTCATTCTCCGTACCAACGTTTTGAGTTCAAGTTTTAAATTATTGTAGAAAAACTTTTAACAATTCCCTAAAGTCGAAAATGTAAAATATCCGAAAATCATAAAACTTCTTAAGGCTTAATTTTAATTCTATTTTCAGTCAGCCGTAACAGTAATGTTTTCACATTTTTAAACAAAATTCAACATGCTTTTAATATTTTAATTGATTTTTTTTAAAATGTCACTTTTAATTTATTCCAACGCAACATTGTTCGATTTATTAAAAAAAAAAATGTTATGCAGAAACTTATTGATTAATTCCAAGAAAAAATTTAAAATCTTTATTATAAGTATTAGATAGGTGGGCGTTGATTAACAATCAAGCTCTTTAAGATCAGTCATTATTTCCCAAACTTATCGATAATCCTTAGGACAAACCGAATAAAAATGATTCAAGTTTAATCAAATTTTTTTATTTTTCACTAGCTTTATAAACATTTGAAAAATCAATTTTTTCTAAAAGAAAGACCGCTTGACACTAGTTTAACCCAAAATACTTCAATTTTTCTTTCTTCAAATAAAATAAAAACAATGCACAATTGTAAATAAAGTAAAATCAAATTGGTGTGATAGCACTTATGGTGTAGTACAAGGGTCTATTTTGGGTCCACTTTTATTCCTAATGTATATTAACGACCTACCACAGGTTTCAGATCTAAAAATAACGCTATTTGCAGATGATGCTGTTTTAACACATACAGATAAAAATCCAATTACACTACAAAGTAGAATAAATAATGAGTTGTAAAACATTGAAAATTGGATGCAAGTAAATAAATTAACAATCAACTATAATAAAACAAACTATATGATAATTACTAAAAAGAAAATTGACAAATCTCTTTTTAATATAAAAATTGGACAAAACAAAATTCAGCAACAAGACAATATTAAATATTTAGGAGTTATGATTGATAATGGGATGAATTGGTCAAAACACATTATGTACCTAAATGCAAAACTTAGTAAAGGCGCTTGGGCATTATCCAAATTAAGAAAATATGTGAATATTAACACATTAAAAACTATCTATTATAGTTTGATATATTCACATCTGAAATATTGTATAACTAGTTGGGGAAAAGCTTCTAAAACCATTATTCAACCAGTCATCAATACTCAAAAACGTGTAGTTAAAATTATATCTGGAAAAAGTTATGAAACATCATTAAACCCACTTTTCAACAACCTACAACTCTTAAAACTTACTGAGATATATAAACTACAAATTGCTATAGCTGTAAAAAATCTAAAAAACATAAAAAAAATAACCGACATTAAAACTTCAATTAAAAACTTGAAACAAATTCATAGATATAACACAAAACTATCATCAAAATTTAACTACCACATTCCCTCAGTCCAAACAATGGAAAGTCCACAATAATGTTTGCAGACTCCAAAATTTGGCAAGACGTACCAAACAAAATAAAATCATACTCGAAACAACATTTTAAAGCAGCTTATAAAAAACATCTACTAAATTATTACTAGATTAAAGTTTTACCATTACTTTACTTCAGATACTGTTTATTAATTTTTTCCTTTTTTTTTTTTCAGTTAAAAAAGCTAATCTATTTATTTATTATTTTTCGCTTAAAACCACTGATTGTTCTTTCATTTATTCGTTATTGTTTTTCTGTTTTTCATGTATTTTGGTATTTGTTTTGATCAATTGAATTTTATTTCAATTAAATTTTCATTTGTTTGTTATTGTTTTTCTATTTATTTGTTATTCGTTCATTTATTTGTTATTGTTTTTCTGTTTTTCATGTATTTTGGTGTTTGTTCTGATCAATCAAATTTTATTTTAATTTTTATATTTCGTGAAAACAAATTTCTTTTGACTTTTTTCATAAATAAATCTTAGAAAAAACTTTTTATTTATTATAATTTGTTTTTTCTTTATACCCTCTAATTAACTAAAAAAAATTTTTTTTTTCACCAAGCTTTTCTATTTATCAAAACCAAAGTAATACAAAAGGGTGGCAGTAGACTTAGATGACCAATTGGTCTTTCACTGTCTACCCGTCAAGCGATTTTGACTTGTAAAATAATGTTTTGAATTATGCGTTTACTGTTTTTTTAATTTATGTATGTTTTGTTTTATTATATGTATGTAAATTGCTTGATAAAATAAATTTACTGAACTAAACGTTTTAACCAAAAGCTTCATCAATAAATATTAAAAATTGATTCATGAATATAATTTTATACATTTTTCACACGGAGGTTTTGTGGTTAGGCTCTTAAAATTGTAAAAACTTTAAGCCTAATTTTCACTTTTTAAAAATTCTCTCAAGAGCCTCACATTGTGAAATTTTTAGTATGGAAACATTAGATTCCTTTTACGTAAAAAATTTAACTCTTTCAAAGGCCTACCTATTTTTCAACTGTCTTACATTTTAAAGTTTTTAATACAAAAGCACTATGAAATGAACAATAAACACTATGAAACAAAACCCTAAAAATTGGTAATGTGTTTTAGATTTTAGTTGTTTTTTCAACGCATAGCAACAATTCAATCTCAAAATGTTTGTCACAATTGTTTTCTTAATTTCGCAAATGTTGTAATTTTGTCAAACGCTTTGTATAATTCTTGCACAGAGACAAATATTCGACTATTGCATGGTTCAAAAGTTCTCATTTTTCTTAGTTTGCTTTTCCAAAGTGAAAAGAGTCGCATTAAAGGTTTTAGTTTAACTAAATATCGATTAGTTGTTTTTAAATTATTAATACTAAGCAATAACACAAACATTTCAAAGGTTATTTTAAAAGTAAACTAACAAAAAGTGACTAGTCAAGTCTCATTAGACTTATCTCTTCATTAAAAGATATCAATTTTTGACTTAAAGAGTTTTACTAGTGATCTAAAGGTTTTGAATAAATTTCACAATAAAAAAAGATGTTTAGCATCACAAAATTTCACAAGATTTTCTCAAGTTGAAACCGTCCTAATGGAAAAATAGCAAATTTGGTGTTAAAAATTGTTCGATTTGCAAATCACTATCTGTTTTAGGAAAATTTATTCATCATGTGACCTAAATGCGACGTTTTAAATTAATTTTTTGTTAAAAAATGAGTCAACCTTACAAATTTTAACTGGTTTAAGTTGAAACCGTTTGTGCCTCAAAAAATCAGAAACATTGTTTCAGCATGATTTAATTTTGCATTTTTACAAGCAAACTTTTCGATTCTAGTGAAACAAACCTACATTTTACTTTGTTCACGTTTCAATAGCTAAGTTTGTTGTTTTAACAGTTAGACCAAGAAATTTTTTTATTCTTCAATTTGAAGTCACAACTTGCGTATTTTGATTTATAAACCTAATCTTTTTTAATCTATTATGCACGTAACTTGTAGAGTATATCAATTTGTATGTTTTTAACTGGTCTGTTGCACTACCCTTTATTTTAAAAAATTCTCTTGACTTTACGTATTGTTGTCTTTAGTTATAAAAAATTATTACAATTTGTTAAAAATTTTTTTTTTCACAATTAATAAGTTCGTTTGATGGTAAAATGTTAGATAAAAGTTACAATTTGAAAAATTTTTTATAAAAGAATAGTGTTTTTATTGCTTTTACAAGCAAAAGTCCATGCACAAACCTTGAAAAATACGCAGATCGTCATGGAAAGTTTTATTTAAAACATCGAGAGTGTTGTCTATTTTACCAAGTTTTTTGTATCGTGACAACAATACTCCTATTTCTCAAGTCAAGTTTGACTTTTCCTCTTTGGGTCATAATCACAGTGCTTCGGATCTTTTGTAGAAAGCCCCCACCAAAAAAACACCTCCGCCACCGTGCAGTACTTAAAACGTGGCGGGGGTGTTTTTCTCAAACCTCACATTTTTGCATTAGTGGCGGGGGCTTTCTACAAAAGATCCAGTCTTTCTTCTTTCTGTTATTCTCGATTACAACACTATTTTTGTCATTTTCGAGATGATAACAATTTATTTTCTTGTGTTTTTTGCTCAATGTCATCATCACCCGCCCATATAATGTAGTTAATTTTACACTTAGCTTATTTTTGTTGACATTTATTTGTCTGCTTTTTTACTTTTGCTTGAGAAATTGTTTCGAATTTTTGATTTTTTGCAATGTTAAAAGGGTTCTTGTCAAAATTTGTACTTTTTCAAAAATGTGGTTGTTTTTAACGGTGAAACATGTGAACTTTCGACGTGGACAAATTCCTTAATGTCACGTAGAATAATATTCATACTCGGTATTTGAAAGATAATATAATTGACTTAAAACACACCAAGCAATACCCTTTTGGTGAAGCATCCTAAAAACTTTTCTATACTATTTTAAAAGTTAAAACATTATTGAATGTTTTAAAATTTATATGTTAAAATTTATAAATTAATGAAAATTCTACTTTAAAACATATGGCCCAGATGGTAGGTCCTTTCTCGCAGCCTTGGCCGTGAGTAAGTCTGTTTATTGGTGTTAAAGATGACAGACCGAAACCGAACCTACCAAAATGGAAGGGTATCCATCCATTCCGATGTTTAGTGTGAGTCTGTTAATCGGCAGACGTCCTTTTCAGGACGGGGCAATGCCAGGATAAAACTGCCCTTTTCAGGGCACATTGCCAAAAAGTTCCGAAGACCCACTATTCTTTAGCTGAACATCGAAGGCCTCACTGCAAGCAAGATGAACGTTCTTCATCACCTCGCTATGCAGTCTGAGGCAGTCGTCATCCTACTGCAGGAGACCAACTGCACCGATGCAGAGAAGTTGGTACTACCAAGCCACCAACCAGCTGAGTCTTCTTTAGGCAGGAAGCATGGCCTTGCCACATTTGTCCACGAGCGACTAAGATACACGCTTTTGGACCAATCTCCACTGACAACGGAGATCGAGTGGCTGTGTGTGGACGTTGATGGCTACAAAAATAGTCAACGTCTGCAAATCACCGCCAACGCGATTGCGAACCCTGGGTTTTTCTGTGTTTCCTCACCCGTGTCTTTATGCTGGCAATTTTAACTGTCGTCATGCTGACTGGGGTTACGATGACAACAGTCCGGACGGTGAGTGCTTGGCTGGATGGGCAAGTATTAATAACCTTGCCCTCCTATATAATGCCAAGGACACTGCCAGTTTTTATTCCGGCCGCTGGAACACTGGCACCAATCCAGATCTAGCTTTCGCTAGCGTAGATGCTAACAGTCGTGTACCGGATAGACGTGTCCTTGACAAGTTTCCCAGGTCACAACATCGACTTTCGCTTATTACACCACCAAGGTTTGTTATGGCAGTGCCACGCATGCCTATTAAGCGATGGAACTTCCGCAAGGCCAAATGGAGTCACTACATTTTTTTGACGAATAAATTCGCAAAGACTTTGTTGCCGCCTGATTTACTTGATGTGGATGCGGCTTACCAGGACTTCTGTAACATCATCAAGAAAGTAACCAAAAAGACTATCCCACGCCGGTATTGAAGTAACTAGATATTCCGTGTTGGGATGAAAAATGTAAATCCCTCTATAGAACCTTCCTGCAGTCTCCTCAGGGAGATGACTCAAGTTTGGCTGCTACAGCTCTGCTTGCCAAGCTTGACAGAAAGCGATGGTCCGAGGCAGTTCGGAGCATCAATTTTTCACACTCTAGTTGAAAAGCATGGAGTATTTTAAACACCCTTACTGTTAGGTCACGACACTCTCCTCGTCACTGTCCCATTTCAGCCGATGCTATTGCATCTCAGCTGGTTAGAAATGGGAAATACGAGGCTGTTGATCGCAAGTCATCTCGACTTGTCTCTCAAGAAGTGTCTGACCTTTGCAGGGCCACAACACCAGACTCAGTAAATATCTCTGACAATTTTTCACAAAGAGAATTTACTGCTGCCCTCCAACATTTAAAACCACGTAAAACTCCGGGACCTGATTCCATCTGCTCAGAACTTATACTCCATGCTGGAGATGCTTTGAAGTTCTGTTTACGTGACTTCCTCTCTTCCTGTTTGTGCCAACTCAAAATTCCCAAGATCCGGAGAAGAGCACTTGTGGTCGCGATCCCAAAACCAACGAAGCCCGTGGGGGACCCAACGAGTTATCAACCGATATCTCTGCTCTGTGTTCCCTACAAGATTCTCGAGAGGCTTATCTACGTCCGCGTCGAGCCATTAATCGATCCACTGCTCCCTAAAGAACAGGCTGGGTTCCGACGCGAGAAGTCAATCGTAGATTAAGTTGTTCTGCTGACCTAAAACATAGAAAATTCTTTTGGGAAGAAGGCCGGTGCCGCATTTGTCGATCTGACAGCTGCTTATGACACTGTCTGGCACGTGGCCTTACCTGTAAGCTGCTGAGACTTCTTCCAGATAGGCACATGGTTAGAATGATGATGGAGCTTGTACGAAATCGAAGTTTTACCCTTACCACCGGTGACAGCAAGCAAAGCAGGCTACGCCGTCTTAAAAACGGCGTTCCTCAGGAATCGGTCTCGGCTCCCCTCCTATTTCAACATCTATGCGTATGATCTTCCTTCCATGATTTTCAGAAAGTTTGCTTATGCTGATGACTTAGCATTGTTGCATTTTTCTGGAAACTGAAAGGACTTAAAGGGGACTTTAAGCCAAGACATGTTCACACTTTCAGCGTGTCTCCAGACTTGGAGTTGAAGCTCAGTCACACTAAGACGGTGACGGCAGCCTTTCACTAAAATAACCAAGAGGCCAAAGGTCTGCAACAACGATAGACTTTTCTGTCCAACCCCTACTTATCCTGGGGTAAAACTGGACAGATCGCTCACGTTTGGTCACCATCTAGTGGCATTGCGCAAAAAACTATCCTCACGCGTCACACTGCTGAGGAGACTCGTTGGCTCGGGACGGGTGCTGGTGCTAAAACACTACGCACAGCCACCTTATCTCTAGTCTACTCAACAGCTGAGTACTGCGAGCCAGTCTGGTGTCGCAGTGCTCACACTCGCCTCAAAGACAGTATCTTAAACGACGCCTTGCGCATAGTTACTGGATGCCTGCGTCCCACTCCAACGGACTACCTACCTGTACTCTCAGGAATCCAGCCAGCTGAGCTTCGCCAAATGGGAGCGACACTCTCCTTGGCTCATCGTGGATCTCTGGACCCTGATCATATCTTGTATGGTCTTTTAAGTGGGTCCTCAGAAACTCGCCAAGTGAGACCAAGATCCAGACGCCCGTTTGTGCCAGCTGCGCGGAATCTTTTGGACAACCTTGCCAGACTTGGCATCCGCGCTTCTGAATGGAGAAATCACAAATGGAAAACGGAATATTGTGAAAATGCTTCCGGGCTCCGTGCTTTTGTGCCCGGGACCGGTGCCAGGCCTGTTGGGATGGGCTTACCCCGAGTAGCTTGGGTTAAGCTCAACCTCCTGCGGACTGGTGTTAAGCGATTCCATTCGTCCATCCACAAATGGAGTCTTGCTCCTTCACCGAATTGCGAGTGTGGCGCCTCTGAGCAAACCGCAGACCATGTACTAACACCGTGCCCTATACATCGGGCACCACATGGAGCACGAGGTCTGACGGTTTTGGATGACGAAACTCGATGCTGGTTTAATAACATTACTGCCAGCATCTGATTCAGGCAGTACAGCAGTCTGGGGTAGTAAAAGGATAAACCCTCGGCCCCAGTCCTGTTTGTGTCTGACCTGGAGTGGATACCCTTCAAACTACGACGACGACGACGATGACATTATTGAAAGTTTTTATTTTGTTCTGTTTTACCACAAATTTTGTAATTTTTCACAGCAAGTTTTGCAAACGCTTAAGAATATTTTTTAAAAGCACTTATTTCTTCTTGTCACGTAGAATGAAATTAGTGTTTAACAAACCTACCAAGAAAAAAAAACAACAAACCAAAAGCAGACAGCTTAGTTTGGCAAAACGAAGCCAAACAAACTTTGTTATTACGAGCAGTTAATTACAGCTAAAATAAATAAATACTAAAATAAATCTAAAATAAATACAAGCAGTTAATTACAGTTATTACAAGCAGTTAATTACAGCTAAAATAAATGCTTTTAAAACTCTTCAAAATCATGGCGTAAGAAAATCTTTATCATAAAGTTATTCTTTGACAATAAATATAATCTATAATAACAAGCAATCAGTCAGCGTAAAAAACTAAAAATCAGCTTGATGCACGCATATGATGATAAAACTCATTTTAGTAAAGACCAACTTAAAAACCTTTTGTAATTCATATGAACTTGCTGTGATTCTCGCGGTCATTCATTTCAACGTTTTGTTATTGTAAATTTTACTGTTCTTTTATTGTGTTATTGTGCGAAACGTATTGGATTACGTACTGTCTGTAATGAATTCATCAAACTGTTAGACTCAAGAATTATTTTTTAACGAATCAAACAAAGTCACTTTACTTTATCAAAACACTTCACCGCACTTTTCTCTGCTTAGCTCTAAATTTTAGTCATATTTCAAAAATAACTAAAAAACTATAAAAAAATTCTAACCGTACAGAAATTCATTGGCTTCCCCAAAAGAAAATGTGGGTAATAGCTTGACGATTGCTCTAAGTTTTAATAATCTAACGTTTTCTTGAGAATCAAGAGAATAATGGAGATTATAAATTAATTTAAATCATTATAAGGATTTCGGAGCTTTCGGAAAAGTGGTCTAATCTGTGATGTTTTAAGATTTTCTCACAATCAATTTATAATTTTTTATAACTACCCTGTAAAAAAAAACTGCTGCGAAATCAAAGAAATTTTGCTAAATTCCGCAAACATCAAAACCGCGGACTGCAATGATTAAAGAATACGCAGCAGCCTTTGTTTTTATAGTGTAAGGTCCGCTAAAGTGAATAAAGTTAAAATTTCTTCAGAGCTTTGTTACATCATGAAACTTACACAACGTTAGCTCCGGTTGCTCTAGAGCGGGGCTTTCAAACTTTTTTGTTCTGCAACCCCACTTTAAAAAATAAATTTTTGTGCGACCCCAATATGTGTAGGCTAATTTTACGTTAATTTTTTCCTATGGAAAACCACGCATGTGCATAAAAAAACATATAATAACAACGAGAAACGAAAATAGTAACCTAAAGCAAATTAACAAAATTTCAAAATCCGACTTTATTTAATAAGATAGAAAAATTACTCTACATTCTTTCACAGCAACCTTGTCAAGACAAAAAAATAGTTTAATTTTTTCGCATTCATCTATAAAAATCAATCTTGGCTTTAGACTCAATAAGTAATTTTTTTTGCTTTTGTTTCTTGCTGTTCTCTTGATTACGCCACACGACTCGCCTTCTGTCGCGCCACCTTACTACTTTATGACGCAACAATGGTGTAACGACACTTAACTTTTTCTAGTTTTTGATTGTCAATAAATATTATTGTAAAAAAAACACTTTCAAAAGCACAAAAGACCAATTTGTTTTGCCACCTCAAAATTTTTTTACGCGATCCCATTTGGGGTCGCGACCCACATTTTGAGAAGCCCTGCTCAAGAGCAGCGTTTTCTCAACCTACGTGCCGCAAGAGATTTCCAAGAGTGCCGCGAAATTTTTTAAACAACATTAGTCCACTAATCCGCAACCTTTTTTTCAGAGAACACTACTTTTTCCGGACAAAAATCAAAAAATCTGGTCCAAGTGTGCTGCGAATTTCGAAAAGTTCCAAAATGTGCCGCAGGCGGAAAGAGTTTGCGAACCACTGCTCTAGAGCAAGGGTGCTCAACCTTTTTGTTATTCCCGGCCGCATTACAGAAATAATTTTAACTTGCGGCCGCCATTAAGATAAGAGAAATTCTATAAAATTAGCTATGATAAAATAAAAAGTTTTTATAGATGCTGTTTATACCAAACAAGAAAAGTAATAAAAAAACATGTTGCAATTTTTTGACAAATTTATTCAAGTACAATTTCCAAAAAATTCTATTAATGACACTTTCGGTCTCTGCATACTCGCAGAAAAACTTGCAAAAGTAGTCATCTTCAGCAGTATTGTCACCATAAGCTAGTAACAAAATTCTATAATGACGTAAACATCAACGATTTGTAGGGTACAAAAAGTGAATCAAAGTAGCATGGCTAGAATATAATGTTTTTTGCTGCAAAAAAAGAGAAAATGTACTTAGGTAAAATTTGACGTAAATTAAGTTCCTGACCCATGTGCACGGCCGTAGGTTGAGCACCTTTGCTCTAGAGCAGGGGTGGCCAAAGTTTTCTAGCATGAACCGTATTCAGTAAACCAAGAATGTTCGCAAATCTCAAAGTCTTTTACATGGTAGATATGCAAAAAAATTTAAATAAAACAGTTTATTTAATCAAGCAGTACAAACATTTGTCATGCTGTCGTCATGGTGCGTTTCCATGTTATCTTTTAGTGACGTTCCGAATTGACGGTAAAAACTGTTATAGCAATGCAATCCAGTTCTGTTAAGTGGTCGTTAGTAGAATCTTTTAAGTTCTGTTAAGGTGATATAATCAATTTAACAGGAGAATATTACAAAATGCTACAAAAAAACTGGCTTCAATCATTACATCAACTTTCTTGCACAATACTGTCGTAAATTTTTGTTAATTTTGAAAAAAACTTTAACTCGACTAATTTGTTTATTTTTAATTAAGATTAACTTTGGTGGATAATAATGAGAAAAATTTTTGCGAGTTATTTCCTGTTGGCGTTTTAAATTGTTGTCTGTGATGTGGCTGACAAACTTTTACAGATTAAATAAAAAGGGTCTATCTTTTTGCATAATAAATACGTAATCATCTTTCCAATCTTGTTTATAATTTATATTTTCTTCATTATACCTTTTTTTTCCCATTATTTTTTGGCATTTGCTAAGTTACCACATTAAAAAATTATACATAAAAAATCAAATTTCAGAAGACGGTGATTAGTAATTAACACTGGTAGCAAACGCATAAAAAACCCATATCTTTAGGAAAGACTCGCAGCAATTAACTTGAATTAAAACTACTCTATTCTAAATTAAAAAATAGTATACCGGTGGTCTATAGTACAAAACTTAGTCCACCTTTTATCCGTCCAGGCATTACTGAGTACGCACGGATAAATTTATTAGCAAAAAACGAACTTGTGACGTCAAATATTTTGATTGTCTCTAACAGGTTCGAGGTATCTGCGGTATGTCGATTATAATCATCTCACCCTGATGGTTTTACCATGCCTTAGCAACTAATTGTCGTTTTGCGGTCTTTTTATTGGCAGTTTTTTTTTTGAAAAATACCGGCTAAGAATGAATTCAAAGCTTAGTGTTAGTCAGTAATTACCAACTCGTTTCTGTCAAAAGTTAAGACAATGTAAAACAATTTTGAATTATTTTAAGAATTAGTCAATAAATAGGTTAACTTACTCGTGTCTGAAAAAAGTGTAGGCAGTGGAGGAAAAACAGTTTAGATTTACTTTAAGAATTTGCATACATCTCAAAGTCAAATAAGAGATAGAAAAGCCGCGGTTTAGCCGCTGCTGCTCTAGAGCAGGGATGTCCAACCTTGTTTCATCATGAGCCAGATTCTATGTGGAGCTAAAGTCGACGGGCCGAAAAAATGTCTTCACTTTGAATCAGATTCTAATTTGTCTATTTTCGTCCCCAAAATAAAGTGTTCTTTAAAAAAAGCTCTTCACTTTGAATCAACCTCTACACTGTAAAAAAATTTGTGAATTTTACAATCACATGATTGGAAGCACTTTTAGATTGCCGATTTGTAATTTATACAAACTCGTATTTTTTAATTTTTACAAAATTTTGTAAAATATTTTTTACAAAATTGTCAGTGTAATTTGTCGATTTCCGTCTCAAAAATGTACTAAGCACGCTCGCGGAAACGCGCGCGATACAGATTTGAAAATATATCAAGAAAATTGGAATAGTGGGCCGCGGGTTGGACATTTCCGCTCTAGAGCAAGAGTTCTAAACCAAGGTCCACGAAAAATTTCAGGCGTTCACACGAAAAAATTATTCAATTGGGGGTCCATGGTATTACTTTGGTGGTCCACCACACAGCACAGATAACGGAAAATTTTTGATTTTATTTCCAAGAGAATTCGAACCTTAAATTCAATTGAAGACCAAGAAAAAGGTGATTACTTTGATAAGTAAAACAATTTTGGCTGAAAATGCCGTTAGATTAAAGTGATAATTTTTTTTTGTCTTTAACTAAATTGAACCTATTCTCCTCAACCTTTTCCACTATTGACTCCTTAACGTGGGCTACAAAAGACCACCAATGTTTGATGATTCATTACTCAGAAACTACTTAAGCTGTTGTTTTGAAATTTAAACAGGGTAAAAATCATTAATTTAACTTTCGTTAGAGCAAAATCGTTTTTAAAAATTTATCAGAAGAAATACATAGAATTAGACTTTAGCAAGGTCACTTCAATTTTTTACGTTTAGACATTCTTTTAACAAGCGTTAAATGTGATTGTAACGCATTTGCTGTTGTAACATTCGTTAATTCATAATTTGGACGTAAAGAGTGACGTCAACGCACGCGACAATTACAAACTATCAAGAAGCCAAGGGAAGCTCGCTTTATTACCTGCATGATCAAATTATGGAAAATACATTTGTAAATAACAGCAATCAGAAGCCAACTTTTTATCATTTAGTTTGCTATGTTTTATTTGAAAAAAAAAAGCTGAACGTTTTCGACTTTCTTATCAAAATATTTAAAAATTAGCATCATTTAACAATAAACCATGAAACGACAATTACATATGATACAATTAAACTCTAACTCGGGCTTTTCAAACTTTTTTGCCTCATGGCAGACTAATAAATTTTGGATTTGCCGCGGCATACCTACTTCATGCAGGCAAAAACCTATTGGATACACTCTACAAGTCTACATACTGAAATAACATTTAATAACAACGGTTCACCTACAGGTATGCACAAGTTGTTTTGATACGGGGTAAAGTGTTTGCCAAGCAGCTTTCAATTCCTGCTCAATACTTTTTATTCCCAATATTTGTTTGTTTTTAATCTAAGTAAGAGAAGAGAAAGACGATGGCAAATGGCAATAAAATCTGAACGAATTTTTAAACAAATATTATGCTAAGCCCTTACCTAGAAACTACCCGTTCATTTCTTTGTATTTTAGTCTCAAGAAGCAATACATCATTTTGAGATATGTTTTTCTGCTACTAAGTTCGAAAGTAGTTAGTTATCAATGTATTGTCCTCTGCTTGTTGTTTAGTACCAGCGCTTTTTAACCAAAGCTCTTTCAGGTGGACCTTTTGTTCGTGCAATTTTAACTAAGCTATTTCTATTTGGTAGTTGCCAACACGGCCGACAAAAGATACTGGAAATTTCACCCTGTCAATCAAAAATATAGTTTTTTAGTGAGAGCTAAACAAAAAGACCATTACTTTGCTTTTATAGGTCAAAAATTGGAAAACGAGCAGAGCGTCATTGCTTTAATTTGATAAGTAAATATAAGTCAACAATCCCTATTTTCACACCTGGCCGTACATTCCTCACTTTTGTTTAATAATATTAAGTAAAACTAATTGTTGCACCAAAAGTAATAGAAATTTTGCTTTGATTTTTTTGTGTAAAGCAGAGATGAGCACGAAGCCAATCCAGGACCGGATAGAGATCCTGATCAGAAATTTTTTGAACTATAAAAATTTTTTAAATAAAACCTGAAATGATGCAAACAAGGGATATCATTTTTTTTTTTGTTTAAAGAAAGTTTAGTTGAGGATGGCTAGTGTAAACTTATTTTCGTGCAGCTACACATTCGTTATTTGTATTGAAAGAATGTTTTCTGTCGCCATTACCATGGCTAATAACTAAAACTATTAAATCAAATTATGGTAAGTTAAAACAATGGTCGTGCTTGTCCTCTACATCAATAACAACAACTCCTGCATTATTAACAAAAATTTTTATTTTTAAATATTATATACATATACTCCCACTTTCGGATGACCTATGCTTAGGCTTACCATATGTCCCAATTTTTAGGACTTTGTCCCGGCGTCCCGCCCGTTTATCATTATGTCCCGATATTTTCAAATTTACGTGATGACCATTTCTTTTAGAGAACACTGGTTTTTAGGGACGAAAATCAAGAAATTTAAGACAGATACAAAGTGAAGACCTTTTTTTTAGAGAACACTGCTTTTTAGACATGAAATTTTTTCTTTTAACGAACCTTCTGGTTTACTTCTTCGGAAATATAATATGCTTACGGGTCGGGTACGCTTCGATGCCGCCGACTCGATGCCAGGCCAACTCGATGCCAAGCCAACTTTTAACAGTTTAACTTTCAGTTTACTAACCCTAACCCTAAACCTAACCAGTTGCCTGGCATCGAGTCGGCGGCATCAAGTTGGCGGCATCGAGTTGGGCCATTTTCAGGCTACCTATGCTTAACCGTGATATTCAGTCGGTTCGCATCACTTCGAACAAACCTGCTCTTAACAAATCGTCATCTCAGCGAACCGGTAAACTATTTGCCCCAACAAAAATAATTAGGTACAAAAGGGAAACTGAATCAAAAAATTCTCAATTTGGCTCTGGAAAGAACCTGTTCTTAGCTGTTTCGATTCCCACCAGTGCCTATGCTGCTTGCAAGAAACTGTTTTGAAATCAATTACTTCCGCCAGACTAAACACTGCATGGTCGGTGCGTGAAAAAATCTAAATTTACACAATTTTTTTGGGCTTTGGATAAGAGGTAATTGCGCCTTCCCCGTACGGCTATGGTCTTTACGATCAGAACAATTCTTTTTCAATTTTTATTAATAATCATGGTGAAGAAAATAGCAAGAAGAAATGAACGTCCGATTGTAAAAAACTGAAAGTGCTACCGCTATTTGTAAGTTTAAACATTCGTGCGATAACCACTAAACGGTAGCACTACCCGAAACTACAAACAAATGAACTTTCTTGAGAACACAAGAAATAAAAGAATAATGCAGCTTTGTCTCTCACTTTACGAAGACCTTGCCGTTGATTACAATTAAAAATTTTTTAAAATATATTATACTGTATTAAAAGTACTTTTTATTAAGCCTAAAAAAAAGTTTTTAGTTATTAAGTTATTGAAATAATAAGATACAAGAAAAAACAAAAAAAGAAAAACAATCTAATTTTAAGATTTAGGCCAAGGTTTCTATATTCTATTTTTTGCTTAAATTCAAGCTTGCACAAGCAGCAAAAAAGTTTGGAAAAAGCTTTGCAATTGTAAATACGAATAAAGCCGCTTAAATTATGCACCCGCGAGAGAAAACGTATACCGGTATAAAAAAAATTATTCCGTAATCAGTTTTTTCAGTTTTTCTTGAAATAAGTCGTAAACACTCGAACTTTTCAAAGCTTGTGCAATCGGAGAAATCACTTTACGAAAAGTCTGAAGTTTGTTGTTTTCAATATCTAAAGTAGAAAAAATTACAGAACTAGTAATTGTAAACAAAGAAAAATACAAAACATTTTCAAAAATGTAAAAAAACACTTAAAATAAGTTTTCGGTGCAAACGGCCGGTATTCGATTTTCCAGTCGACCTGTTTGCCAGGCTTAATTTTAATAATTGAAAACTTATTTATTCTTCTCTGATTTGCTAAACAACGTGGGATGCCGGAAGTATACATAAGTTCAGAATAGTTTATGAGCTTTTTTTAAAGATGTCAAGATATTGCTGACTTGATGACCATTTGTTATATACAATTTTCATATATTTCTACAGTCATGTGATTGTAATTTAGACCTACCAGTTTCGACCGCCAGCAAAGCAAGAGTCCATAAAGTCTTTTTTCTAAGAACACAACAACATGACGATAGTAAAAATTAACCTAAATCATCTTGACAACGATCGCCATGAAAACGACAACTATTTCTTACTATGAAAACAGCACTTCTAAAAAATATTGCTTACTTAATGTAAACACTGTTTCCAGGGATAATACTTAATTCAAAATTCATAAGTTCTTTTGGTGTAAATCAGAGGTCAGTTCAACTTTAATAAATACAATAATGGCTTACAATAAATATATGCTGCCGGCTATACAATAAAATGTTTAAGTGTATAAAAAAATTCTACAATTTACATAAAGATGTTTTTTTGCGTGGTGAGCGGAACGTTTATTTGGGAGAAACAAATTATAAAAAATGCAACCAAATGACATTCTTAGACGATATTTTACTTGGACAGTAATGGCTTTAATAGGGTGCGAACGGTGCGGCCGCACCGAACCCCCTCTAAAATACATCAAAAAGTGGGCCCCCTCTACACAAGATATTGCTCTATTTCTTCATAGTAGCACCGGCATGTTGATGGCATTAAAAAAAAAAATTGAATCGGTAGTTGCAGCATGCTCGGCTTCTGCTTATTAGGTTGTGCACGACCACCTTTAGATCACATTGTTTTGAGACACTAAAAAGTGACTCTAAAATCTATATGCTTTGGTTGACTCAATATTGCCCCCTAAATTGAAGACCTTTTTTTTAGAAATCACTTTGTTTTCACACACTAAAAATAGCTTCGGCTACCTTGTTTTAGTACACTAAATAGTACCCCTTTTACTTTTCTTGCACCGGGCCCCCATTTTTTGTAAGGCCATAACTGTGCTTGGATGAAATATTTTGCTTGAAACAGTTTTTTTACCCTTCATCATTTACATCAAATTTTTACCTTCATTTGATGAAAAAAACTCTGTTTTCAAATTCAAAAACAAATTTAATGACTTTTCCATAAATTTGGTGTCATCCAATATACATTGACTATGCGAAAATGCAAGGTTAGCAGTTTCTATTGCTTTGTCGACGTCATTTTTTCGAATGTAACAAGCATTCATTTCACCTATAGTATAAAAAAATTAAATTATCAAATATAAAAATATCCGAGCCATGCCAATTATCATGTTTACTAATTGTAACAGATTTTACTTTGGAATCCTAGAGGACCAGTTGAACAAGGTAACCCGAATACCTGCGCTGAAGTAAAGCTGTGTCTATTTTTTATTTATTCCGGATAAAGAGTAGTTTGCTACGGGACTAAAGCTTCTTATACAGTTGGCTTCAACTAAGTTCAGATTGATTCTTTTAAAAAGTCCTCTCCGCAATCAAACAGAGACCACTGTCTCTAACATGAAAGAATGTATTACAAAATTCATGGAAAAACTATCAATTGACGAAACTCTCCTCCTACGCTCTGCCAAACTGCAAAGCGAAATCAGCGTTACGACTTAAATTCGTCCAACACAAATAATTCTATTACTAAGCCGACTGCCCTCGCTCTGCGCTTGAACCAACACTGGAATTTCATTTGAATGGAATGGGAGTATTACTGGAATAATCACTGCGCTCTGCGCTTGCTTATATAGGATAGTGTCACGTGATGTTTGATTAGAGTAGAGAACGCTTTACTATACTCGAATCCTCTAGAGCAGTGGTATTCAACCGCTGGTCCACCACTGCCAGTATCAAAAAAATTTTGTAGGCACACTCTTTCATTAGGTGTTGCTGCTATCATATATTAAATATAATTTCTGTATGTAAACTTGAAGAGTGTAATAAGTAGGCTTTCGCTTTTATGAAGTAAGTGTGCCACAGGCAAACACAGAATTTATTAGTGTGCCGTAGTGAAAAAAAGTTTGAAAAGTCACTGCTCTAGAATCTAGACTCTAGAGCAATGGCTTTTCAAACAATTCGATTCGGAAAAGTGCAAAACAACAAAGACTGTTTTCAAAACTTTGTAATGAAATGGGCTCCACTTCCAAAAAACTTATTCTACATTCAGAGGTGCGGTGGCCAATCCGAGCTCTCTTGTGTGTTTGAACTTCAAGAACAATTAGAAGCCTATTGCACTGAACAAGGAAACCAAAAAGCTGCAAAGTTTCATGACATACTGTGGCTAGTAAAATTAGCCTACTTGGCGTCGATTTTTGATTGTGTAAACGAAGTGAACCTCAGTCTTCAAGGAAAAAGGGGCGTCATATTTCGAGCAACTAGCAAGATCGATGCGCTGAAGCTAAAAATTCTAATCCGGAAAAACAACGTCTGATCAAACAACTTCAATAACTTCCTTTATTGAGCCAGTGTATGAGAAAATGTGGATGGGAGTTTGAAGACGTTTTTTCGGAAAATAACATATCAACACTCATTGTTGCTCATTTGAACTTACTTAGTGAAAATTTGGCTGCATACTTTTCTGAAGATGATGACAAACGTTTGGAAGAAAACTCGTGGATTATACAGCCATTTATTGCTGAACCAACAGAGGATGAGGAATAGTTGGAACTCCGATCAGATTTAAATCAAAAGTTTTATTGCGAGAAATGGATTACTTCATGTTTTGGGTTTATCTTCTAAAATTACCCGAATATAAAAAGCTAGCACAAAAGGCCATTGCAATCTTAATACAGATGCCTACCACCTACTTGTGTGAAGAAAGTTTCTCCAATCTCGTAGAAATCAAATTAAAAAAGAGAAACTCAACACATGATAATATATTGACTCTTTAATGCGAAGGGCGATAGAGAAAGAGATAATGCCACGTTACCTCCAAATCGCTGAAACGATGCAACAGCAAAGTAGCTACTGATGACTAACTACAATAAAACTAAAATAGCTTTGATTTTACTTTTTTTACACTTTAGCATATTTTTGTTTGTGCCTTAAAATACTGATTTATTTATTATAGCTCGACTAACCACCTAGTTTATAGTTAGTTTTCTTTAGTTTTTGTGCACAATCATACATTGCTATCTGTGAGGTATACAAAGTTTTTGAAAAAATTGTAAAAGGTATACCACAGAAAAAAAGGTTGAAGAGCACTGCTCTAGAAAAACGCTTCGCTCGAATGCGCCAGAACCATAACGTCTCTTCCATCGTAGAGCAAAGTTCACACTCGGTCACTGCATGCGCTACAGATAAACAAGTCGATGGACCGCGACAAAGCGTATTACGTCATTACTGTCTGGCGTAGAACAAAAAGAAGAAAAAATATTTACAACAATTGTGGAGCAACTTGCAAATAGTTTACGTCACACAAAAGAGGGAGCTTTACGGACTATGCGATTATTATTTTGCCGTAGGAATATTATGTTATAACAAAATTAAGATTATTCTGAACAGAAAATGACTAAAGTTTTGTGAGATTAAAATTATTACGAACAAAATGTGACTCTAATTGTAGACTATTTCATATAAAATTTAATTGAAAACATATTCAATGGGTTTAAATACTTACAATATATATTAACCAAACTATAATGTTTGCTGTCTTCATCTCCAGCTGAAGCTTTTCGAATTTCTATAGCTTTAGAGTAGCATTCGATTGCCTTGACATAATCTTCCAACTCTTCGTAACTGTTGGCAATTTTTCTCAGAAGAAAAGATGTTAAAAGTTCTGCAGCCTAAGAAAGTTAAAACAGCCAATGCAATTTGTTAAGTAAATGCTTTTTACAGATAGCGTTTACAAATATTGTAAACGGGTAAAGGCAGAAGTTTATTAAGAAACTGACAACTACATTGCTATTGAGAAATGTGTTATAGAGTGATTTAAAAGAACGCTTTCATGGTGAACTTTCTTTGCTTTGCAAAACTTAACTTAAAAACCAAAAAATTTTTTTAAAAAATCGAAATTCATTACGAGACCTGAAGTGTTTTTACAAAAGCATTATTTTCTAATGGTTATGTCTGCTGCAGATATTCTCATTAAGTGCTGCCTTTCTCTAAGCAACTTTAACGTGATCCACAATATTGTTCTTTTCGATGTAACAATGCACTGTTAAGAACTATAAACCGCATAACTTCTTTTAAAAAGCAGCTCAGCAAGCTATCCCAGAACTCGTAGACAATTTTTTCTGAAAGTTTTTAATCACAAAACCATGGTTAGACAGTAAGTCGGGATCGGTGTACGTGATTTACAATACTACAAATAGCGCTTTTCAATCATGTCTGCCATTAAATCCAAAAGTTTATAATTGATACTGTTTTCTTCCAGCATTGTTTAACTAATTTAATCCACTCTATCTGATTTACTTGATGTTGAGCAATGCTTCCATTTTTTCTGCTACCTTTCCATAGGAATCCGATTTCCCGGTTTTAAAAAAAATCAAACTCAAATGCTGAGGTTACGGTAGAAAACCGGAAATTTTAATTATATAGTCCACGGAACAGTATACATAAAATTAGCATAACAAAGATGTATTTAATCTGGGTTTTCTAACTTTAAACGCGTTTTTATAAGTAAGCAAGTTGAAAATAAAAAGTTATTACGTCGTCCTCTTGCTTAACATAAATAAAACAGTGATTTTTATACTGTATACAAAGTCGTATCCGTGAAAACGACTGACTCAACAATGTATAATCACAGTTATGCAACAAATTAGCCAAATGAAATTGAAATTTATCAGCAACAGGGCAGACCGGAGCTAGTTGTTACTGGGGCACGTTGTTACCAATTAAATATTTTTTTTTGCATCTTTGGTTTTGACTGTTTAGAAACTATCTTTTTACCAAAGTGATTTAACCATATGTGCCTGCAAAATTTTTTATAAAAAAAACTGTTTTTAAGGGTGTAAGTAAATTATTGCCGATTTACTAAAATTTATCTGAAAAGAGCTAGAGTTAAGTTTAAAAAAAAGTTAATATTGTCAAGAGGTTGAATTAATGTACTTTTACATAACAATTTTATTTGGTTCTTTAACTATTTATTTCGATCACAAGCAATGATGCACCTTACAAAAGGGGGCACGGTGTAAAAAGAATAGGGGGCCACTTTTTAGTTCACCAAGATTTTTCGTCCCAAATTGATGTGACCTCTGAAAAAAAAGGTCTTACCTTTCTATGGCTGTCCAAAACCTTCATTTCGTCTAAAGTTATAATGATCTCTAAAAAATGATTTTCACTAGCAATGGAGTACATCTCTACTTTTTTTCTAAAGCGAAAGTGCAGACAGGGGGCCACCGTCCTGATGCTACTATGAAAAAATATAATAAACTTTTGCTCAGGTGGGGCACTTTTTGACGTTTTTTAAGGGGGCCCGGTGCCGTCGCTCCGTTCGCACCGTACCAAAGCCATTACTAATCAGACGTTTAGGTTATATTGGTCAAAGTTCAACGGAGCTAGTTGTTACGATTGTAACAACTAGCCCCATTATAATTGTGAGAAACTGGTGCAAAACTGAAAGAGAATAGTCTTTTTTAGCGTTACTGCAATTCATTTTGTCCTTATCACATAAAAACGTGTTCTAAATGACCTAAACCCCTTGATTAAATCATTAAAAACACCACTTTCAAAGATAGTTAAATATTATGAAAAGTTTTTGTGTTTCTGGAATATACCATTCAACAGGAACATCTTCACTGATAAAGAGTTCCTATCGAGCTACACCACTAACGGTTCTATTCAAAAGAACAATTGCATTCTGGCTGGCTCTAGCATCAGTCATCTTTAATTGAAAGTGATGTAGGCCTAATGACTGTTGCTTACATTTTCAGTGCTTGAAAAAAAACTTGCTTATCACTTTTACGGCTGCATTTGGGCCAGACCCCAATAGCAAATAGGGTAATTACTTTAGTTAATACATCTGCAACTGTGTATATTCAAGATATATTAACACTAGGATCGATCGAATCACTTTGAAAGACTGAATCAAAAATACAGAAGATAATTTGAAAAAAGCGTCGCTCTATCATTTCGGTAGGCCCAACCGACCAATCACGTTTAAGAGCAAACAGTTTAAAAAAACGCTTCTGAAAAATCTTAAATGTGATAGAAAAAAAAGGTTAGATTTTTAAAGGAAACTTGACAGAGAATAGTTTATAAGAGCTATTTTTGTATACAAGTGATAGTTCTTAAGTATTTCAATATATGTATATTCAACTGGAACAACTTACCCCGTGTGTTGTAACAACTTGCCCCGGTTACGGAGTGAGTTGTTACCAAGATGCAATTTTTAAACCCCTATATCTTAAAAAGTACTTACATCAGACACTTTCTTCTACTTTCTGATTGTAGGTTTTAAATAGCTCTAAACATCAACACAAAAAATTCAATTATGTTTATTTAGGCGTTAATGCAGATTCAACTCAAATCGTAACAACATGCCCCAGTCTTCCGTATCTTTGTTTTGCTTTATTAAGAATTTTAATTATATCTGAAACAAAAATACTTATTTTTGTTATATTGAATCATCAGAATGATATTTATCCTCCGAAAAAACTCAAAAAATTTTTGATAGAATTGGGAAACGGAAAATGCAAAAAGGCACTAATTTCCGGCAATTTCGGAAACCGGTGCCCAGGTTTTAAACCCTAAATTGTTGAATAATCAAGCTGTCCGATATTAAGGCTCGTTTCCACTACGAGAGTGAAATAGATTATTCTTTGTTTCTTTTGCTAATATTTTTTGCTTCGTTTAGTGCTATTTGTTGTTTTAAGCGCGGAAAGAAGTAATAAACAAATCGATAAAACAAGCAAAGAAATCTCCATTCCAGGCTTGTAGTGGAAACAAGCCCTTGTTAACAAGTAGGTTAGCATTAAAGCAGGGGTGCCCAACCTGCGGCGCATGCGCCATGCATGAGGCATTGGACGGTTAGTGGTGGCACATTGCAGTTGGGGAAAATATTTCAAATGAAATATGTTCCACAATTATATCTAGCTATACCAGAGGTGGCCAACCTATGGCGGATTGCACCCTGATTTCCAGCGACGACCTTTTTTTTTTTTTAGAGAACAGCTTGGTTTCACTATGAAATTTTGAAGTCTTTCGTTTGTGTGGCAGATGTGAACTGGACTTGAATAAAATTGGCGCTTGAGGAAAAAAGGTTGGCCACCCCTGCATTAAAGCATAAACCAATCAATCACCCAACCTATAAAAGAAACGAGAAAATATTTAGGTGAACAAAAAACATACTGTAAAATAATACTATCTTACTTGAGAACCAAAAAGTTTCTGCTTTAAATCAATCGTATTTTGTAATTGCTCGATTGCTTCTTTATATCTACAACAACAAAGCACATTGAATCATTGAATTATCCTGCAACTTTTTAAGAAAAAAAGCGTAAGTAAATCTTGTAACTAAAAAATTTTTATTGCAGACTATTTGTTATAGTTTGGACTATTTTACAGTAGTTCTAAATTTCGATTTCTCAATGAATCTGTAGGCTTAAAATCTGACAAGTTCCGAGCAAAACGACACAAGTTCATCAATGCTTGCTCACTGAATTAACAACTGTTTTTAGATTCTCTGAAATCAACAGATATAAAAAAGAAATAGGACCCCTTAAATGTCAGTTTTGCAGTTTTTTGTTTTAACAACACAAACTTAGAGAATCCCTCAGCTCATCTTGTAAATCATTTTGTCAATGATTCCTTTTTCTTGTAAATCTACCAATTGTTTCACTAAACCAAACCAAACATCGCATTGTAAATGAATGTACTTAATTGCAAATACGTCATAATTGGGCTATTCAACATCTTCAATCTGTTGAGCATACTGCCATAGCAGTCTGAACAGATGGATCTGTGTCCAACGCCACTTAGCATAAAGATTCTACCATTTTCGTGTATAAGATCTCATTCCCTCTCCTGCCTGGTTAGCGTTTATCTATTCCAGTTCCAAAGCAAATATCTCTGAACTTTAAATTGGTTTGTACCAGAGGTGGATCGAGACACGGTGCTTCGAGATTGAGACGAGACGAAAAGAGATTTTGGAGTATCGAAATCGAGACAAGACACGAAACTTTATATAAATTGTTTTGGTTTAAGCCAGAGTTGTGGACTCAGAGTCAAAAGGTCGGAGTGGCAAGTTTTTGGTTGGAATCGGAACCAAAGTAGTTTTTTTAAATATGCTGAAGCTGGAGTCGCTTTGTTAGATGTGCTGGAGTTGGTATGGAATTCGTATTTTTTTTGGTCACTCCAACTCAATTTTTGGTTAATTGCTGGAAGCTATAGTCATACTTATCATCTGAATGATTCAAAAATCAACAAGCAAGCAAAAATACGCCCAGTACTTGGATAGGTCACCTTTTGGACTTTGATTTGAAGTGCAAACTAAAAACAATTTTGGCTTTATATTGACGGCCAAACTTGGCTTTTTATTTGCAAAATTAAAGTTAAGTTTCGGTTTGGCAATTGTTTTAAAAAATTTAAATAAATATGTAAAAAAATTTTTATTGGAAAAAAGGCGTCGGACCGTGCTTCATTGCTAATCGGTTTTAAAAGTCAATTGACGAATAAAAAAGTCTTTATTTGAATTGACCTCTCCCTAAAATGTCAAGATTTTTTAAGAATTGTGAGCCCTTATTTAAAGTTACCGCTTGTAATCTCTTATCATTCCCAATCCTTATAATATGCATTAACGTAACAGAAAAAAAGTGCTTTGGTCAGCGATTGAGTGTAACCAGAGTAAGAACAAAAATTTTTCAATTTTAATCTACTCTTAATTGCAGACAAAACAAGGTATTGGAACATTCCATGTCAACTCACACCCCTCTTTTGCCGACCATCTCCGGTTTTGCTGAAATTTGGCATGTTTGTAGGTTTGAATGAGAAAATGTCTCACACCAAATTTCAAGTTTCTAACTTAAATAGTTTTTGATATATGAAGGTCGAAAATTAGACACAAAATCGCCGCTTGAACACCCCTGATCGAGCAAAAGTGGCCCTCTTGGCTTTATTTTTTGTTCGATTTCAAAGATGTTAATATTATTGGAAAGTTTTTTTCATCAGCTTTCCAATGATATTCATATCTTAAAATGTATGTGTATAAATAAAACAGTTATCATTTGTCGTGACCTTGTGACCTTGACCTCGCATGACTCCAAAACCCCCACTCTAGACAAAAAAATTTTTTCAATATTTTTGTTCCTCACATAGAGGACTATCAGCATGCCAAAAATCAAAGTGGGATCTCTATGGATTTTTAAGACATTTGCATTTTATTGAATAGGTGTGCCTATGCTGCAAATTTGTTGATATTTATGCAATAAATATTTTCGCAACTTTGTCGATATTTTCAAATAAATCATTTTCGCAAATTTTTTGTTAATTTTTTTCTAGTTAAAAAATATTTTGAAAATCCATAGAGATCCCACTTTGATTTTTGGCATGCTGATAGTCCTCTATGTGAGGAACAAAAATATTGAAAAAATTTTTTTGTCTAGAGTGGGGGTTTTGGAGTCATGCGAGGTCAAGGTCACAAGGTCACGACAAATGATAACTGTTTTATTTATATACATACATTTTAAGATATGAATATCATTGGAAAGCTGATGAAAAAAACTTTCCAATAATATTAACATCTTTGAAATCGAACAAAAAATAAAGCCAAAAGGGCCACTTTTGCTCGATCAGGGGTGTTCAAGCGGCGATTTTGTGTCTAATTTTCGACCTTCATATATCAAAAACTATTTGAGTTAGAAACTTGAAATTTGGTGTGTGACAATGTCTCTATTACAAAAAGCTGACTCTACAATTACTAAAAACTATTTTTATGTAAGGGGGTGTCGCTTTTTGCTTGCTGGATACTCCCTGGTTGCAAAGTGTGACTTATAACCAAGGTTGTGGAATCAAAATAATTTTTTCTGTTTTTCGTATTTCCGTATATAAAGAAAAAATTTTTCCTACTCCGATTGCAGCTTTTAAAAATTGTACGATTTAAAGTTTGACTCTAGAACATATGAAAAAACTACTCCGACTTCTTCCCCTTTTTAATTTCAAAAGCTTACCGTAGACCGCACAGCAAATCCCTCTCTTCTTGGCTTTAAATTCTTCAACTATAAGGCAGTTATCCGAGCCTTCCCCAATCACACCACTGGCTTTCACACACATCTTATGGTTTTATAATATATATTAAATTTGAAATTTTGATATATGAAGTTATAACAGGCTTCCACAAGCCAACGACCACAATTACTTACTAGACAATACAGCCCAAACGATGCACTAACGATACAGCCAATGATGCAGCCAACGATGCAATCGCAAAACAAAATTTTTCCAAGTTTCACTTGCGATCTACAAACTCACTCTTCAAACTGTAACACTAAACTAAATCACCGAACCACTGGACCACCAACGACTGAAAGGAATTAAATTTACCAACATCTTAATTTATAGTATGCTCACCACGTGTAAGTGAACCAATCAGATTTCATTAGGATCACTGCACGTGATCCGCCCATAAAGCAGTGAACGCAAACAATAGAATTAATTAAGAGGTTTCAAAAAAGACTTCTATGCAGTTAATTAACTTTTTGAATTACAGTGCCAGTTTTATTCTATTTTTTTAATGATTTTAACACCACTAAAAGTGGGACTCCAGTGATTCCGATCTCACAAGCATGGAGGCCTAATTGTCGACTGCTTAAAGCGTATTAAATGAAGTGTTTAAGCATGTTAAAGCGCGTTGTGATCGACTTGATTTTGGTTCAAAACCTACTCGAGCCATTCTGTTGTGTCCTTAGGAAAGACACTTTTATGGCACTTCTCCTACCTGACGGTCTTGGCAAGCGCAGTTCTAAATTTTTGTCATATCTCTATAAACTAAAAAACAAAATAAAATATTTTTATCGGACTGCAATATCTTGGCATCTCCGGCAGCAGGTCGGGGTAATTGCTTAATTGCTTGCCTTATATACAGCGCCTCTGTCGCATTCCCACGAATCAAAAGAATAAATGTAAAATAAATTTGGTAAAAATTTAAAACAATTTAGCGTAAATCAAAGTCTCCAAGTACAATAAGGACTCCGACTCCACAACCCTGCTTATAGCTATATTGTTGAGTCGGGTTTGCCATTGCCACATATTTTAGAATAGATTTGAAGTCCATTTTTATATGTGCTGAAGTTGAAGTCGTGTTATTAAATCTCATGGAGTCGAATCGAAAAACTTTGAATTGGTGGAGTTGAAAAATAATTTTTTCTGACTCCACAACCTTGGTTTAAACAATTAGTACAAAAATGTATAAACTCCTTTCCACATCAAAAATCTTCATCATAAATCATAAGAAAGTTTCCCAAGTTAAACATTGACCCTCGACTAGTAGGCTTCCATTACGAAGATTTGCTTTGCCAGTGCTAGGCATGCCAGTTAAACGATAGAGTTTTTGCAGTGTCAAGTGGAGTGATTACATATCGCTTCAACGAACAAATTTGAAAAAACTTTCTTACTGCTGAATTCACCTGATGTGGAACCGACTTACCAAGACTTTTTTAACGCCATCAGAAAGCAACCAAAAAGACTATTTTACGCGGTCACCAAAACAACCGAAAGCCGTATTGGTATGCTGAGTGTGAAGCTCTCTGTAAAACTTTACTGCAGTGCCTCAAAATGAAACACATCTCAATTTTGGGTGCTACGACTTCATTGACCAGACTTAGTGGAAAATTAAGAGATCGATGGTTTCGATCAGAGCATCACTTTCACACTCTCGTCTAAAAGCATGGAGTATGTTAAAATATCCTTATTTGTAAATCACAACATTCTCCTCGTCGAGACAACATTCCCCTCATCGTTCAGAAACGGAAGATATGAGGCTGTTGACAACAAGTTAACTCGATTTCTTTTCAAAAGATGTTTGACTTTTAGGAGGCATCAACACCAGAAGTAGCACCATCTCGAAAAACTCAGGTTTTGTCACAACCTTGTGGCATTACGCAAAAAAATCTTCTTAGTTCACGCTGTTTCACGCTCTTCAGTCTACTCGACAGCAAAGTATTTTGCAGCGCACTTGCTTGCCTCGTAAATATTGTTTTGAATGACGTCTTAGGCATTTGGATGCCGGCCTACCACTTCAACAAACCAGTTATTGATTCTTTCAGACATCAAGCCAGCTGAATTTTGCCAACTGAAAGTAGAATTCTCCTTGTCCAACAGTGAAACTTTGAATCCTAACCATCTAGTGCAAATAATTTACCCAAGTTGCTTTTGGAAATGCCACAATTTTGCTGTCCGATTAAAATCTTTTATTATTCTTTTAAAGATTTGTGGGCTTCCACCAGGCGCATTACTGCATTGTGCATCACGCACACCGATGATCAGATGATAGAAATATATCGAATTGTGGGCAGACAACACTAAAAATGCCATCTGTGGCATTCTGCATCACGCACACCAAACCCGAGCTTACTGCCCGATCATATTTTTGAGTTTTAAACTCTCATCAATTACAGTCTACTTAACCAGGTTTTGTTGCAGAGCTGGTTTTATATAAAGAAAAATCTCTACAATTTGTGGGCTTCTACCAAATGCATTACAACACTGATAGAAGCGGTAAAAGTTGGGTAAACAGACTGTTCTTGATGAGTTTGCAACTCGAAACCATGGTCGGGCAGTGAGCTCGGGGTTTGGCATGCGTGATGCACTATGACACAGATGGTAGTTTTAGTGCCATCTATCCTATAGCTCGATATAAATTTTATTAATTTTTATTTTATAATATGAATAAAATTTAAAGCAAAAAACAGCGTCGTATAGTATCTTTCCACAGGGACGTAACAAAAACAAGAGAGTAGTATTTAAATTGCAATTGTATCAATTGCTTAATGCTCACACATGCAACTTATTATATTGTCGTAGAACAATATTCATTGCAGTTAAAAGCATCGTGATATAGCCGTTTTTTGAGATACCAGATTTTGTTATGTAAAAATATGAAATGCAAGACGTTTAAATGTTGATAAAACAGTTTTATAATTTCTCGAGCACCTCATACCGAGTCCAATATAAATTTGATTGCCATGCATAAAGATTAGGGTTGAGGAGTTAGAGACGGAGTCGCATGGAGTCGGAGGTTTTAAGAAGGAGTCGGAGTGGGACTCTTACTAGTACAAAAGTCGGAGTCGGAATATTTTATCCGACTTCAACTCCTAATGTCCAATTTTTTTTTAGAGAACATTACTTTTTAGGGACGAAAATCAAGAAATTCGAGACAGATTCCAATTAGATACAAATTTTTTCTGTTAACGAACGTCCCGATTCATGACATCAAAAGTATGGCCACCCTAATTTTAAGCAAATAGTATTTTGCATAACGCTATTGCCCTTATTGGGGAGTCGGAGTTGGAGTCGGAGTCGAAGCCGGAATCCTTGACTAGAAGCTGGACGCGGATTCGGAGTGGGCATTCTAGAAATTCTAGGAGCTGGAGTCGGATCTTAAATCTTCCGACTCCGCAACTTTAATAAAGTTTGCCATGGTTAAATTCTATTCTAACTAATGCAAATTTTAAAAGGATCATGACGCCCGAATGGCCAAAAAACGTACAAATAATCTATTTTTACTAAAAATCATGACATATTTACACCTGTGACGTATTTTCTGTAATAAAGCCATGCTTCGAGACACGTTTTTCGAAGTCTCGGTCTCGTCTCGGTCTCGTAACCATAAAGTCTTGTCTCGGTCTCGGACCACTGTGTCTTGAATGAAGGCCGAGATATTGCAGCGATGTGGGCAAAACTCACATACATCACCTATAAACTTTGCCCATATCGCTGAAATGTCTCAACCTGGATTCGAGAAACAGTGGTCCGAGACCGAGATTGAGAAAAGACTTTGAGGTTACGAGACCGAGACTTCGAAAAATGTGTCTTGAGACATGTCTCGAGGTATCCACCTCTGGTTTGTACTGACTGCTGTCTTAAACAATCTAGTGCCAGCTGACTTCAAATATTTTTTACACTGCTTTAAATTTACCGTCTCTCCTCTTTGAAGCTCATTGAAGCATCTCGTTCTTTGTCTCCGCTCTCTTTACCACGGAGCAACAACCTCTTTCACTGATTTTTTGCTATATCATTCTCCTGGCAATGATATTGCTGATTGGCTTCCCAGTAAAGCTGCACAATTTTTTTTTTTAATAGTTCCTAGCAGTGGAGTACCAAAAATGTTTAAAAGGGAAGGGGGAATACAATCACAACCATATATGTTTAATGGAAACATATTTTCAAGTGGTAGCTAACAAGAAAAAAGGTATTCACTTTAAATCTCTCTGTTTTGTCGATATTTTGTCACAAAAACATAGTGTTTTCTTAAAAAAAAGTCTTCAGTTTGAATCTGTCTCTGATTTCTCGTATTTGTGATCTCCAAGGGAGGCCATGCCACAATTGTCCCCTTTTAAATAGGCTACTGATTCCTAGCACTTTCTCTACTTTTACTAGTGGCGTTCAACATTCTTTGTTACACAACTAAAGACGCTTTATTTCTTGTGACGGAGTCGCAAAACTGTCTCGTCCTTGTCCAACTCCTCACAAAGGCGCTTCAGGACCAGCACCAAATTTAGGATTTCATTTCTTATCGATCAAAGCAATAATTAAGATACTAGTCGGAAAGCGGTTTTCTATAAAACGATTATTTTCTAAATTAATCTTGTCGCGTAAATACGTAGCTCACACACTTATCGACGATTTTGGGCATACGAGCAAAGTCAAAGTGACAAAACTATTAAAATCTCTACCACAAGTAGACTAGACAATGTCCAAAGGGACTAAAAATAGATAGCAGCCAAATAAGTTAAAAAGGTTTGCTATTAAAAATTCGATGTCTCTCTTCGATCACCCAGTCAAATAATACTACCAGTCAGGGACCTATTTAAGTGGGAGAAGGAGGGGACGTGTTCGGCCAATATTTAGACAAAGAGGGACGAAGCACCTTTTGCCCCACAAATTATTTGCAAAAATAGTCACTGTTATTGAGTGTGTCAATGATAGGGTTGCCATACGCCAGGAATTTTCCCGGACATGTTGGATTTTGGGACAAAAATTGAAAAATTCGAGACTGATTCCAAGTGAAGACTTTTAGAGAACACCATGATTTTGGAACAAAAATTGGAATATTTACTTGATTTCAATTTGAAGAGTGTAGTTTTAAAAGTGCTTAAGTCACATTTTGTCACCCCAAAATTTAAAAAAAAACTAGATCCTTGCCACCCGTTCCAAAAGAAGACAACACTATTGCTTCAATACAAATGTAGCTTACTTTTTCTCGATCTACAAACTATGGGCTATTTAGACAATGTTACAATAGTAATTACATTCTTTTTTATTATATCTTTATTGGAGTAAAAAATAAAAAATTGTTTCTGCACTAGTAACGTGATTTATTGTTAGTTTACTGCGCTTATCTCGTTGGCAAGGAAAAAGGTTAAAAGGTTAAGAGTCTTTTAATCTGTGTTGTGACTCAATTCCGTAATATGTGACTCAATCCCGTAACAATCGTTTGCATTTAGATCGCTTTAATTTGCTCTGCCCTTGGCTTAAGCGTGAGCGATTGTACAGTTTAATTTGCTTTAATTTTGTGACTTCAGTTTGTTTTCAATTCGACAGTTTAATTTTTTTTTATTCTATTTGAATAAGGTATTTCAACTTCAACTTAAATTAAAGAAATAATTAATTAATAAGAATGATTTTGGTAAAACAAATATTTTGGTTTTCTGTTTGAATAAGGAAACAAATTGGTTAGTAAGAATTACCTCAAGTAGAATCAATTGCAGTGATTTCACTGCACCATAGTTTTAAGTTGAAGGAAGCTAATTGGTTTGCTTGTCCGGATACATAGTTGAAATCGGAGAACCCTCATTAGTTTGCTTATCCGGGTCGAGTTTTTATGCTAAGATGGACAGTAGCTCGAGTTCGAAGCTAAATATTCCGGATGTGTCAGCCCGGAACTTTTCAGCACCAGCAGCATATCAAGCTCGTAACTCAGAGTCCACGAATGTCAATCAGAAACAAGTTTCTGAAGCTGCTACGAGTTTGAGGTCGTTGTCGTCCAGAGCTAAGAGACTTTTGAAGGTCAAGTTGGCTGAAGCCCGTCTCGAGCGCGTACGCCGCGATGAGGAGTTGCGATTGAAGCACTTGCAGTTGCAGTCTGAACGAGCTGTCCTTCAAGCCGAAGCTGCTGTCGAAGAGGCCAATATCATTGCCGATACTTCCTCAGGTTCCAATGATCTGTCGGTGCCAGAGAATATTGCTCCCCCTTTGTCTGCACACGACAAAGTGGTTGAATTTCTCTGCAGCGCTCGAAATAGCGAGCGCCAGGAGCTTGAGCTCTCAAACGGAGAAAGAGATCATTCACGGGAATCAGCACCTTTAGTGCAAGTGCGGAACAACCCCAGTTCAAAATTCTCTTTGGGTCCAATGCCCCACAAGTTGAATTTTTCGCCAGCTAAGAAGGCTTCTATTGTTACCCATGGGCCGGCCTTTCGTGATGATGGTCCTTCCAAGCCTACTCTGAACAATCCTTCGTACACCGAAGATCGCGGCCGAGGAACGGGGTCGCAAGGTGAGTTGGGCTGTGATATGAATAGCCTAGCAAGAATGTTGGTTCGGTGCCGCGATTAAATATTACCAGTTCATACGAGTTTGATGGTAATCCGATTGATAGTAATCCGATTAAATATTACCAGTTCATACGACAAGTCGAGGATCTTATTTTAAACGTTCACAGTAGGACCGATTCGGGTCATGCACTGCATTTGCTTCTCGACGCCACAAAGGGGCGTGCCCATAAGTTAATCGCTAGCTGTGTTATGCTATCGCCAGATCGGGCCTTAAATGAAGCTCTACAGCTGTTACACAAGGCGTTTGGTTCACCCCAAGTTGCCGTTCGCGCCTTCATAGATTCAGTTTGTGAGGGAGGGGTGATAAGCCATAGCGAAGTTGGGCTAGAGGATTTTTATTCGTGCCTGATAAACTGTAAGATTGTGTTGGAAGCTGCGGGGGCTGGTCGTTTATTAAATGCAGCTTCCACTGCCGAACGGATCTTTATGCGGTTACCTCACAATTTACAAATGGGCTTTGCCAGACTTGCCTTGGAGCGGGGATTTGATATGAATGTGGTGCCGTTCGAATTGTTTATCGAATATGTTGACCAAGAGCATAAACTGCTGTGCTCCCGCTTCGGTAGGTTGCTGAGGCAATCAAAGAATAAGGTAGATGCTAAGGGTTATAAGGCAAGGGCGAATTTGATTCAAACTCCTGCAGATAATGATTGTAACGCTGTACCCCGGACGCCCTCTAACGAAAGTTTTTTGCCCAAGTGTAATTATTGCGACACAGTAGGTCACTCGGTAGCGAGATGCGAAATTTTCCAGAAGCAATCCTGCGCAGCTCGTAAACAGTTTGTTCAACAAAAATGTTTATGCTTTAACTGCTTAAGGAAAGGGCATGGTGTAAAGGACTGCCCAAGTAAATCCAGGTGTCGCAAATGCAATGGAAGACACCATACGCTGATACACCGAGATGATGGTGGAACTACATCAAAATCTTCTGAATCTACTGCTTCTATGAGAGATGACTTGTCACCTTCGGTCAACGCGACGACTTCGTCGGTTCAAAGTGCATTGATTCGGAAAGAGGCAGCAACTCGCCTGCAGGTAATACCAGTCCGTGTCATAAATAATATAACTGGGGATTGTAAAGACACTTTGGCACTCCTAGATAGTGGGGCAGACTGTCATTTAATGTCTAAGGGCTTGTCATCTGAGCTTAGATTGACTGGGAAGCCCATCCAGGCTAAAATCCAATTAGCCGACGGACGGGTCGAGGACTTAAACACGCTTTCCGCTGAGTGCTCGGTAAGGGGCATTCTCGAAGAGGAAGTGTTTACGTTAGAAAATGTCCGTTTTGTTCCACAACTTCCAGATCTCAGCAGCAGCATTCCTTCGCAGAAGGATATTGACCAGAATCCACATCTTGACGGCATTAAAATACCCACCATACAAGGTCCGAGAAACGTGGAGCTGATAATAGGAATTGACTCTCCCTCACTGCATGTCTTTTCCGAAATACGGCAGGATGGCCATGCTAGACTTTGGGCGGGTAGATCTCCACTTGATTGGGTGCTCCACGGGCGAAATGGTGTTGTGTCTAACATGCCCACTACAGCCTGCAATATCGGTAGTTTGTGCAATGTTAACCTGCTGATGGACTCTCAAGTAATGCCTGCCTTTGAGGCTCTTTGTCCGTGTCAATTTGACTACGGTGATCGGTCGTGCGACCCGGAAATATTGCTTCCGTCGTTAGATGACGTGAGGGCTGAAAATGCAATGAAGGATTCGTGTAAATTCGTCGATGGTCACTATCAGATGAGGGTCCCATGGAAAGAAGGCTGTCCCAATCTTCCGAATAATCGAACGATGGCGCTCTCTCGATTAAGGTCCTTGGGTCGACGTTTGGTAAGGGATAACGAGTTGTTTGTCAAATACCGTGATAAAATTCGAGAGCTCATTTCACTTGGCCACGCCGTGCCGGTCAGTGACGAACGCGATGAGGACCAGAATAAAACCTGGTACATACCCCATCATTGCACCAAGGGGAAGTTTCACATTGTATTCGATTGTGCTGCTCAGTTCGGATGCACATCTCTAAATAAGCAAATTCTTCAAGGGCCGGATAACGCTAATAATTTGATTGGTGTTTTAACGCGTTTCCGCAAACATTCGGTGGCGGTGGTTGGAAATATCCGTGCCATGTTTCACTCGGTTATGGTTGACCCTTGTGACCGGTCCGCGTTGAGATTTTTCTGGTGGGAAGACGATGACATGTCGAGGCCACCTACTGCGTACCAATTAACTGTGCATTGTTTCGGTTTAACCAGCTCCCCTTCTGTAGCCGGTTTCGCGCTGCGCAAAACTGCTGAAGAAAATCGCTCAAATTCAACGCCCGAAGCTGTTCAAACAGCTGAGCGAAATATGTATGTGGACAACTTGCTCAAGTCAGTTCCCGATAGTGATAGCGCGATTACACATATAAATGATGTAGTGTCCTTGTTAAGGGGTGGGGGGTTCGAATTAAGAAAATTCTCGAGCAACTGTGCTAAGGTACTTAAGGCGCTGCCATCTGATTTATTGGCACCACATTTAAGTGAAGTTGACTTGGATAATGATGACCTACCTGGTCATAAAGCGCTAGGTATTGTTTGGAATCCTCAATCCGACGAATTTATGGTTAAAGTTAAACCCTTCGCTCATCCACTTACGCGTAGAGGGTTGCTGTCGCTCGCAATGAGCATATTTGACCCTTTGGGAATAGTGGCGCCATTTCTCCTGCCGTTGAAATTGCTGATTCAACGCCTCACTAAGATGGGCTTGGCATGGGACGCCGAGATACCTGAGCCAGATAAGACGGTTTGTAATAAGTTAATTAACACTTTGTTGAATTTAAATAATATCGTGATACCTCGTTGTTTTATGCCCACTCAAAATGTTGAAGCTATAAGGGGTGCTCAATTGCATGTTTTTGCTGATGCGTCCGTCGATGGCATAGGTGCGGTGTGTTATTTGCGAATATTTAATGGAAATCGCTGTGTTGTGTCATTTGTTATGGGAAAATCGCGTGTGTCGCCGTTAAAACCGATGTCAATTCCACGGCTCGAGCTCTCTGCGGCGGTGATTGCAGCGCGCCTCGCTAGATTCGTAAACCGCGAAATTGATTTAGACATTGAAAAAACTGTGCTATGGACTGACTCGACGGTCGTATTGAGTTATTTAAAAAACACTTCAAAACGTCGGCCTGTATTCGAAACGAACCGCATCAAATTAATTCGCGAAATTTCTGCAGTTGAACAATGGCACTGGGTGAGCACGGATCTCAATCCCGCAGATCCGTTCTCTCGCGGAGTTTCACCATCACAACCGTGTAAAGCCGAGAAATGGCTCAAAGGCGTTCCCTTTTTACTTGAGGAAGAAGAAGCTTGGCCTTCACGAGAACCGCCAATCGAGAAAGTAGCATCTGACAATGCAAATGCTGCCGACCCAATCACTGCGTGTTTGGGTACAGTAGAGAGCGAATATTCTGGGCTAAAAGAAGGTCCTCTCGGCAGAATCATCACTCGATTTAGCGACCTAACGCGTGCTGTACGAACAGCCGCTTGGCTTTTGAAACTGAAAGGTCGCTTACATGATCGTGTTACTGGAAAAACCAATCGTAATACTGACTTCATTGATGCGCAGGAGTACGACGCAGCTCTCCTTGCCCTGATTTCTTTAGCTCAGCGGCAAGAATATTCGGGACTGATTGAGGCACTCGAGTCACACCCGTATGATGATATCGCTAGCGGTAAGCTTGGGGTCGCACTAAAGGAAGAATTGCAGCCACTTGTCAAGTTTTGCCCATTCGTCAGAGATCGTGTCATGCGCATTGGAGGTCGTCTTCAACGATCTGAAGAAACCTACGACATCAAGCATCCCATTGTGCTACCAAGGAAGAGTCATTTAACCTCAATTATTGTCAACCACCTGCATCAGAAGAGTGGTCATAATGGAGCGCCCTATGTCATAACCGCACTTCGTGAAAGATTCTATGTAGTCGGGCAAGAAAGGACTGTGAAGCGCATCATTAAGACCCACTGCATGGCTTGTCGAAATCGACGGGCCGGCCCTGGATCTCAGATAATGAGTCCTTTACCACGTGCTAGAGTTGAACCCGGAAAGCGCTTGTTTTCTGCAACCGGCGTCGATTTCATGGGACCGATCGCTGTCAAGTGTCGACGCAACACGTTGAAAAGATATTGTTGCATCTTTACGTGTTTGGCGTCACGGGCTTCCCACCTTGAAATGGCTTACGATTTGACAACTGCATCATTCTTGATGGCTCTACGCCGATTCTTAGCTGTCAGAGGCGCATCTACCAGAACAATTTATTGCGATAATGCGACGAACTTTATTGGTGCTCAAGCAGAATTGAAACGAGGTTTGAAACGCTTAAGAGCAAGAGAGATTGTAAATGAGTTGTCTCCTCGCGGCATTCAGTTTTGTCACTCCCCTCCACTTGCAAGCCACCAGGGAGGAGCTTGGGAGGCGATTGTGAGACTTGTACGTAAAGCCATGACTGCTCTAAACGCAGACAAGTATTATCGCACTTTAAGGGACGAAGAACTGCTTACTCTCTTTAAAGAGATAGAATGCATACTAAACTGTAGGCCACTGACAAGGGTTAGCGCTGACCCCAATGATTTCAGGGCGTTGTCGCCTATGACTTTGCTGAATGGATGCATCGAACCAGAGACACCTTCCGACGTATTCATTGACGCAGATGGTTTGCGGTTCGTACCGGGCGACTCAGTTGCAGGCCGACCTATTTTGGAAGCGGTGGCGCTCCGAATATTTGACATTGCTGCAAAAACGCCGTAAGTCGATTGTTCCACAAGAAAATCTTAAGCCGAACAGTTTGATTTTGATTAAAGACGATAAGGCGCCACGCTGCACCTGGCCCAGGGGAATAGTAACATCGGTAATTTACGACCGCGATAACATTTGTCGACGGGCAGTGGTCCGCACTGCCGACGGTAAAGAGCTCACTCGCGACATTCGAAAACTTTGCGTTTTGGAGTGTGATGTGTAAATTTGCATCCTGTTTAGCAATTTTGTGTAATTGTGTGTACATATTCGTTGTGTATTTTGGTCCGCTGTTATTGTTTCCATTCTCAAATACGTTAAATTTTTGACTGAATTTAGATCTTCTAATCGCTTCCACCTAACTCTCTTTATAAATCACTGACTAGTATGAAAACGTGATTTATTGTTAGTTTACTGCGCTTATCTCGTTGGCAAGAAAAAAGGTTAAAAGGTTAAGAGTCTTTTAATCTGTGTTGTGACTCAATTCCGTAATATGTGACTCAATTCCGTAATATGTGACTCAATCCCGTAACAATCGTTTGCATTTAGATCGCTTTGATTTGCTCTGCCCTTGGCTTAAGCGTGAGCGATTGTACAGTTTAATTTGCTTTAATTTTGTGACTTCAGTTTGTTTTCAATTCGACAGTTTAATTTTTTTTTATTCTATTTGAATAAGGTATTTCAACTTCAACTTAAATTAAAGAAATAATTAGTTAATAAGAATGATTTTGGTAAAACAAATATTTTGGTTTTCTGTTTGAATAAGGAAACAAATTGGTTAGTAAGAATTACCTCAAGTAGAATCAATTGCAGTGATTTCACTGCACCATGCACCATTTGGGATCTACGGGTATATCTTTCGTTTCAAGGATCTTACTTTAAACATTTCTTTGCAAGCCAATTTATCACTTCTTTCTCTCCTTTAAATTTTTGATTTAGATCATGGGAAATTACCCGATTATTGGGTTATCGAAAAGTGTTCTTACGCCCCATCTGCAGGACAGCTTTGAGCAACAAAAACGACTAGTAACCAACATAAAAATTATTTTGCTTTACCAAAATTATTTATGAAATTTATTTATTTTTTGGCTTATTTTTTAAATATTATTTATAGCCATTTACTTTGTGAGATCGAGGGATAAATTATAAGTTTAAAACGCTCCAAGGGAGAATATACAAAAAATAAAAAAGCACTGCCCTAGACACTTGATAAAAATTTTATGGAAAGTTTTCTCCCAAATAGCAAAAAAAAACTCGTTTTTTTAGCTACTAATTTTTAATTCTTACTTTTTCAAACCATGATAGCACAATCCTATTCCAGTTTGAACATTGACAATTTCGTTTTTAACATCTTGACACTCAGACGTTGCGGTTTCTACTTTTCGAAATAGCTCAGCTGCTTTTTTGTAATACTCCAAAGATTCTTCAAACTCTTTTCTTCTGTAATGAAGCCAAGCTCTTGAATCTGCAATATCCGCCAGACCTTTTAGGTAGACTACCTCACTTGGATTTGAATCATGCAGTTTCAGCCAGATTTTCTCGGAATTTATAATGTGAAGTTTACCTGTATCGGTATCGAATTCCGAAAGACTTCGACCGAGCCACTCAAGAACTTCGGCCAATAATGGTAGATCAATATCATTTAATTCTTTATCTAACTTTTTGGCAAATTGCATTGCTATTTGCAATTGTTTTTCAGCAAGTTTCGGTTTCAAAGACCACACCAAGCATTTTCCAATGTTCAAATGTGTTTTACATTTACATGTAGTATCATCTGCTTTGTATTGCTCCAACGATTTTTCAAATAACTCTATCGCCTTGTCATAATTGTGAAAATGCATGAAAACTTGTGCTTGAACAAAATAATTGTTTCTCCGACTTAAATATTCATTAAGGCATAACTTAATACTATTTCCAACTTTACTTATGCAATCAGCATTCTCTACAATTTTCAATATTTCCAACAAAGCGTTGTTCCAATTCAAACCAATTTCATATAATACAACTATATTTTCTGGCTGTAATATACTAAAAACGCTTTCGGACGTTTCAGAATTGATCAAATAATGTGTACCAGCAATGAAATCTGACTGTTGTTTTCGCTTAAAATAAAGTTTTAGTCTTGCCTTGTTTACCAATGACAAAGCATACAATAAATTGTGAGCAACATCTTTGTTGATTCCTTCATCTTGATTAAGCCATTGTTGTACTGTGTGGCTTGATGATTTGCTGCCTTGAATACCTGTCAAGCGTTCCAAATGTATGAAGAATATTGAAAACCATTTGTAAAAGGACTTTTTAACGTTTAATTTCGATCCATATTTTACAACTTGATTTTTCATTGAGAGTGATGTTAAATTCCTTTTGTAATCTTCCAACAACACGTTGAGACTTTTAGTTAGTTTAAAAGCGTGATTCATTTTAATTTGTGCTTCATGATAAAATTGGTTAAAAAAACTATGACATCCAGCAACAAAACAAGATGACGAGAGCATTTCAGCCAAATGGTATCCTTCCTTCAATGCATTATCGAAGTCAAGATATTGAAGAATGTGTGATTTTGCACCGATCAACTCAATGTTTTCTTTTTTGTTTTCTGTCGTCGGTCTACCAAATGGTACTTTGCTGGCAAATGGCATACGACTATCAAATTGAATTCCACTTGGTGTCACCAAATCCCAAAACCAATCAGCTGATTTATTGTTTTCTACTGTAAAATTATTCAAGCATTCGATTCCAGCCAAACGAATCGGCGCTTCTCCGAATCCAATGACAATCATTTCAAAAATAGCAGCGTACAAACGAAAATATCCTTTTCTTTTGTTTAATTCATCGTTTGAATCGGTATCTTCAAAAATAATGGCATTTTCAAAATCCGAATAAGGAGTTATGGCATTGCGACTTAATGACCCCATCGCAATATGTGTAAAGTTGCAAGGCAGTTTCCCAATTATTTTAATTGTTTCGTCAGATACTCGTTTCATCAAAGCTGTATAATCGTCGCTAATTAATTTCATGTTATTTCCAACGTCTAAAATTAATTTTTTCTCTTGTTGTCGTACGTTTGTTTGTTGATTGAAGTCTTGAACTTGATTCATTCTATTCAATGCTCGATCCCTCATTGGTTCAATGAGATCGTTTTTAATAGTTTCCGATATTTGTGAAATTCTAAGTTCTCTACTTTGATTATGATTATGTTCAGGCATATTAGAACGATTTAATGTTTGCAATACAAGGTTGTTTATTTTTGAACGAATTTCTTGTTTGAGGTTTTCTTGATTTGCTCGACGAAGAGCAGCATTCAGCAATATAGCTGTATGGGTTGCAATAAGATAAAATCTAAGCGGTTCGTTCTCGTCAAAACGTTGATCCTTTGTAAACTCCTCGGCAAGCTGAACAAGCAGATGACACGTATTTGCTGGATCAATTTCTTCCCAAAATCCATATAAATTCTGTCTACAGTGACTTTTGATTCGATCAACTATGATTTGGATATTACTGGTTTTGTTTGAATTCATTTAGACTAAAATCTGTAGAAAATGGCTTTAAACAATCTACTTCCAATCGTCACTTTAACTACTTCTGTACAGAAGGCAACAAACATGAAGAAAAGAAACAAAACAGAAAAAATTAGGGGTATCGTATTTTAACTTCAGTATTTTAATTAATATTATATTGCATTTTTATTCTAGCGCCATTCATATATTTATTCGACAGTTGGTGTTTTTGTCGTTAGCAAAGCTGAACTTTTTAATTTCAGAAAATAGGTGATCATTTGACGTAAGCACAAGCAAAAATTATGGATAACACTATTTTTTTAATTTAAAAATTAATTTTGTTTTTTTAGTAATTAAACTTTAATTTTGCGGGTAAAGAAACTTTATTTTCTTATCAAGTACTACTAAATACATTGCACAGCCTCAATGAAAATTCAAGGCCCATCATTCTCTTAACTTTTATAGTTTGTAATGTCTTGCAAAAAATTAGTTCCTTGTTCTGGTCAATCTACCACGTCACTTCTATTCAAATCATCAGATGAAATAAGCTCTATTGTGAATATGAATCACTATTAGTAGGGATAAACTGTATGTATTCTGATTAAATTATTTAATACACAATCTTTATCTGTTTTATTTATTAATTTTAGAAAAGGTTAAAAAAAACAACCAATGATGATCTTACAAAAGGTGGTGCAAGAAAAAATGAGGGTCCACTTTTAAAAAATATTTTAAAAAAGTTTGCCTAGTTTAAAACAAAGTGAAACATTTTTTTATTTCACTTTTTTCCCGCTTTATTTTCTTTCGGGTGTGGTGAACAATAAAAAAAGATCATCACTTTCAATCTATGTCAAAAATCTCCGTTTTTGTCCAAAAACGTTCTGTTCTCTCTAATGAAAGCTCATCGTTTTCAATCAATACATAATCTTTTGTCCTCAAGTCAAAACGTAGAAAAAAGCAATTTGAAAATTTGAAGGGGTCAAGCAGGACGGGGAAGCAGGAAAACTACCATCATAACGCTATTAGAGCAATATTTTGCTTAGGGGAGAGCCAAATTTACAACGCTTTTTTTGGAGGGGAACAAGTGCGGCCGCTCCATTTGGTCTGTAGTAAAGCCGTCACTGAGTAAATCTGAAGAAGAGCATTACGAACATTTAACCATTTTGTTTGATTCTTTAAATGATTTTGTTTTGACGATTACTCTTAAAAAGTATAATTGGTCGCAAGGGAATCAAATTTTTACGACCCACCATTACCTCTAATAAGTGCTCTTTCTGCTTTCGAAAAAATTGAAGCAATCCAAGATATGAGCAACCAATAAGTGTTAAAAGTTTACGCCGCTTTTCTGGCATGGCTCAGCTTTATGCTCCATCAATAACAAACTTATCTCGTAAGTTAATGAAGATTAAAACTGTTTCAGTGGATGATTCAAGTTTTACATTTTTATGTGATGAATCCATATCAGGCAAATTAAAACCCTCGTCCTTTTGGACATCGCCGCACCATCTTCAATAACATTCACAATTTATTACATTCAAATATTAAGGCGACGGTGCACAACCTGTGGCCGTACGGCCGCATGCGGCTTTAGATAGTAGCTTATGCAGCTGTGCAATAGGTCAGGCACTTAACTTATGGCAAATTTTACCTAAATACATTTTCTGCTTTTATGCAGCAAACAACGTTACATTATAGCCATGCTTTATTGATTCACTTTTTGTAGCTTACTAATTATCGATGTTTATGTCGCTATAGAATTTTGTTGGTAGCTTATTGTGATAATTTTTCAATAATGATATTGATAAGTTTAAGATTATTACGATAAGTTTAAGTAATAATGATAAGTTTAAGATTACTAATTTTGCAAATTTTTCTGCGAATATGCAAAGACCAAAAGTCCCATTAATAGAATCTATGCTTAAATCATTTTGTCCAAAAATTGCAACATGTCTTTCCATTACTTTTTTTCGGTGGGTGTAAACACCATCTATAAAACTTTATATAGGTATTTTCATAAAATTCTCGTTAACTCAATGGCGTCCATGAGTTAAAACTAAATCTGTAATGTGGCCGCCAATAACAAAAAGTTTGTGCACTCTTATATTAAGGTAACCATTCGAATGATCGCTGATCATTATGTGTGGCCTGTTATGAAAAAGAATGTAACATTTTGGTGTTGCAGCTGCATTCAATGTCAAAAACGAAAGTTCATTGTCACAATGTCACTAATTTACAACCCTATCTACCTCCTTCACTAAAGTGTGCTGATATTATTTTAGAACTACTCGCTGGGTCTTTTTTCGCAAAAAAATTTTGGACATCTTAAGATTTTTTTGTAACTTAAAATTTTGTAGAAGACGAAAAATTTCGTTTGCGTAAATATACTTTCAGGTCTAGTAATTGCTTAACCACTTGTCGGGTTATTCCGTGGCCACCGAGATATACAAGGCCTTTCGCGTCGATTGTGACGTCATCACGAGTAGGCCTTGCTTTGAAATAGAACAAAGAAGTTTCTGTCGCGTTTCAATTAAAAGAAAGTAGGTCAGCTGTGCTTCGAGCAGCTGCAAGTAAGAAACAGTAGTTTAGAAGCCAAACGAAGTGATAGAAACTAAAATAGATGTACAATTAATGTACTTTTGATCTTTTTTATGAACCTTAGATTTTGATACTTATGAAAACTTAAAAGCATAAAGAACATTTTTAAAATAAACAACAGACAAATAAGACAATAATATTAAATTTATTATCTTAAAAGAAAATGAAAAGTGAAGTTGAGTTGTAAGATTATAAGTTAGTAGATGCTGTTGATTTATATACAGGAAATGTAGCAACATAATCTTAAAAGGTAGAATTAATTAGATAGTAAGTTAGGAATTATATTTGTAAAACTTTACTGCTCCTTTCAAACTAGTTGAAACTACATTTGATCGCTTAAATTTTGATCTTTTTGTAGAATGCTTTGTATTTATCTTCAACAAAACAGTTTCGTTTAGAAGATAAGTACAAAGCATTCTCCAAAAAGATCAAAAGTTAAGCGATTAAATGTAGTTTTAACTAGTTTGAAAGAAGCAGTAAATGATTCTCAGCATGGTGTACGCACGCCATGATTTTTAGTGATTTTGAAATATCTAGTTATAGTAGCGTTTTTTGGTTCTCGGTGAAATAGAAATAGTTGTTTTCTTAGAAAGTGCAAAAAAATTATTATTTGACACTTGATAAAATTTTTTTATTAAAAAAGAAAAATCTTTTCAGTCGTCATTTTTATTTATTTCAGAACTGCTTAACGTAAAATACTTACTTTACTAAGTAATTTACAATGCCCTTTACATGTTGTGTACCCCAATGCAAGGGAAATTACAAAGGTGGTCCGCGCGTTACTGTATTTGGCTTTCCTCAAGACAAAAGTTTAAAGCAAAAATGGATACATGCCATAAAAAGAAAAAAATTTTGTGTCATCTAAAACTAATGAGGTAAGTTTTTGACGGCATTAATCTGTTACAGGCCTATTTTCAGCTAAAACTTTGCAACTATTATTGTACGTTGGGTTTTTTGTTAATTACACAAGTAAAATGTATCTAATTTTTTTTTGATGCTCTTTGTATTTATTTATAAGCTATTACTTTCATCAAACTCTCTTTATTTTCTAGCTTTATTTTTATTTTAAAGAGAAGTGTCTGTAAAAAACTAAATTTAGATTTGCGTCTATATTTCATCTTATTTTGAAAAAATTGTCAGGTTACAAACAAAGTTAGCCACCAAACTGAACAAAATATAGGGACGGTTAATCGCTAAGTTACTAAAAAGCGTCAAATGAAAATTAAGTAAAAAAATTTTTTCGTGCCAAAAAGTTTTGTTTTTTGTCAACCTTATTTTTCAGTCTAATTTGTTGATAGCCCTGTTTGAAAGCAATCTAAAAGCTTTTTTTTACAGTTTTTAGTCTATACAAAATTTTATATCAGTTTGTATTGACAGGTATGCGAATTACATCTTCAAAGTCACGAAATTCAAAAACTACTTAAGCTTTTGACGAAAAGACTCAGAAAATGTTGACGTGCGATATGAAATATCCAAAACTACAAACTGAATTAATTCCTTCTCAATTTCCCAACTGTCCTTCTTACTTATCAAAATCTTTCGAGAAACCTCGTCTTTCCAAAACTAAATTGGTTCAAAAAAAAAAAAACAAGATCAACTTGCGGGAGCCATCCAGCAAAGCAAAGAAATGCGACAAAAAGAAGAACAAGACATTTGCAAACCTCTGAGTGATATCTCTAAGAAACTACTTCTTAAAGAGCCATGGCAAGTTATTCGAGATGATATAAACCAAACCTTAACTGCTTTTACATTGAAAAACACTGAAATGCTTGGACCACAAGTACAAAGTGGTATAACAATTAAAGAAGACATGTCCTTCAATGTGTGCATAAATTCTGTTAAATTAAACAGAATCGGAGATAAACTGTTGCCCTTAAATGCTGCCCTTAAATGCTGAACAAATAAGTACAATTGAGAAAATTTGCAAACACATCTGTAAGCTGACTTTGTTACATTCCGCTGACAGGTCAACTACAAGTGAACTTGATGTGCTTTGTGTATTAAATACAAAGTTTATACTTACCCTTCTTTGTCAGTTTAAAAACAAAAACTGTTCTTACAACTCGGTTGTAAGGTTTGTTTATGAACAACTGCAATCACTAATAACAAAGAAGCACAGATTCTCTTACGATTATTTAATATTTTCTTCAATCTTTTATAATTTATGTCCACACGCCTACAGATCTTTGCGTAGCAGTGGAAAAGTTGTTTTACCTTGCTATACAACGATTCGACAGCTTTAACCGTTCTTTGATTAAGGGCCTTGATAGAGGAAAGTTATTGTATCCTTCAGATGATATCGTGCGGGTTGCTCTCATAAGCAACATAGTTATGAATCAAACGAGCTCTGATGAATTTGTAAAATATTTTTTCAACGTGCACTTTCTATTAATACCATTTTGGCTGCTTTAGAAGACGAACAGCTTTCACTGGAATCTTCAATTATGTGCTCTTCTGATCATAAACCTATGCTGTTAATAAAAATGGCAGTGTTTATATGCATAAACATTTTACACATAATTACTCGGTGCTGCAAAACTAGCTAAACAAAAAAAACTACAAACTCTTAATTAACAAAAACGCTTTACAATTTTGTATTTTATTTGTTTTTTATAAATTTATTTCCTTTTTTGTGTTTTTCTTTTAAACTTCAACTTTTTTTTATTAATTAAAATTTTTTTGGTAATGAGCAACTGTTAAAGATTGTTTACGTAAGTTACAATTCTCTCGCTGCAAACTTGCCCATTGCGAGCAAAGCGTCGCAGCGATGGCCTACTCGCTATGACGTCATCGCTTTGTCTGAAACCAAGTGAAAGGCCTTGTATATCTCGGTGGCCACGGTTATTCTCGGTCATGAGGTCGCCTTGAGCTGCAAATCCGAGAAATACTTATAGCTGCTTTGAGTCTAACCTTCGTCCGGGTCCTGTAGTCTAGTGGTATAGTAATCTGCGTGGAATACTACAGGTCCTCGGTTCGATTCGCAGTGAGATAAGCACCACTGACCAGCTCTAACAAGAGCGAAACTCGAGTCTGGTGCTTCTCATTTTCAGCAGCTTGATTTATATAAACAAGAAATTGTTGCAGGTTTTTTTTGCTTAGTGGTTTTTGTTAATTTAATTATATAAAAAAAAAAACTGAAACAATTTTTTTCTTTTTATATTGTTATTGACGAAAAGGCAAAATCTCGGTTCGATATATAACAGTCAGTGATGGCCAAACAGAAAAGGGGGCCCGATCCAAAAAAAGTAGGGGAGCCACTTTTTGGTGTATCAAAACAAAGTGATCTCTCTAAGAAAAAAAATATTCATTTTAGGAATGCCACCGTCCTGGTTCTACTATGAAGAGATAAAGCAATATCTTGCGTAGGGAGCAATTTTTTGACGTTTTTTGGGGGACCCCATTGCGGCCGCTCCGTTTGCACCCTACAAAATCCATCATTAATAGCAAAAGTTCCCAAACTTTTTGTTCATCGGTACGCTTTGGGCACTTTATACGTTCGCATGTACCCCCAAATTTTGTCACATTTTTCGAGCTAAGCTCAACTTGCTTTGATGCATAACTTACTTTTTATAGCTAAGCAACCCATTGTAATCCTTTAAAAAAGCTTCAACATTGTTAGTTTATAGTGTTTAAAAGCATTATCTTGTGGCAGTTCAAACTCAGAAGATTAATCACTAACTTGATTGTTTTTACATTTATTTTCTTTTTCAAATAGAAATAAAAACAAAACAAATACAATATTTCAGACAACTTATTTTATCATTATTGAAACAGAAGTTTAACGTTATCTAACTGATGTCTGCCCAAGAGTAAGTCTAGTCTCTATATTACGATCTGTGACAAAGCCACATCGCTGTATCAAAGTGGGCATAATATCATTTGATCATGCAATATGGAACAACAAGATATCAAAAAAAACATCGCTTAGCTGGTCCTTTGCTAAACTCTAATGGTTATTCTTACATTTTGATATTGCTGATAGATTTTCCCGGTGGCAGATTGCAATTCCATTGCCAGATTGCAAAACTCACACAATATTAAATGTTTTATGCACAATTGGCTTTCAATCTACGGCGTACCTGAAAAATTCACTAGCCTACAGATAAAGGATCACAATTTCTTTCGTCTTAGTAAAAAGATTCAATGACATTTTTAGGCATAGGACTACTTATACCACGGCGTACCACTCAGAGCAACGGTTTAGCTGAGTGTACAATTCAAGTTTGTACCATTAAAAAGTCTTTAAGCACTCTATTACAAAACATAACTGGTATTTTTCTTTATCTTTAACTATGGTAGCAGTCCCTAACACTACGTTTTCGGATAAAGAAAGACTTGGAATGTACATCTACGTAGATTCTAGTGAAATCATCTTTGGAACCTAACATCGGCTTCCAAGAGAATTCTTTAAAAGTTTTCAAACAAAGAAGGCTGTAACACCGCTCTTTATTTTATTTTTAAATTATAGTTGCATTTTTATTATGTGGCGGAGCAGAAATAAAAGAAAACTGAACTTTTCTAATCCGCAGTCTTACGTTTATTTTTAAATTATAGTTGCATTTTTATTATGTGGCGGAGCAGAAATAAAAGAAAACTGAACTGAACTGAACTGAATTACTGCACAGTAAAAGTCTCTTTCAAATGTTAAGTACCAGGAATCAAAGATACTCGTAAATCCTAGTCGACCTTCAGTTAAATTACTGCCGACACGTATTGCTAAAAAGCAATGCTGTACGTCCACCTCTTCATCCCAATTAAGACGGCCCTTTTAAAAGTTTCAAGATGTTAAGCTCTCTAATACAGTGTTTTTTCTCGAGTCGTACCGTCTTAATCGAATTTTTCATTTTAAAATTAACAAATCATTCTATTTATTTATTAATTACCCGCTAGATGGTAATGCTCAAGATATAACAAAACTCTCTCCTACTATTTTTCCGATAAATGAAACAATTACATCGGGAGATTACATTACTGATTCTTTGTCAATTGACTACGAGTCGATAGAAGACCGTAATTTAAACGCAGTACTTGCAACTTTGGCAACATCAAGTCTTCGCATCAAACGCATTCAAGCATTTCTTGATAACCAGTCAAACTACTCTTTTAATTTCGTCTGCGAATTTTCATTTTTCCGACGTGACACGTTTGCTGCACAAAAGTTTCTTATTTCTCTGTGATAAAAGCTTACTTTTCTGTAATGAGCGTGCATTCATTTCTGATAAAATCGACAAGAACCGCTTCTTACTTTTGCTCTCAATGATTTCTAGCCTTTCTTTGATGCTGTTTTAACGCTAACTGGGGCTTGATACTTACTGTTTATACGACCGCAAACTTTAGTAAAAATCTTAAAAGTACGCTTACTCCTTTTGTGGTAATTAAACTTTAGCAACTGCGATTAAAGAAAAATAGTAAAAAGTCCTCCACCACAACAGATCCCAATTCGATTCCATAAATTGATAGCGCAACAATGTGTAGAAATGTTATTCTTATCATCAAATATTTAAAGACTTTTTGAAGATCAGTGATATTTTTTACTTGGGTGCTCAAAGCAATCCAGTTGAATAATTAGCATAAAAGTTTTTTAAAATATTTGTTTGAATAATACAGTTTGATAATTGATTATTTGGTTCTGGTTAACCTCAGCTATATTAACTGATATCGACTTCAAAGGCAAGTTCGAGGTCCGTTAGAACGTCTGTAAGTCTTAAGTATAAACACTCTCTTGTGAAACTCAATTTAGTTAAGCTTGCCAAAGAAACTAAAACGATAAAGTTTCTTGATAAGCAGTCTACTGTAGATGTTCGCAGAAAAGTCTTTGAAGTAGCCGCTAAAGCAGATCGCAATGCTGAAGCTGTTGAATGAGATATACGGTTAAAAGAAAAATATCGGAAAATCTAGCTTGCTGCTGAAGAAGTTCGCGCATGGGATGAGAAGTCAATTGGTAGTTTGGGGGGTTTTCCAGTAAAAAAAGTTGAAAGAACCGATTTGTCCTAGATGCAAAATAACAAGAGCCTCGTTACACGTAATTAATTAAACTCTACATTGAATCTTGAGACAAACCTGGTGCTTGAAGTGAGTACTACAACAAAGAGGAATTTCCCTGTAATTCACAATAGACTCAGGAAAAATTTGCGAAGTACAGTCGAACCAAAGAAACAATGCTACATTATGACTACCTTGAGAATGCTCCCGTTCCGGGTTCTGGAAAAAAAACAGCCTCATATTGACAGTACAGCACTGCGACAAGAGATATGCGAGTATGCCGAACCTTTCCGCCGTGGAATGAAAGAAGAACCGGTGGGGCATCGGTTAATTAAGGAGCGTCGCGTGTTTCGTTGAAAGAAAGAATTGTGGTAAATGACTGCCTACCTCCCCGACCAGAATTGGTGGAGTTTAATAGAAACCCCTTAAACTATTATGCATGTGTTGAAGCATTTTGCACTCATGTTACTTCCAACTTAATTTCTGAAGAAGTAAGGCCTACTTACTTGCTGCAGTTATGCTCTCCTGCAGTCAGACGAAGAATCGACAATTTTTCTGTGCTATCAACATCTTTTATCTAGCTTGGCATGACTTTTTAAGACAAGTGAAAGAGCAGAGATTATTGCTACTTGCTGTGAAGACACAATGGTGAATCTGGAAAAGACCTCACGACTTAAAATGGTTAAATTATATGGCGTCCAGCGATTGCATTACAAAAAGGTTCTCAGTTAGAAGATGTCGAACTTTTTAAAAGCCGTCCCCCTTTTATTATGCATACAAAATTTGCGCCCCCTTGATAATACCAACAAAACTCAAGCCCTATCAAATTAAAAAATTAACATTATTGAACAGAACAACAATAACTATATTTTGTTAAGAAAAAGGCGTAACTATTTTTTGGAAGCCAAAACTTTAATTGGTGATTTTATAGCAGATAACGCACTTCAGATCGGCTTCACAATAAGTTTGTTCCTGTGTTTTGTCTTTATCTACAGGAAGAAAAGTCATTTTCGCTCATGTAGGTCGATAAAAACGAAGGAGTGTACCTACACCGGTGTAAGTGCACATATTTTTCCAGAAACGAGTCAGTGATATACGTAGCTTTAAAATTGCTTTTTGCAGTACAGTTGTATTTCATTTCCAAAAATTCCTTCTGCAAATCTTTACAACGAATATCCTTGTTCTGACAAAAACAATTTTTTGTCATCTTCAATTCTGGAGGTTCAGTGTCGCTTAAATCTGGGAAGTAGTGTTTGAATTCTTGTTTTAAAAGTCGCAGGTGAACCTCTTTTTCAACTTTAATCTTGCCCTTAAATTCAATTTGGTTTTCCTCGAGGCAACATCTAATTTAGGAAAGGAAGCTGCATTTTTTTAATTCGACGACGCCCAGCCCCAGTTTTGCCACAAAAGCGTTGATGGCATCGCAGTCATTGATACAGCGGATGATATTTTTGCCACGCAAAATCAAATTTAAATCATTTAACGTTTCAAAAATATCCACGAGGTTTGCCAACATCAGATGAAACTCTTTTGATTTGATTGACAAAACAAGATATTGTTTCTCATTAGCTGAAAAAAAAAACAAAAACAGCATAACTTCATCTTTTATTTTATATATACGGGCTAGCATGTTAAATTGTGTTACTCACCGAACGGATGTATAAAAAAGCAGAGTCTGGTGATTGGAATCTACGTTCTGCAAACTTGGTAAACAGTTTTGTATTGACAGCACTTGCTTTAACGTAGTTAACGGCTTGTATGATTCTTGCAAGCTTTTCTTTCATGGCAATGGGTGAAGTCTGGAGCGCGGAGCTGCTCGGTGAATCACGCAATAAGATCCAATCGTATTGGGGTTTTCTCCTCTATCTTTGCAATAAATTTACTTTAAAACCCAAACATTGTCTGACCACCATCAATGCAAACACTCACAAATTTTTTCCAAGTTATACTATTGTTGCAATAAACTTGGAGACAACTTTAAATACTTCTTCTGCTCTACATGTGGTCTCTAGGGGTCTGCAAAACAACATATTCTCTCCTATTACAACAAACTTAGACTATAACTGCGACAATTGGGCAATATCAGTCGTTTCATTATATTGAATTGAAGAAAAGGTGAGGCGTGTAATTTTTGAGAACTTGACAATCAATGTTTTTTGCGACCTTATGAATGTGTGTTTTGAAAGTAGAATCCGAGAGTGAAATGTTTGCCATCTTTTTGCTGTATGTTTTTCCCAATACAAGACGTGCTTTTAACATGCACGGTTTAATCAATGTTTCACCAATATTGTGAAATTTTTTTCTTTAGCAAATCATGTGAGCAATTTCAAATAACACTTCTAGCAGTGATGAAGGTCTCGAGACTGGTCTCGGTCTCGGCCTTTTGCTGGCGGTCTCGGTCTTGGTCTCGTAATGACCTGGTCTCGGTCTCGGTCTCGTAATGACCTGGTCTCGGTCTCGGTCTCGTACTTTTTAAATCAGTCTCAAGACCGGACATTTTTTGATATTTTTGTTATTTGAGTGGTTATAATGATTTACTGATTTCTTCACCATAAACAATTTTCCTTGCAAAATGAAATTGAAAGCCTTTTATTGCCTGGTAAAATTTTTGAATAAACATAGTGTTACGTAATGCAAATCGTTTCTTTGTGAATTTTTGTGACCGATTAGAAAATTAGATTAATTTTTTGTGACCTATTTGAAATGCAATGAGTCGTAGCTGCCAACAGCGAGGAAATGTGATAAAATTAACGCTTTTAATAGATCAATCAATTTATAGATTTTAAATTAATTGCATTCGTTCTAAATAATCTAAATGCCTCGTCCTAATTACTTAATCCCAATGTGACTTCGTTTTCACAGTAACCTGTATAAGAGCATAAAGTCGAGTTTTATTGCTAATTTTGACGTCTGAGCCACGTGGCCCAATTCGAATTTATTATAAATAGAGTGAGAGATCACTCTTGTAAGATAGTAACTAGAATTTGGCTCAGAAAACGGTGAACGTTGTATTAATTTTTGTTGTATTGTGTTAAGTAACTGCGTGTGTGAAACCGCAGATAAATAATAAATTCAATCCTCTCTTAAGTTGCAACTATAATTTTCTGTATCGGGCGTCATAGAGTTACGCATATTTAAGCAAGGGTGGTTGTAACTTGGAGGGATTTCGCTGACCTTATTTAGACAAGTTCAGCATTTCAAGGACAATTATTGTTATTGAATTCCGTTTTTATCGTTGGACACGCCGGCACCTTTCGCCGGGGAGCGGAAATTGGCAGTCGCAGGTCTTTCCTTCATTAACAAGAATTTGGTCTTCTCCAAAATTTGAATTTATAATTTGGTCTTTGAACCAAAAAAAATGAATTTATAAGTAGTGTTTCTACCAAAATTTGAATTTACTCTCTTCATCAACACATAGTCAATAAATGCTTTAGTTCAGTGGTTCTTAACCGGAAAGGCACGCCCAACCTGGGGGCGTACGTAAATTTTTGAGGGGGCGCGATTGTTAACATGTTTTACAACACATTCTATATTAATTTTGATAATCAAAATGGCAGGAAACTTGACCTCAGCAAGAATCAAATTGAACAACGGAATCCAGCAAGCTTTTTTTAATTGGCTTTTGCACTCGCAAACGGTAATTGTGAGTCTCAATTAAAGAACAAATAAAAACTCATTTATCTGATTAAAAAAAAATTAATCAAGTAAAATTGTCCTATAGATGAGAAGCAAGAAACACACTACAATGAGAAATAGGCGACATTTTTGATGAAGCACAAAAACAATTTCTCGAGTTAAAATTTAACTCAGCAGCCAAGGACAAATTTAAAGTGCTGGACCTTGAGGCGTTTTGGGCCAAATACCTTCCCATTTACCATCTTATTTCTGTGAGTCACCGACGATTTCCTGTGAGTCAGAGAGGCAGGAGGGTAAAAATAAAGATACATAATAATATCAAGAATAAATAAATAATTTTAATTGTTTTTTTAAGTGAATATTTAAAAGTGGCTCCTTTTTTTTGTTGCTTCAGGCCTTCCTTTTGTAAAAAACATTACGAATTATAGTGATCGTGTTTTCGGCTCTCAACCGCCCCCATCACAAATTTCTGCAAGTGCCATTTTGTGAATCTAATTTCTTAAAACAAATTACCAAATTGCTAATAAGACGAAGTAGAAAAGAAGAAAATAACTAAAAACTACTTTGATTAACCTACACAAAGGCGAACATAAAATAAACAGGGGTAATTTGTCCTTATTTCTAATCTTTTTTTAGGAGATTAATTAGACTAAATCTATTGTATTTTTATTTAAGGTAAATTGCTAATAAGACGAAGTAGAAAAGAAGAAAATAAATAAAAACTACTTTGATTAACCTACACAAAGGCGAACATAAAATAAACAGGAGTAATTTGTCCTTATTTCTAATCTTTTTTAGGAGATTAATTAGACTAAATCTATTGTATGTAAATCAAACAAAGCCAACAAATACAACGCACCAACACAGATAACCAAGCTAATCAAATATTTAAATAAAGTTTTGGTTCTAGGTGTATTCTATTGCGGTAAGTTCCACCACGACACAATTCACCGCGGGAAATTCCACCGCTGTAGTTTATATTTTATCACTGTATATTCCACTACAATATTACACCATGTTGACTCAGGGTTGCGGAGTCGGAGTCGGAGGTTTTAGGAAGGAGTCGGAGTCGGACTGTTAAGAGGACTAATAGTCGGAGTCGAAATATTTTATCCGACTCCGACTCCTGATCTCCAAGTTATTTACATATTAGTGATGCTAACCGCGCAACTTACGCGGCTGCGTGCGCCAGTGGAATGCAATGCAGCAATCTTTTTAAGAGAACCTTGCCGCGTATCGCGCGACACAGCGTGCGACTCATAAAAAGTTTACATTTTAATTTGTAAGCAAATAGTATTTTTCGTAATGCTATGCTCGGGCAGCCAATTTAGTTGCTTCCCTTTCTTCAATCCAATGACAGGAAGCAAATGCCAGGTGCATAATCAATTACTACCCTAAGCAGCCTCTTTCTATAGTACAGTGGTACCATGACATACGCGTTTAATTTGTTCTGTGACCGAGCTCGTACCTCAATTTGCTCGTATGACAAAGCGAATTTCCCCATTGAAATTAATGTAAATGCCATTAATCCGTTTCAGCCTCCCAAATGCCCCCCATTCTTTTATTTCTGACGTGTCTTTAAATAAGTACTTCCTCCAATAGAAGCGAGTGTTGAACGTCTGTTTTCATCAATAAGGCTCATCAGAACAGACCAAAGGGCTGCAATGAAGGAGAAACTCACAGAAGCAATGTAATTTTTACGAGCAAATTATTAAATTAAAATTTTTGAAAATTAAAACTTACTCTTCTTGGTCTATTCTTTCAAAAAAATATCAACCAAAAGTTTAGAATCAAGGTGAATTTTTTAATAATCTCCTAATATAAATGTCAATAAACGGCAGGGAACCTGCATGTTCAGTCTCGTACAAAATTACAATAATTGAAATATTCATGAGATAGAAACTACAGACCCCCTTTTATTTTGTTTACAAAATCCGACAAAATTCACATATATATTCTTACTACCAATATACAGTATATACGTATTCAACAAAATATAAATATAACGAAAAAAACATGTTGTATTAAAATAGTCCCAACAGACTGTTTCGCCAGTGATGGAGGAGGAACACAACAATTAAAAAAAGCAATATTATTTACATTGAAAGAAATAAAATAAGCAAAAATTAAAAGTTAAAACAAATTTTTACGCTTCAGATGAAAATTTTCATCTTAGAAAAATAGCGCTACAAAAAGTTTGGGTTTAAACAATTATTTTACTTAAGTTAGTGATTAATTATTAAATAATTACTTTTGTCACGAAATATTTAATAAAAACATGCTGTAATATTGCGCATACCCGTAGATGTATTAAACTTGGCCAAGCTACCGAAAAGATTAAAGTGTAGAAAAATTTATGGATCATTAGTTAAGAGCAAGCGTTATAAAAAAAATTTTTTATACTGTATAAAACATTAGCATGGATCATTCGTTAAGAGAGAGTGTTATAAAACATTTTTTTATAAAAAGATTCTTTTATAATACTTTCTTTTAACTAATGATCCATAAACTTTTTTACGCTTTACCGGTAATCTTTTCGGCAGCTTGGCCAAGTTAAAAATACGTCTATGCGCACCATTACAGCATGTTTTCTTTTAATATACTCGTAACAAAAGTGATTATTTGCTAATCAATCACTTACTTTAGTAAAATAATTGTTTAAACCAAAACTTTTGGTAGCGTTATTTTTCTAAGATGCGAGTTTTCATCTGAAGCGTAAAAATTTATTTTAACTGTGTCCCCTGATGAGCCTTACAGGTGAAACAATCTGTTGGGACTATTTTAATAAAAATTTTTTTTAATATTTGTGTTTTGATAATCAGGAATAATTGTTCTGACTATTAAAGCCATTGAGCACTCTTCTGAAGAGCGCCAATAATTTGCAGTTATATACAATATGTCTTATATACATGTATACTCACATACATAATTTTTTAAAGTAAATATTTTTTTATGTATTTAAAAAGCCTGACTTATTTTGTGCAACTGTCAACTTGAAAGGATGATTTTTGCTTAGTTAAATCTAATTTAAGATAAATACTTTGCCCATACTAGGGAGTTGGAGTCGGAGTCGGCATTTTAGAAATTCCAGGAGTCGGAGTCGGATCTTAATCTTCCGACTCCGCAACCCTGATGTTGACTGTTCATTTTATTTGTAAATTGTTGTTGATTTATTATGCTATAAGCTGCCAAGACAGAGTACAGTAGTTGACAAGCACATTTATTTCCCTAACTCTGCTAACCCTAACCCCTAATTCTAACTAATTCTAACTGTAACCCTAACACCTAACCCTCTAAACCTAACAAATTTTTGTGGTAGAATATACTGTGTTAGAATTTAACTATGATGAAATATACCGGGGTGGAATTTACCGGTCACCCAAGTTTCAACCATTTTCGTGATTAGCGTGCCTTCAGCATTTTTGGGTTTTGAAAAAAATTTTTAATGGTTTTTTTAAAAGTTTTTTTGATTGCTGTTTTCAACATTGTTTACCGCCGTGCCTTGTATATTTCGGCTTTCTTTTGCTCTAGTTGAAAGGGTTTTTAAAGCTGATTGTTTAATGATGCAATTAAACTTGAGCAAAGCTCTTTTCAACATGATCGAGATGCTTGTTCAATTATCAATAAAAAGTAATCTTAGATTACTGTTTAGAAAATACTGTAGAAATTTATGGTTTTTGAAATAATTAAACCAACTATATTTTGTACTAAATAATTAAACCAATTATATTTTGTACTATAACTATTTTGTACTGTAAAGTTATTCAAGCATTCGATTCCAGCCAAACGAATCGGCGCTTCTCCGAATCCAATGACAATCATTTCAAAAATAGCAGCGTACAAACGAAAATATCCTTTTCTTTTGTTTAATTCATCGTTTGAATCGGTATCTTCAAAAATAATGGCATTTTCAAAATCCGAATAAGGAGTTATGGCATTGCGACTTAAAGACCCCATCGCAATATGTGTAAAGTTGCCAGGCAGCTTCCCAGTTATTTTAATTGTTTCGTCAGATACTCGTTTCATCAAAGCTGTATAATCGTCGCTAATTGATTTTATGTTATTTTCAATGTATTTAAACAAGTGATTAGTCGTACAAAATTCAAAGATAGCTAACAGAAAACCTATCTCGAAGCTTTTTGTCCGACACTCCTCAGGAGATAAACGTCGGAATAAAGTAAGAAAAATTCAGTTGATTTTGAAATAAAGCTGCACGAAGATAATTGGTTATTTGAGAGAAGCGTCACAACACGTGATCAAGGGTTTTAAGTTGTAAACAAACTCTTTTTGGGGGCATAAATTTGGCTTGCATCATTTGATGTAAACGGCTTCCAAAGCATATAAATGAAAAGACGAACGACTAAATGAAAGAATTGTAAGTTTTTCGTCATGGTAATTTTTGGCGCAAATAGGGTTATCTAAAAGGTGTTGGCCAATCGCAGAGTCATTAAACATAGCTGGAATTGAAGGTTTGCCAGAACGAGTAGAAATATTGCGAGAGTTTGTAATTTGGTCGGTTTTGATAAATTTTGGCACGTGTTAGCGAATTCTGTGTTGCGATCGTTGAGATGTGCGGCCTTCGTACCGACTATCACAGTGGAACGAAAAATTATAAACTACATTGCTTAAAAGCAAAGCAGGCAACACATCCTTTTTAATTGCAGGAAGAAGTAGGCGAGATGTAAAAATAAGACGTTGTTCTACTGCACGTGCAGTGAAACAACATGTTATTTTTACGTCTCGCCCACTTCTTCCTATTATTAACGTGTTTAAAAACATCAGGAAGATGTGCAAGGCGAGAAAGAAAGTGTGGGTCATAAAAATAACAAGCATTCTTGTGCCCCTTATCTTGCAAAAATGTGGCAAGTTCACGAAGAAAAAAGAAATCCCTTTCCAAAGTTTTTCCCCGTGACAGCCACCAGACGGGAGTGTGCATTAATAATGTGTGATTATTAGAATTTTCAGTGATGCACAATTGTTTGAACATGCGAGAATTTAGATCCCTAGCTTTCACATAATTGACAGTGAATATGACTACCTGCATCACATCAGAAAAGTACGACAAGTCTTTTGAGGCCAAACTCTGGCAATAAATTATAGAGTGGTTTATTTTAATGTGAGGATATTCCCTCGAAAAAATTCCCAGCAATGCAATATTTTTTCCCATCATTGATGGGGCAACATCCATACTACATTCAATCACTTTATTCCAATCTAGGTTATTTTCTGTGAATAATTTATCAATACCATTAAAAATATCTTCGCCTCTTGTTGTAGTTTCAAATAAAATGCAAGCAAGCAGTTCCTCAATGATCGAGCTCTATTTCAGAAATCTTCCGAAGATTAGAAGCTGCGTTTGTGTTGTTATATCAGTTGACTCATCCGCTGCCAGGGCTGTCCATGGAGAATTTCTAAAATCCTCTAAAACCTGTTCTTTTAGATCAGCTGCAATAGTTTGAATGCGTCTTATTATGGTATTATTACTAAGAGCAGAATCATTAACAGCTTCATGTGCCTTTCTAGCAAATGGTTCAATATTTCACAAAAGTTTTTTAAAGCAAGCTTTATGATAGTCTCACCCTTAGTGAAAGGTCGCTTATGCTGAGCAATAAGAAAAGCTGTCTTGTAAGAAAATATTTCAATATTTTCTTTTTGTGATAAAGCTCTGCATAAAACTGCCTGCGACTTGGTTAAATTTTTATAACGATAATGAAAAACTCTCTTGCGGGCCTCTTCTGACATGACAGTAATATTTGCATGAGTTTCCATGTGTCTCTGAAGTTTGTTAGGTTTCAGTGATTCCTGGGCAAGTTTTTTAGAACACACAACACATATTGCTTTACCACTTACGTCAACAATCCCGTACTTATCGAGAAATACGTTTTCGTTTTTTGGTGGAAGTTTTAGTAAGTGTTTAAAAAACTTTTCCATTATGGCTAAAAAACGATTTTTATTTGATAAACACATTTCGATAAGTTTTATTACACACGCAAATGCACGCACATTATACATGCTCTTATGTATACTGCCTGTCCTTATTTCCGCGTACAGTGTTGGCCAATAAAAAAAATAATAAAAATTGGCTTGAACTTACTTTACTTATTTCTTGAAAAAAATTAAGGTCAGTTTTACTTTATAGCACACACAGGTAGAGCAAGTGCTTACTTGCCTCTGCTAGCCTATCATTTATAAAATGCCTGGATTAGAAAAATTCAACTGCATAATAGGCATTATATGCTATTTTGATTAAAGACTCGGAAAAGCCTAATCTACTCTTTCACTGCTATTTCAACTTTAAATTAAATATGGGTTTACTTAAATATTAGTTCCAATACTTGTCAGCCTACTGATACAAACTATCTTTACTGCATAGCGCATACAAACAATTCAAATCTGCAAATCAACAACAAGCGATTTATTGTAAACAATCAAACAGGGATACCACAATAAGCACTTACATTTTTAATAGCATAAACATAGAGCGATACCCAAAGGCCTGTTTTATAGTAAGCAATGGTACAAACAAATAAATTTAACATGGTTTGTCAAATCTTAGATGTTTTTTACATCCGTCCTTCACGATACCTCAGCGACCCCACCAAGCCCATGACCTGTTTGTGAACCCACCTAATTATCACTCTTACCCTATTTGGGGTTGTGACCCTTGGTTTGGGAACCCCCGATCTAAACTAAAATCTTTAAATTCAATTTAAACAATGTCTACTTCCCGCTGTCACTTTGGTTTTACAAATGTTTTAATTTGTTTGACTACTTTTTTATAATATTGTATATATTCTTCTTTCCTTTTTTTCTTTCCCATTTTTTATATTTTACCTACATTTCTTATTTATTTTATATATATATTATATTGTTTTTATTTTATATTGTATTTATTTTTATTTTATTTTATATTATAACAGGGTGGGCCGTAAATAACGCACCAAAGCATATAAAACAATTCTGATAATAATAACAAAAGGGTGGGCCGTAAGTTACGCACCCAAGAATTAAAAGTAAATTGTGATGTGAAATAATGTAAATATCTTTTCTTTGGGTATCTGTTAAATTTAATTTCAATATCAGTTACTATAACTGTTAAATTTAATTTCAATCAAAGTTTTTTAGTTATGATTTGCCTTTTAAAAAAATTTTATTTTATTTTTAGGGTATGCATTTAACAATTAAAGAACGAGTTAGCATTTTGAGCATTTGTGATTGTACCAGCGTGTACGTGTTTCTCTGTTCATTTGTTAAGTCTTGCTTTAATAAAAACGTGTGTTATTATTATCAGTATTGTTTAATATGCTTTGGTGCGTTATTTACGGCCCACCCTGTATTTATTTTATTATATTACTGGTGAGCCTTGTTCTTTCCCAGCACAACTTCACTGCACTGATGAGACCCGAAAGGTCGAAACAGTACTGTTTGCAGTTATTTTATTATATATATATTTTATATTTATACAATGTCTACTTCCCATTGTTACTTTGGTTTTATAAATGCTTTAATTTGCTGGACTACTTTTCTATAATATTATATCTATTATTCTTTCCTGTTTCTTATATTTTACTTGATCAAGGTGTGCAGCCATGCTTTCTACCGTTTTTTACTTCCACATTTATTGTATCTTGTGCACTTTCTAACGTCTGACGTTATGCTGCTTCTTCCTTTTCCTGATCTTTTTTAATATTTATATATTTATTGTGTAATAGAGAATAAAAATGAAATGAATGAATGAATTCATCTAAACTAAAATCTGTAAAAAGTCTATTTTAACAATATCTATTTCCCATTGTCATTTTAACTATGTGAAGAAAGAAACAAACAAAGAAAAGAAACAAAACAAAAAAAATTTTAATATTTTAGCTATCTCGATAAATGCTACCTGAGACAGTTTAGCTATCTTGATAAAAGCTAACTGAAATAATTTAGCTATCTTAAAAACGCTGACTGTGGTGTCGACAAGAAAACACTCCAGTTTGCTAGCTTGCTATTTTACTACTAAAGAAAACGATTGTTTGTTAAAGCAGAGTAATCAGTGCGCTTGTGACGTAATTTAACAATGCGGTAAAAACGGGTTGCTACACAGCTCCCCCCCAAAAAGCGCACTGGAGGAAAGATGACGGTGGACATATAAAACAAACACACACACAAAAACAAACAAGCAAATGCAATATTATGATTTTGGTGGTCTTCCTCGTCTCTTGGGATGACCGAGTTGGACCGGAAGTGTCGTGTCGACAAAAGCAGGCTTGAGGCGATCCACAGAAATAGCTTCTTCCCGGCCGCCAACATCAATCTGAAAAGACTTTGTTCCGCGTTGCAAGACCTTATAAGGTCCCTCATAGGGTGGCGTTAGTGGCGGTTTGTGCGAATCACGTCGAATAAACACATATGGGCTATTAAAAAGTTCACGAGGCATGTGTTGTGGTGCTACACCGTGTTGGGACATAGGTGTAAAATTGAACTTACTGATAGCCTGTCGGAGCCAGGGAAGCAGTGAAGAAGGATTTGGGGGCTCATTTGTACCGGGAATAAAGTCTCCTGGGACCGTAAGAGGGCTGCCGTAGACAAGCTCTGCTGTAGAGCAGTTTATATCCTCCTTGGGCGTGGTGCGAATACCGAGCAAAACCCACGGGAGTTCGTCAACCCAATTCGCACCCGTTAGACGTGTCATCAAAGCTGTTTTTAGTTGCCGGTGAAATCTTTCCACAAGTCCATTGGCTTGTGGGTGATAAGCCGTGGTGTGGTGAAGGCGGATGCCTAACAGTTGATGAATGGAGGACCATAGTTGAGAAATAAACTGTGAACCTCTGTCACTCGAAAGGTGAGTGGGCACTCCAAAACGGGAAACCCAAGTGGCAACAAAAGCTTTTGCGCATGCTAGGGTTGTTACCTCCTTAAGAGGAATTGCCTCGGGCCATCTGGTGAAACGATCCACCATGGTTAAAAGGAAACGGTTTCCTTCTGACGGCGCTAAGGGTCCGACAATGTCTATATTTACACAATCAAAACGTCTGCCAGGAGGGGGATAAGAAATGATTGGTGCTTTGACATGACGTTGGATTTTGGCTTTTTGGCAAGCTAGGCATTGCTTGGTCCATAGCCCGACTTGCTTTTGTAAGCCGTGCCAAACAAATTTGGAAGCAACCAGCTTGCGTGTGGCTCGAATGGACGGGTGGGACAAACCATGAATTGCATCAAAAACTCGCCTCCTCCAAGAAATCGGAACGATTGGCCGAGGTCTTCCAGTGGATACGTCGCACAGTAAAGAAACGTTAGAATTTCCAATCGGAATATCTTCTAACCGAAGATTTGTTATGGCTGTGCGGTAGGCCTGCACTTCTGGGGCCACCTGATCTGCTGCCATGTCCTGGTAGTTCAAATTAATTTGAGGGGTATGAAGAAAAGTGATAGTTGGACGAGACAGTGTGTCTGCCACGAAGTTCTGCTTACCAGCAATATGGCGAATATCCGTTGTATATTCTGATATAGCTGAGAGATGGCGCTGCTGTCGAGCGGACCAAGGATCAGAAATTTTAGAAAAAGCAAATGTGAGTGGCTTGTGGTCGGTAAAAATTGCGAAACATCGGCCATCTAAAAAATAACGGAAATGACGAATGGCAAGATGAATGGCAAGCAGTTCGCGATCGAAAGCGCTGTATTTGACTTCCGGTTTGCGAAGCATACGGCTAAAGAACGCCAATGGTTGCCATGCACCATCGGTGAATTGCTCGAGAACAGCGCCGATAGCGACATCCGAGGCATCCACGGTAACAGCCGTGGGGGCGTTACTTTTTGGATAATGCAACAAGGTTGCATTGGCAAGGGCTTGTTTCGCTTGTGTGAATGAGGTTTGTAGCGAGTCACTCCATTCCAAAATTTTATTATTGTTTGCGATGGCACGATATAGTGGACCCATTAACTTAGCTGCAGAAGGTATAAAGCGATGATAAAAATTAATCATGCCGATAAATCTTTGTAAATCCTTTGTACTTTTGGGAGGGGGAAAATTGCGAATAGCATCAACTTTAGTAGCCAGTGGGCGCGCGCCAGTTTTGTCAATGCGATGTCCAAGAAAATCTAGATGCGTACGTCCGAATTCACATTTTTCAAGATTGATTAATAGGCCGTGACTGAGAAGTTTTTCAAATAAGATTTTGAGGTGTTTTTGATGCTCATGGTGCGAGGAACTAGCAATAAGGATATCGTCAAGATAAACAAAGACAAAATCAAGCGATTGACAAACCGTGTCCATTAACCGTTGAAATGCTTGGGCAGCGTTTTTAAGCCCAAAAGGCATGCGGAGAAACTCAAATAGACCAAATGGAGTTATGACCGCCGTTTTGCAAATGTCAGCTTCTGCTACTGGAACCTGATGATAGCCTCGAATTAGGTCGACTTTGGAAAATATTTTTGCGCCGTCTAAACGTGCTGCAAAATCCTGAATGTGTGGGAGAGAATAGCGGTCTGGTAATGTGGCTGCATTAAGGCGACGATAATCGCCGCATGGTCGCCAGCCACCAGAAGGTTTGGGTACTAAGTGAAGTGGCGATGCCCAAGGGCTTGAGGAACGACGGATTATACCCATATCCAGCATTTTATTAAATTCTTGCTTGGCGAGTGCGAGTTTTTCAGGCGAAAGCCGTCGAGCGCGAGAATGGACTGGGGGTCCTTGGGTCACGATAAAATGTTGAACATTATGTTTGGGTTGAATTTGGAAAAATTGCGGGGTAGAAATCTGGGAAAATTCAGCAAGAAGTTGAGCATAAGCGTTAGTTGAGGTGGAGATGGCATTTAGACGAGGAGCTAATATATTTGTTTTGCAAAGAGGGGTGCTAGTAAATGACCGAGCATTAACCAGGCGATAGTGCTGCATGTCGACTAACAAGGAATTTGCTCTCAAAAAATCCGCCCCTAAAAGAGGCTTGCTTACGTTTGCCAGAACAAAAGTCCATCGAAACCGTCCTACGGGTAATTCAATTGTTACTGTCCGTTTACCATAAGTTTTAATAGAACTACCGTTAGCTGCCACTAGGGCTGGGCCTGGATTATTAAAAAAACGCTCATGGCTAGACGGGGGAAGGACACTCACCTCAGCGCCTGTATCCACTAAAAAGGAACGATTGGATATACGATCGTAGATAAAAAACAAGCTGGGATTAGCGCCGGTCGCCGCGGCTACTAACGACGACCGGCCTGGGCATTTCCCTGAAATTGACAGGGTGGAACACAGCGCAGGGCCTTATTACCGAAACGTTTATGATAGTAACATTGTCCTACCTTGTCGGAATTTGTCGATGCTTCAGAGTCTGATACGAATTTTGGCTGCTTAAAACGCTGAGATGGTGTCTTACTAATTTTAGAAATATTTGGCTCTCTTGATTTGGCCAGCCATAATATGTCTGCTTTTTGAGCTAATTGACGAGGGTTGTTGATGTCTTCGGATGCTAGAGCGACTCTGATATCTTCGGGAAGACGTTGAAGAAAAATGTAGCTGAAAAGAAAGCATGGTTGGTGGCTGCCTAAGAGAGCAAGCATATCATCCATCAAAGCTGTCGGTTTTCTATCCCCTAGCTCAGGAAAACTTAGCAGTCGGGCGGCACGTTCTTGCTGGGAAAGATCAAAAGTGCTAAGCAATCGTTTCTTAATAGTGCCATACCTATCTTGTTCAGGAGTGTTTTCTAGAAAATCGATAAGACGACTGGCGGTGTCCTGATCTAACGCCGCAACAACATAGAAGTATTTAGTATCATCTGCAGTAATATTCCGCAAAGCGAATTGTGCTTCAGCTTGTTGAAACCACACTCGTGGTTGAGAAATCCAAAATGGCGGAAGTTTAAGCGCAACAGCATTTTCGTTTGCCATTTCTCAAAATATTCGATTTTGAGCGTCGGGGTCACCAATTTAGCTATCTCGATAAATGCTACCTGAGACAGTTTAGCTATCTTGATAAAAGCTAACTGAAATAATTTAGCTATCTTAAAAACGCTGACTGTGGTGTCGACAAGAAAACACTCCAGTTTGCTAGCTTGCTATTTTACTACTAAAGAAAACGATTGTTTGTTAAAGCAGAGTAATCAGTGCGCTTGTGACGTAATTTAACAATGCGGTAAAAACGGGTTGCTACAATATCATATTTTAACTTCAGTGTTTTAATTAATATTATATTGCATTTTTATTCTAGCGTTATTCATATATGCATTCGAAAGTTGGTGTTTTTGTTGTTAGCAAAGCTGAACTTTTTAATCTCAGAAAACCGGAGATTATTTGACATAACCACAAGCAAAAAATGTAAACAAACCTTATTTTTTAAATTTAAAAATTAATTTTGTTTCTTAGTAATTTAACTTTAATTTACCGGGTAAAGAAACTTTAATTTCTTATTGAATACTACTAAATACATTGCACAGCCTCAATAAAAATTCAAGGCTCATCATTCTCTTCACTTTTATGCTTTATAATGTCTTGCAAAGAATTAGTTCCTTGTTCTCGTCAATCTAGCACGTCACTTCTATTCAAATCATCAGATGGAACAAGGACTATGTAATAATGAAGTTAGTGAGTAATTATTAGTGGTGAATAACTGCATGTAGGCTATATGGATTAAATCATTTAACAAACAACCTTTTCCTGCTTTATTTATTAATTTCAGGAAAACGATTTTTAAAAATGACAGTTTTTCGTCACAAAAAAGGTTATAAAATATTGATTTAGTGATTTGAAACATTGATATAATAATATTTAATTTTAAATAAATAGTTATATTATTTTGACCAGTGAATTGTAGCGGGCTACATACATTCGGAATTACAAAATTTTTTCGTATGATTACTTTAAAGAGTTATTCTCATTTCTCAAGATGGTCTATGTCAGTGGTTTTCAACCTTTTTAATACATTGACCCACTTTCCAATCCAAGATAACTTAACGACCCAGTTCGGTCAACAGAATTAAATTTTTATGGCGAAAATCTGGTGATCTCTAAAAAAAGGTCTTCACATGAAATTTCTCTGCGATTTCTCAATTTTCATCCGAAAACATAATAATAATAATAATTGCGATGTATTTTTATATACCGCTCTATACTTAAAAAAGGTCGTATGGTCTCAGAGCGGTTGAGCGTAATAATAAACATCACAACTACAACAAGAAGAACAACAGAAAAAACATCATAACTACAACAACAAAAGCAATAGAAAAACAAAGAAAAATAGTTAAGCCCAGATTAGCTGTAGATTTAAATGCACTTATTCAATATAAAAACTAAAATTAAAGATCAATTATTCAGAAAAGTTAGACTTACAAAAGCAGGAATAAAATTTATATAGTATGAAATGACAGGACGTAATTTGTCAACTTAAAAAGAAAAAGTTATCATCTAGGTAAAGCAATTGCGAGTGAAATTTTGATAACTTAAGGTCTCTAAAAGCTTCATTAATGAAATAAGGTTTCAACTCCTTTTTAAAAACATTTGTTTGGTTGCAAGATCTTAAATATTTTGGCAAAGAATTCCATATTAAACACATTTGATGAGAAATTATTTTTGAAATATGATGCCTTGTGTTAATAATCCAATTATCTTTGCTTGATGTATGTCCTTTTGCATGTTTATTGTAATCCTTGATTCTGCTTTTTAAGCAGTTAGAACATTTATATTATCAGCATTATTTTTGTAAGTACAAGTTTTGGATATATGACCACCAACACAATACAGACATACTGAATTTTCACTTGTTACCAATGGACAAAATTTGGAACCAGCCTTGTGTCCGAAGCCTTTGCATTTAAAGCACTGTATTACACGAAAGTGATCAGTCACTTTATGTGAGTTCATATCAATAAAAATTCTTTCTGATTTTTGGATTATATTTCTTACATCAGATGAGACTTTATAACAATAGAGTACAATGAAATGTTGTTTTGAATTTTGGCTATAAGAGAACATCAAGAAAACTATCTTTATTGCTTTTCAAGCAATATTTCAATGCTTACCCAAGCAATATTGCAATATTTCAATGCTTTCCAATCAGGTATGGCTTCTTTCAGTTTCACCTTATTTTCAAATCTATATTCTGTAAGATTGTGTATTTTCAACTTTGGACTTTAATTTTTTGCTCCATTTTTATTGAGTATGAAAAACAATAGCTTACGGTAACGCTAGTTGCCGGTTTCTTGAGGCAATTCTTTGCTAAAATGCTGTGAAAAACTTTATTATGTTGAATTGCATTTTTTCTTCCTGCATTCCTCCCCAGACTACCGTGATTGTTACGACATCAATGGCCCAGACACTCCGCTCACTTTCTCTTTGGCTCTTTCTGCTTCTTTTTTTTTTCAATTTTGAGCATTTAGAGAAACAATAGCCAGTCAGAGAAGGATTTATTTTTACTTAAAGTTATCAAGTTAAACGTCAAAGTTTAAGCGCAAATATTTCGTTTTTCTTAGCAAAATCGAAACTAAAAGGCAAATAGATTAAATATTTTTATTTAAAAACTAAATTTTTTCTTTATAAAATGTCTGCAGTTTCGAAAAAAATAAATTAACAGATGATAGAAGAGTTTTTTAAAAAAGTGAGAGGATTTGAAGGCTACATCAGTCGGTGATACTCGGCGATTTACTGCAGTCGCGGTAATGCAATGTCAAAGTCTTATTTGTCAGCAAAAGATAGCTGTTATAAAGAAGCATAACATGCGGCAAAACAATGCACCGAAATTTATTTCACTTTTATATTTATGCCCCTAAATCGCAAGAAAGCGTTCGAGGCGCTATACATAGGGCAAGCAATTACCTTGACCTGCCTTCAAAGATGCCAATATATTGCTATCCAGTTGAAATTTTTTATTTTTTTTTATTTTTGTAGAGATATGACTAAAATTTTAAATTGTTTACCGAGAACGCCAACCAAAGGAAAGTGCCGTAAAGTGTCTTTCTCATAAGCACAACAATTTGGCCCGAGTAGATTTTAAACCACAACCGTGTCAATCATAATCATGGTGCTCTTAACCACTCGACCGTGCGGCCGACTTAAGGTGACTGAACCAATTGAATATGATGGGTACAAGGGAAAATATTAGACCAGAAAAAGTACGGAAACTGAATTTATCACAGTGCAAACAGAGAAGCTTTTTTCCAATATCCAGACCAACGAAAAGGCTGTAGGAGCAAGTTTCGCTGTTTGTGAAATGATAGCCAAGTTATCACAGCCAGGGCTTGGAAAAAATTGATTGGAACCTTTTCAATCAATTATATTACTATCAATCAATTAATTTTAATTGGTAAGTAAACCAATCAATTATTGCAATAATTTGCAATTAATTGCAATTTGTTAGCTAAAATAATTACATTGTTTGTTTGAGATACACGTAATTCGAAAGCTGTACATAAGTATCATTATATATATAATGATTAAATAATAAATTTGATTATGATTGTAGTTCTTGGGTTTTACAATAATCCGGATGCTGATATTTTAACTGATTCAATAAATTTGTCTATCTGGTACCTTTTTTCTGTGTCAACTTCTTACCACACTTGCATACCCCAGCTACCTTCAAAATCTAGAACTTGGCTAAATTATTTTCGAGAAATTTGCGCATTTTTAGATTGTAACAGCATATTATATGGGTAAATATTTAAAAAATCTTAAATTTTATATCGCAGCACTATATATAGCCAATATTTTATATGATTGCAATTAATTGCAATTAATTGCCTGTGAAACAATCAATTATTTAATAAATAAATTTTCGCAATCAATTAATTGATCCAATTAAATTGCAATTAATTTTTCATCAATTCATTTTTTCCAAGCCCTGATCACAGCCTTTTGCAAAAAGGTTGTTTATAACAAAATTGTCTTTTAAAAGGAAGCGAAATTTTATGTCTCCATATCAAAAGAAATTGTATGGTGGCCTAAGTTTGTCACCTAATACAGTTGCAAGCAGGATTACAGACTTAGCTGTCAATGTGGAAAAACAACTACTTGTAGCGGCAAAAGACTTTGAAGCATTTACAATTGAAGGGTTCTAAATGTAACTAAGTCACATAATGTCAATTTTGAGAAAATGAGGTTTAAAGTTTTCAAAAACTCTGGCAAATCAGAGTAATGATGGAAAAAAACCTAAATGGTTTTTTATTACATTGGTTATGTATCTCTCCCTATTTCAACGACTTTTTAAAATTTTATTATGACGTCATAAGGAATTCAAGCTTGTTTTGCAAATTGGACTTAGGTACTTTTATTGCAAATTTTGTTTTACAAGCGCTTTTCTACCAAATTGACTGTGTAGTAAGGCAGAAAAAGTCAATCACATGTAATAATAATGATAATATGCATTCTATTTTTTATAGAGTGACATATCAGAAAAGAATTTATGATCTGGGGAAGTCAAAAAACAAGTGATGAGAAGTTAATTTTCCGAAAATTTTTGCACCCAAAAACAAGAAAACATAAAAAAAACTTTTCTATTATCTATTAAATTCTATTATCTACGTATTAAAGCTATTAAGTACAAATTTTTCAAAAAAATGTTTCTGAATGTCAATAGATGAATTGATGCTTCGTGACTCCAACAGGATGCTATGTAACTAAATTATTAGGTTATAAACGGGAATCAAAAGCTCCAAATAAAACGTTAAGATTTCCATTTAATTTAAAGATAATGATTAAAATAATAATACAGGTAAACTTAATGCAAAAAATAAGTTATTTGATAAGCTTGTTTATAATGAAAATGAAAGTTATTACTTCATTACAGTGCTGGCGTTACTTTTATACTATTAACCTTTGACAAACTTTCAAAAGTTTTCAAATTAACTTCCTATTTCAAGTTTTGTTGACAAAAGTAAAAAAAAACATTGTTCAGGTAAGACTGCTTTGCAGGTCGAGCCTTCAATTAATAGGTTTAATGAGCTATCAAGTGTGTATAGGAATTTTTAACATAAATCAGTTGGAGTCGGTACTTCTAGAAGAAAAATACTAAGATCAAGAGACTAAGATCTCAAACCTCTATGCTATTCAAAAGGTGATTTTCTTACATTATCCTGAAAAGATTTTTTGTCAGTATATTTCTGGTGAATAAACAAACAATTTTTTCAGCTTATCTCATTTTTTCGAAAATATGACCTAGGTTCTTTTAGAAATAGGGCTTTCAATTGCTCTCGACGAAAGCACAGATGTGTCAGGCACCGCACAACGTGCTATATTTATCAGGTGTGTAAATTGCAGTCTAAATTTAATGAAAGAATTTCTAGATTTAATGCCAATGAAATTAAGGTACCACAACTATACGTGTATTTCAATGTTTGAAAACCTGCATTGAGAAATATCGCTTGCGGTGGGATAGAGTCGTAGTATATACATGTATTTGGCCTCTGACGGTGCACCGGCAATGCAGACGTATTTGGAATGGTGACAAACAAATTAAAATTTTATTCCTGGGTATTCGCCACTAAAATAATTTTTCAAAAGATATTTGGTGATATTTTGGTTCTATTGTGATAAATCCTCTTGATAAAACACTTTGCGCTTGTTCAGTCATATTTGCATCACCCATAGTTTTCACATTATAACCAATTTTTTTACTATTGTAGGCTACTGGTAAGAAAATTCTGAAAAAAATTGAATTGACATTTAACCCAGAGTTTCCCAAAGTTTTTGGATCACGGACCCCTATTTGCGAATCTTTTTTTCACTGCCCTCAATCCTTTTTCACATCAGTTTTCTGCCCAACCAACGAGAAAAGATAATGACCTACAAATAGGTTTACCATATTTTTGAAAGAGTAAACTGGAACGCTTGTTACAGAAAAAAATTCGTCCTCAAAAAGTAGTGGGCCCTAAAAAAAGTCTTCGCTTTGAATCAGCCTCCAATTTTATGATTTTCGTCCCCAAAACAAGGTGTTCTCTAAAAAAAAGTCTTCACTTTGGATCAGTCCCGGATTTCATGGTATGAATTACTTTACTTTTCAAGTATATATGTTGAACAAATTTTATCATATTACGGACCCCAGTTTGGGAAACTCTGATTTAGCCGATAATAAAGTAATTGATTGAACTTGTGCTTGCCCTGCTTTGAACTAAATTATATCAGTAGTATTTTACTTTTAAACTATGCGCATAAACTTAGAATTTAGTTTTTTGAATTTAAAAGTTAGCAAGAAATACTAATTGCCTGAATTCGATTGTAAAGTTCTGCACTTTTATGACTATAAAATTTAGGGTTAACATCTTTTAACTTTACTTCAACCTTAACATTTTGAAGTTAAAAGCATTTATAAAGTCGGCAAGGGAGTTCTTTTGAGAGTGAAAAACAAATGATCAAGAAGGCGACTAACGGGCAAAAAGTTTATACACTTTTTTTTTCTGTGACTCCCAAACAACTTATCACAACAAAAACAATTTTCGAGATTTGAAGGTTGTCTTAATTGGCAAATTCATGTTGTTAAAGAGATAATAATAGCATAATAATAATTTACAACTAGTTTTTTTAAAAACGTGAAATTGTCTAATGCATTTGCTGCACTCCAGGTATTTAATAAATATAAGTCCGTTTTCCTAAAAGTATTCGGGCTTATCTGTACAGCAAGCAAATGTAAACTTATTCTGCAGCTTGTACACATTATTTTCATTTTGGTTCAACAATAATTTAATGGTCCCTTTTGCTTTAGAGTTTCTTTTGTGGGACTAAATTAGAAGTAAAATTTAACTGCTTAGCTGGTTTAAAAAAGCATGACAGCCATTGAACTTTTAATTACAATTAATAATAACTTGCTTTTTACTTGACTGCAATGCTTGCAGCGCCTCAAAATCAAAACTGTATTTTATGATTTTACTCTCTATTCACCGCCTCAGATGTAATTTTACACCGCTCTTGATCAGGAACGTGCTGTTAGGGGAGGCAAGTAAGGCAGTGCTTCACCTGTGGAAATCAAATAAAACAGAAATAAAATATTGAAGTCATAGTTTTGCAAAATAGACGCAACTTGCTATGAGTTGTATGAGGCTATGACTAGTTTTTATTGATTTTTTTTGCTTCGCTTAGGGCTCATTTAGATTTTAAGCGCGGAAAGATCAATGAAAGAACAGAGAATACTCCATTTCACGCTCTTAATGGAAACGAGCCTTTAAAAGAAGATAAATCGATTTGACGGAAACACAGATTGTGCAACTGCAAAATGATAAATTTATTGTAAGTATTGGGAATAGAAAATCATTTAGTATCTAAGCTAAGAAATTTTTCAACAGTAAGCTTTCAATCTAATTGTGGTATATTTATAATTCAGAGTTTAAACCTCAATTTTTGGATTTTTTTATTTATAACATACATTTCTAACTAACTCTAATTCATAAACTATTCCTTGCCTTAACTGGTTAAAACTGATTGCAAAATTTTTTACTTCCAACGTGAAGACAATTGAAACTAATGAAACAATTGCCTTGTGAACGATAATAACCCTTTCAACTTTTAGTTTGAAAGTAGAGAAAATCCGGCCTTATCTTTAGACAACTGTTGTTTTACAAAGTACTTATATGCTTAATAACATAAGAGTTCTTTTTCACAGTACTCTTATGCTTATTATGTCTGAGGGTGGCAGTGGACATCAAAGGCTGTATAGTTATTTCTGCTGCTTCCATTGCATAAGTACGCGTACATAAATACAGGGTGTTTCAAAAGTAGCATAGCGAAAGTATATCTCATATTAATGAATAGAGTACAAGCTATATAGATTCGATAACATTTATTCATCAAAGATAACATGACAGAGAACCAAAATGCGGAATATATACCATATACATAGGCATATTCTATGAATATTTGCTACATTAACTAATCATAACGACAGTTTGCTTCCAGTTTGCTCAAATTTCTTCATTAATGCAACAACACAATGTCGATCAGGAAGTCGTTGCTCTCAAACTTTTTTTTGAAAATATTCAGAACTTCTTCAGAATATTTTCCACCATGACTGTACACTTCCTTAACCAAAAAAAATTCGCTCTTCTAAAGACAAAGGCATCCAATATGGCCATGAAAACTGGACTTAAGATCATTAATTTTTCTTTCACTTTTATACTAGAAGTGCCAAGTATTTATGTTGCCATGCTGTACTATTATGACGTCATAAAGTGACAATCCACCACATTTGAAATAAAAACTGTTTTTGTAATTATAAAGATATATTTTGCGGCAATAAATGTAAGCATTATTCCCTGTAGATACACAATTATTGTCATAATGTATTTCAGTAATATAGTGGTATGTTACTTTTGAAACAACCTGTATTTCGAAATAATTTGACTTGAATTGTGTTAATATCTCTGCTGACCTTTTGAGTTTTGTTTTTGTTTGTTTACTGTTACGTCACAAACGACCTAATTTTGCGGTCCAGTTTTAGTTACACTGTTAAAAAACATCAAAAGAAAAGTTGCAAAATTCCGCAAACGTCAAAAACGCCGACTGCAATGATCAAAGAACTCGCAGCAGTTTTTTTAACAGTGTGGCTCGGTTTACGTTTTCTTTGCCTTTTTTTGAATTTCAAACTTTCAGCCAGCATATTTATTAGTTTAGAAAACGAATGATTTTTTAGTAATTATGGTGCCTTTTGCTGGTGGCGTTGTAAATATTGGTTGTGTTGGATCTTGTTTGGAAAATTAGTTGGAACCGTACTTCATCAATTAATCTATGAATTCGATTTATAACAATAAAAATTTAACACAAGAAAATCAATTGTGGTGGATATAATCAGAAAAAGGCGAAGATGAGTTTCCAATCGTGTGTGGCAACCCAGCGCCAGATCCCGCAAAGTGGGCTGCTACATTCAAGTTCCAACTAATCCAGATACCGGTGAGTGTGTTCTGATTTGTGCATTCTTCTAATCAATGGATACAAAAGAAGAGATAAAGCAGTTCTATGAAATTGATGCTGAGCTTAGACGTAAATACATGCTTGTCAAATGTCTAATGCTAAAAGACAATAATGCTGCCAGTGTTCGGCAATCATGTACTAACATTAATGTGCTATTTAATAAGTTACTCTAAGTACTTTTGCTGGTTGTATTTTTACGCTTAGTGATGTGAATAGTGAAGGGCAACCTATTTTATTGTGTTTAGATACGGCTAAACTTGAATTTGATATTGGTTTAAATCTATTAATTTTAACTCTCAAAACGATGATGCTTGCACTGCTAAGGAGTCTGAGGTGTTTAAGCCCCCCAATATTGCCGGGTCAGCCAGTAGTTTGCGATCAAGTGTTATGCGTCGTGAAGCATATGTTGAGGCTAAGTTGGCAGGTCCGGAGCTTGATCACGCTAAGGAGCGTCAGAAGGAAAAGATAGCTTTAGATCAAATGAACCGTAAGTTGTCCCTTCGTAAAGTTGAGCGTAAGGTTGCGTTAACTCAGTTAAAGTTAGCTGTGTGGGACGAGCAATTAAATGACAATGTTGTGGCTAGAAAAGATTCTGGTGTAGATTCTAAGGTTGGCCTTGCTGCTTCTCACGATTACAGACCTTTTTCCACCTTGAAGCCTGTAGCCGACAGGCAGGTTTGTAGTACTGGTACACAAATTATTGCTGCCATAGATAAAGGTTGTAATCCGCCACCGTGTCTACCACAGGTAGATGTAGTGAGTATTAACGTTGTAGGTTTACCACGTATAGTACATAGGAGGCGGAGTATCTCAGAAGAGAAAGCTCACGCAGATGATGCTAGATTCACTAGAAATGCTGAGCAGATTGTTCAAAATGAAGCCGAGTGTGGTCCCTCCCAAAATCAATTTCCTTATTCCAAAAACGACTTCTGGTTGCCCAAGTGTGAGAACGAAGAAATCACTCGTATACCAAAACCCGAGCTGACAAAGCTTAGTGGCGACCCCTTGGACTATTTCGAATTTGTACGCAATTTCGATCGAGTCTGTGTAGGAAGTATGTCGAGTGTATGCAGACTTACATAGACAAGGGATATGCCGAGGAAGTTTTGGATTCCGGGACAGAGAATGCACGAGAGCAGTGGTTCATTCCTCATCATCCTGCAGTGCACCCGCGAAATCCAGGAAAAGGGCGCATAGTCTTTGATTGTGCAGCGAAGCACAAAGGGGTGTCACTAAATGATGTTCTGCTGCAGGGCCCTGACTTCTTAAACAGCTTGTTTGGTGTGTTAACCCGCTTCCGTAAGGAACGAGTCGCTCTTGTAGCTGATAGTAAAGGTATGTACTATCAAATAAAGGTGCACCCGAACGACAGAAACTTGTTAAGCTTTTTATGGTGGAAATCCGGCTGCTTCAACGACGCACCCTCAACTTACCGCATGACGTCGCACCTGTTTGCAGCCAAATCGTCGCCAAGTGTTGCTTTGTTTTGTTTAAAAGAAACAGAACGAAGATTTGGTAAAGCTTATAGCAGCGACGTGTGTGAAGCAGTAAGAACTTTTATGTGGACGACTGCTTAGTTTCGGTAGCAACTGTTGAACAGGCACAGAGCTTCGCTAAGGATTTAAAAAATTTACTCTTGCAAGGAGGTTTTAGCTTAAAGAAATGGGCATCGAATTACCATGAAGCGCTTGTTAAGTTGCCTGAAGATGATCTAGCTTCAAGCGTACAAAACCTAAATCTTGGTTCCGCGGATGAATATGAGCAACGTGTTTTAGGTGTCGTGTGGAAACCACAAGATGATATTTTTTCTTTCAAAGTCGAAGTTGCCAAAAGAATTGAAACTAAGCGAGAAATCTTGACAATTATTAGCTCAGTTTTCGACCCTCTCGGCTTTGCTGCTCCCGTATTGATTACAGGGCGCTTCTTGTGGCGGGAAATGTGTCGCAAAGGATATGACTGGGATGACTTACCATCATAAGAATCCTCCAGATGGAGACAATGGGCAGACCGCTTAAATGATCTTCAAGCAATTAGTGTGCCCAGGTGTATCAAGCCATGTGATTTTGGCGAAGTAAAACAAATAGAGCTGCACATTTTTGCCTACGCTTCAACCTCGGCTTATGCCGCTGTTGCTTATCTTCGAATTGTTAATAAACAGGGTTTGGTTCATTGTTCCTTTGTAATGGGCAAAGCAAGAGTCTCTCCATTGTCTACAATTTCTGTACCAAGATTAGAACTGACGGCCTCGGTACTTGCTGCAAAACTCGATGTCCTGATACGAAAAGAGTTAGATTTGACAAATTGCACGTCAACAATATGGTCAGACTCTACAGCTATTTTGCAGACGCCTTACAATTCTTACAAGCGCTTTCCCACTTTCATCGCAAATCGGGTTGCAGAAATCGAACGTTGTGTTAACGTTATTTGCTTTAGATTTGTTCCGACCGAAACTAATCTCGCGGATGATGCAAACAGAGGTTTGAATGCAGATGACTTATCCAAGCAATCCAAATGGCTTCATGGGCCTCAGTTTCTTTGGAAGACCAAAGATTTATGGTCTGAAGGTCCGATTGTGCTTTTTTCTGTTCCAGATGAGTTTTTGCCTGCAAAACAGAAATGCGCTAAGGTAAACGTCGTTCTATGCAACAAGCTAAATCCTACCAATAGCTTGATTTCAAAGTACTCCTCTTGGCATCGTTTAAAGAAAGCAGTGGCCTGGATTCTTTGTTACAAAACGTATTTGCGCTGCAAGGCTGAGCAATCGGAGTGGACAAAACCAGCCAAAGGTTTGCTCACCAAGGAAATAAGAAAGGCAAAACCAGCCATTCTTCAATATGAACAGAAAAAGCATTTTAAACGCTTGATTGCTGATCTGTGCAAAGACAAAGTTTTAAATAAAGATTCGTGTTCTGTAGCAATAACAAAGTTAGATACAATTCTGGACAATGGTTTGATTCGCGTTGGTGGTCGCATTGATTTGGCTCCAGTTTCTTATGATTCTATATGATACCCCATCATTCTGCCATACAAATCGCAATGCCACCGATCTAATTATCGCATGTCACCACGAGAAGGTGGGCCATAGTGGCGTGGGACACACTATATCTTCTTTATGGCAACGTTTTTGGATAGTAAAAATTGGCGTGGCAGTGCGGAGTGTATTAGGAAGCTGTCTGTTTTGTAAACGTAGAGCAGCTACACTTTGCAGTCAACTGATGGCAGGTTTACCTCTCGCAAGATTGCAAGTGAATCAGCTAGCTTTTAGTCATGTTGGAGTTGATTACTTTGGGCCATTTCTAATTGAGCAAGGAAGAACCGAAGTAAAGAGAGACGGCTGTTTGTTCATTTGTCTATCAACAAGAGCTGTACATTTGGAAGTCGCGAATGACTTGTCTACAGACTGCTTCATTAACTGTTTGCGCAGGTTTATTGGGCGGCGAGGGTAACCACTGCACGTATACAGCGACAATGGCACTAACTTCGCCGGAGCAGAAAAGGTGTTGCGAATGTCGCTTGAAAAGTGGAACAAGCAGATGATTGAAGAATATTTGCGGCAAAGGGAAATCGCTTGATCGTTTAACCCACCTGCAGCGAGTGCGAGAGGAGGTTTGGGAACGCCTAATTTGCTCTGTCCGGCGCATTCTCTCCAGTTTATGATCACCGAAAATTCCATTAACCGACGAAATGCTGCGCACATTTTTGGTGAAAGTTGAATTGATTATTAATTCAAGGCCCCCGGTTTCGCTTAGTATTGATGCTCGGAACAACGAACCACTAACTCCGAATCACTTACTTCTACTCCGCAGTTCACCAAACCAATGTCAAGGCGTGTTTGAAGAAAATTCAAGCTATGCACGTAAGAAATGGATGTACGTGTAACATCTAGCAAATGTATTCTGGAAAAGATGGATCGATGAATTTTTTCCAATTCTAAACAAGCGCCAAAAGTGGCTCACCAAAGAAGAAGATCTCAAAAGGGACAGCATTGTGTTGCTGGTAGACGAAAGAGTTCCTCGAGCTAAATGGTTGCTGCGTAGAGTGGTAGACGTTTACCCAGACAAAAATAATTTAATTCACACAGTTTTAATTAAAGTCAGGTCTTGCAAAGCGCCCCGTCAATAAATTGTGCTTAATTCTCGATTCAGAAACTGATAGTAAGTGAATTATTGAGCTGTATTCGAGATATTGGGGGCTTAATTTACGTCAGCATAAACATTTACATGTAACCTCGTGCGGATTTTAATCATAAGCATTGTTTTATAATCATTAACATGTTACATATGTAATAGCCTAGCCCTTGCCCCTTTGTATGCTTGTTTGTTTGCCTTGGCTAAGTTGCTCCTTTTGTTTTCTTTGAAGTGTTAAAACTAAATATGTATGTTTTAAATATACGGATACGATATTTGTATGTTTTAAATATACGGGTCCTATATTTTTGGGGGGTATGTTATATCTCTGCTGACCTTTTGAGTTTTGTTTTTCTTACCTTTGTTTTTGTTTGTTGAGTGTTACGTCACAAACGACCTAATTTTGCGATCCAGCTTTAGTTAGCTCGGTTTACGTTTTCTTTGCCTTTTTTTGAATTTCAAACAATCAGCCAGCATATTTATTAGTTTAGAAAACGAAAGGATTTTTAGTAATTATGGTGCCGTTTGCTAGTGGCGTTGTAAATATTGGTTGTGTTGGATCTTGTTTGGAAAATTAGTTGGAACCGTACTTCATCAATTAATCTATGAATTTGCTTTATACCAATAAAAATTTAACACAAGAAAATCAATTGTGGTGGATATAATCAGAAAAAGGCGAAGACGAGTTTCCAACCGTGTGTGGCAACCCAGCGCCAGATCCCGCAAAGTGGGCTGCTACAAATTGAATTGACTAAATTTAAAGTTTATTTAAGTCAGTAATTCTAAACAAAAAAAACGCCTCTCTTGAAGAGTGTTAAGAAAATTTAGGGGGTTAGTTTTAATTACACATTTTTAACAATGCATATATTTTGCCAACTTCAAAAATATTTTTGTCTCCAATTAAGTGTGCAAGAGAATTAAAGTTTTGTCTTTCATTTCAAGAAAGTACTTTTAGTACTCTCTCCACAATTTAATTTTTTTATACTACAACGTTGTTTTTTACTTCACCGAAAGAAATCTTTAGGAGGTCATTGTTGTGCCACATAAGTAGCTTATCTGCCTGAAAATTTAAGAATTTAAGCCCCCTTCGCCACCCTCTAGATATGATCATGAAAGGTTTAGCAAGCACGTCACATAGAAGGCTCTCATTCAAAATCAAATTCCTTAAGACTTTTGAATCTTAAACAACTAATATGTCTCCTAATAAACAGATTTTGCAACTCTAATATTAAAGAAAACTGAAAAAATTTCCAGGTTTTTTACAAACAGAAGATTTTTTTCGTCGGCAGCGTGGTCGAGTCGTTAAAGCGCCGTGCTTGTGATCAACATGGTCTCGGTTTAAAACCTACTCACGCTATTCTGTTGGGTCTTCGGAAAAGACACTTTACGGCACTTTTTTCTTCTTGGGGGTCTTGGCAAGCAATAAAATTAGTATTAACATTATTTAAAAAAATTAGTCCCTCACAAACCACAAGCTTCACGGCACGTCACTGCTCTTGATTCAATTGTTCTGTGTTTTAAACATTTTTTACACAAAATGTGATTATACCTGAAGTTAGAAATACAGCCTAAATTCTGAACTAAAACACTATTACTCGGTTCTTTTATCTCTTTTTCTTTTTATCACTTTACTATTTTCAGACTTCAACTTTCCTTTTATCAAACACGTTACAAACTCTCGCATTTTTTATTTACATGTTAGTATAAGCGTAATCTACTTTATTGCATCATTAAAAAAATTAAATAAAAACAGTTTTAAAAGGAAACTTTGCGCGGAAAGTTTTATCTATTGTTTTGCAACAAAACAAAACACCTTTATAAAATCCGCAAATTTAGTCGCTTGCCCTACTATTAAGCAGGGTTGCCATCAGGGCATGCTATGGAATGGAATGGAATAAAGATTTTTCATATTCCATATCTATCGAAATCTTCCATTCCATTCCTTTCCATTACTAAAAATCTTCCATTCCATTTCATTCCATAGGTACAAATTTTTTTCCATTCCATGTTCCATACGTTTTCCATAGTTTGTATTATATCAAAAACCCTAAATTTCATACCATGTAAATTTTAATAAGTATTTTTATATGTCGAACTCAAGTGTAGGCAAACTTTTTTTGTGTATCTGTTGTGGATCATTAGATTATTTAAAACAAGGGTTTTCAAACTTTTTCATACCGGGACCCACTTTGGCAATCCAAGGTAACTTAACAATCCCCTTTTTTAAAAAATATTTAAATATTCGCTGGCTATCTAACGCATTTGTGAACGCTTAAATAATTACTCTGTTGCATAGGCATACGCAGAGGGGTTAAGAAGTGAAGCTCCGCCTAAAGCCATAAACAATGTACACAGACCACTCAAAAAGAAATCAGGGTATGAAAAAGTAAATAAAAAAACCTTTACCTTATTTTAACAGTTCTTCATGGCTTTAGGGGGAATTTCATTCCTTAACCCCCTCTGCGTACCCTTATGCTCTGTTGAACGAAAACTTATTAATTAAATTTCACTCTACAAAACTGGCGTCGGCAGCATGGTTGAGTGGTTAAGTGCGCCGTAATTGTGATCGAAATGGTCTCGGTTGAAAACTTACTCGCACCATTATGTTGTGTTCTTGGAAAAGACATTTCACGGCACTTTCCCCTGTTTGGGCGGCTAGGTGTTGGCGTCACTGCCAACGTAAGTCAATCTGACCGGCCTAGTCAAGATTACGGCTGTTAATGACCTGACATCAAAAATAATAACGCTTTCTTCACTAAGATCCTGCACCACTTTAGAAAGTCCGTCTTCTATTTGGCGAATGTCTTCGGGAGAGTTCGTTGGATGAAACTCTCCAATCCTACCTCTTCCTTATAACTTACCAAATTTACGACTTCAAATTTAACGCAACCTTTATTCAAGCGAAATTAGTCAGCGTATAGATCCAGAGTGTAGAATTTTCGATAAAAATTTTTCCCAATTTAATTAACTATGAAATTCAAATAACGACAAAAGTGAGGGTGTGAAGAAATATTTGAAGACTCAGCGTTCAGTTGGTGCTGCTCCATAGTGTGCATCGTGTGCTTTTGTGTTGTGCTCGCAATTAAAGTAAAAATGTAATTAATACTGGCTATTGTCATTTATATTTACCTGACTCATCAATTCCGCAAAATGTCTGCATTTAATGTCAAAATTTGTTCAATTTCTTGAAACCCCTCAATTTGTTTCTGATACGATCTTTCAGAAGAGATTAACAATTATGTAGGTATATTTTGTTGCTAAAAAATCTGAAGTGCAAGGTGCAGGATGTAGATCTACATATGCTTGAAAAACAAAATATATTCCAGCATTTAAAAAAACACTTAAACTCCGGAAAATAAAAATTGGTTAGATTGGAGCGGTATTTCCAACATAAAATGAGTTACGTTATTGGTTGCACAAATTGTAATGTCTGCTGGCTATCTAATCGGATTAAACACTTGTCGATCAACAGACTACACACGCGGTATCTTACATCGTGTATTTCAGAAAACTAATCACAATTTCATTACTATAATACAATGTTGCCAAATATAATTTTATGTTTATAATATACTATACTTAATCACAAACGCAACACGAATGACCAAAAAAAATGTTTTGTGTTATAAAACAATTAACTGACTCATCGGATCCGACTCTCCTCTACTGTAGCCAAAGATTTATTATTTACACGTCTTCAGTTTTTAAAAAAAATTATACCAAATTCGTGCTCAATTTTATATATTTACTCTATACATGCATTGTAATTTATTTTTTGTTTTATCTTTAGATCTAATTTGGGTCAAAGTCCGGCTTTAAGTATATTTTCGGGTTCGGGTCAGCTTAGGGCTCGTATTTCTTGGTTTGGGTCTAAAAATGGACTCAATTACAAATCTACATCATTGTCATGAATGATATGACAATTTTTGTGGTTTTTATTAGGCCTACTAATTGTGAAGGTTTGCTTTTACATTATTACAATTATTTTCTTCATTAAAATATTTAAAATTATTCAATACAAACTTTCATTTACAATCTGAGGACAATTTATGATGGTCACGTACGCCACAATAGCACAATTAATAACTAGCGTGATAACATTATGGCTTGCAAACAGAAGGACGCGAGTGCAATGCTTAATCTACCTGGGTGGTTTTTACTATGTCCTTGGAAAAGGCACTTCACGATATATTCCTATATAAGGTCACGCCGCTTACTTTTAATGGTGACTTCGCTTACAACAGAAAGCAGGAACCAGGTCAATAGAGCCATACAAAGAACACGTGTGATGAGTGTGTTCAACCGTTGGTCAAGAATTGCCCTAGCTTTAAGGATTAAATAATGCTTGTATTGTTATGGTACCTTCTTGTGTATAATCAAGTGGTCGAGGTTGGACACAGAAGCCCAGGGCCCCGAAACAAACTGGAGAGCCATGATTTTTAGTTTTTTTTAATTTAGTGATATGACAAAATTTAAATTGCTCGCAAAAACCGCCAAGATATAGAATAAAACTACTATTAGAATATGGCCAAAGATTTCAACAAACAATACATAAATACATACATACAGTGAATACTTTTAGATATACTGAATACTATAGATATAGATATATATATATATATACTTATAGATATAGTGACAACTATACATATATTTATAGTGAATAGTTTTGCAAGCTTTTAGATTGAAACATGTTAGGTTGATAAAAATTCAAGGTTCGAGTACTTTGTGGCGAGTTTGCCGGCACTTAAGTTAAAAGGCGATTTTGCTTATTCAAGAATGAGCATTAAATTATAACTCTCATGCGAGTAACGACACTAAATTTTATTGTACTTCATTCTCTGGATTACGTCTCGGCCAGAGTGACGAATTATGATTTAGCACCAGTATTTGTAGAGACGGTCACTATTATTTTCTTTGATGACAAGTAACCCTTTTAAACCAATATCGCAGAATTTCCAATTAAACGATAAGCAGTTTCATTATAAATATGCGCGCTGCTAAACAACCAATAAAGGATCTTCAAAATTCAATTTACAATTAGCCCGAACATGAAGAGAGGAAAAGAGAGCGGCGAAAATAGAAAACAAATGTAGCATGCTAAATGACAATCCAGAAATAATGGTCTGGGAAACAAACTCTGTGGTTATCTGTGAGCTAAACATGAGATGTTCAATCGAGTGAGTGAAACTCCGTACAAGTTGTTACACAAGGCGATACTAAGGCAGTAACGAATAAACTTTGCACAATAGCTTACAAATTCAACACATATGCTTTAAAGACTGCTTGTAAAATATGAGATTTGAACAATTTTCTAGACATAAACTTGATATCGAATTAAAAATTTGAATATTAGAATAGAACATAAAAAATTTCGTAAGTCTAAAATTATGAGATTTTTTATATTAAAAATATTAGGACTTTACAGTATTACAAAAACTGATAAAATCATGTGAAAAACAGGATCGAAAGTTGACATCAAATGTAGAAAATCAAGGCGGAACCAAAAATAGATTTCTACGATTTTGGTTTGGTCTCAATTTTTTTTCACCATTCTGTCTACATCGTAACCGTCAACCAGTTTTACCATGTGGTTTTTCTAACTGAAACCGACCAAATGCTTGGAGTTAACTAAATACGAACTAAAAAAAAGATAAACACTAACGGTAGTTCTACCCGAAACAATAAACACATTAACTTTCTTAAGAACACAAGAAAGAATAACGCAGCTTTGTCTCTCATTTTACGAAGATCTTGCTGTTGATGACAACGTAAAAGAATATTTTTTTTACATTATACTGCATTAAAATTACTTTTTATTAAACCCAAAGATAAAAAAGTTTTTAGCTGTAAAGTTAAAATAATTTATTTCAAAGACTTAAGCAACGCCTCTACAGTTTTTTGGTATAAATTCAATCTTGTGTAAGTAGAAGTTCAGCAGAAGCTTTACAATTATAAATGTGAATAAAGCCGCTTAAATTATACTCCAGTGAGAGAAAATGTAAAAAAAAAAATTATTCCGTAGACGTTATAATAATCAGTTTTTTCAGTTTTTCTTGAAATAAGTCGAAACAACTCGAACTTTCCAAAGCTTGTGAAATTTGAGAAATTACTTTACGAAAAGTCTGAAGTTTATTGTTTTCAATATCTAAAATAAAAATAAAAAATTAAAGAGCTGGTTCTTTTTCTTCTTCTTTGTTTGGGGGAGATGGACGCGAGCTGGATGGTCCACTAAATGGCCGGACATGTTTTTTTTAACCAGGTCATCGTGCTCTCGTCGACATCTGAGAGAGCACGGGCTAAAGACGGGCTCTCATTAGTCTCTGCAAAACAATTTTATCTGTTGCAGAGACTAATGAGAGCCCGTCCCTAGCTCTCTCTTCAGACTCAGCAAAACAATTTTATGATTGAATCTGGTGAACAGCACATTAAAATAAACTATTTGAACGGAAATAATTTCATATCTTTCAAAAACCATTTTACGGGTGCATTTTATGCCTAATTTTTTTGCTAGTGAACAGGTTAACATGGCGACGATGCCCTCATTATCCCCTAATTCGTAAAGCTATATTTGTAGCCAAATGATATTTCATGGGCGTCAACTGGCATGTTTCTTGGAAAACCATGGTAAACAGTTGCATGCCTAAAAAATTTTAAAGTGAAGTTATTTCTGGTAGGCCTATACTAGGTTTAGACAGTTAAACATAAAATTTATTCACCGGCAACATATTATGTGTGAATTGTAAAAACCAACTTCGTATATTTCAAAGTTAAATGAATGTATTTAAAAAGTCTTTTGTTGGTACAAAACTTTAAAATAGCCTTTAAAAGCAAATGTTTTATTTAAAGCTTTTTTGTTAATTGAGTAGCCTTAAAAAAGGCTGTTTTGAAAAACTCGAACGTTTTCGTCTAGCTCTCTTCAGGAGGTTTCGCTAGAATGAATTGTAGAACTGAATATAGTATTTCAAAAGTTTTAAGACTGATTCTGATAGGCTAAAATTAAGGTAGTAATAGTTATCATAATAATGAAAAGTATTAATAAATAAAACCACGTTTCGTCCGCGTAAAAATTTTTTTGGAAAAAAAAGAAACAAAATTATACAAGTTGTGCTAAAATTTGGAACTAAAAAGAAAATTTTCACAATTATACTAACAATTTATGTTTGTAAACAAACTCTTTCTGTTTACACAAATTAGATTTTCGAAGAGCAATGAAGATTGATTCTAAAACTGATAAATGGAAATCGGATCGTGCTTTAGAAAGAATAAAAAATTGATTGTCCTTATAGTGAGATGCACATTTTTGGTTATGTAACAAATGGTTTCCAATCGCTAAGTCACAATGCGGTATTGAATTAACTAGTTTTCCTGGGCGTTCTGGTTGTTTACGTTCTTGACTGGTTCTGTTCCCAATGGACTTCGGCACATGCTGGCGGATTCTGTCGTGCAAACGTTGAGACGTTTGACCCACGTACCGACTATCACAGTGGCACACGTATTCATATACATTACTTTCTTGAAAAGTGGGAAGAACGTCTTTATGTATTGCAGGTAAAATTCGTCTGGTAGAAAAGATCACTCGTAGTTGGACTGCTCCAAAACAATTATTAATAGATAATTTTATTTTTCTTTTAAATTTCATGGAATTTTCGCCAATCCAAGGCAATTTTAAATAAACAGGACATTTTTTTGGGCCTTCTTTAATGCTTTGTTGGAAATGTAAAAGTTTTTTAGAAATTCTCGAATCAATAAAGAATTCTGGATAACCATTTTGTACAAGAATAGAGCGAATATTGTCTAGTTCATGTTTTAATGTAGACTTAGAGCAAATTTTTAAGGCTCGATGTGCTAAAGTACGAGGGTCAGTCAATAAGTAATGAGACTTTTTTAATAACTCAAGTTTGCAATGACTGGTAATCAAAAAATGCTTTTTTATTTTTCAACATAGTCTCCCTCCTTTGCAACACACTTGTTCCATCTTGGTATTAGATTGTCTATTCCTTTGGCATAGAATTCCGTGGACTGGGTCCTTAGCCAGTTGCTCACAGCAGCCTTCACTTCTTCATCAGTCTGGAAGTGAATTCCCCTCATACTCTCTTTGAGTGGGCCGAAGAGGTGAAAATCAGATGGTGCAAGGTCTGGGCTGTAGGGTGGGTGTGTTAGAAGTTTCCAGCCTAAATCTTCAATTTTGGCTAGGGTTCTTGCTGCTGTGTGGGGCCTTGCATTATCCTGAAGGAGAATCACACCTCTTGATTGAAGTCCTCTCCGTTTGTTCTTAATGTCTTTTTTCACTTGAGTTAGCAGCTCACAGTAGTTCTCTGAGTTCACAGTATTGCCCCTTTCCAAGAAACTGATAGTGATCGGCCCATTTCTGTCCCAGAACACAGTGAGCATGACTTTCCTTAAACTTTTCTGAGATTTGAATTTTTTCTTCACTGGGGAAGAAACATGCTTCCACTCCATTGATCGTCGTTTCGATTCAGGTTCATAATGAAAGACCCAGGTCTCATCAGTTGTCACTATTCTCGATAGAAATACATCTCCCTCCTTTCTGTATCTGCGTAGTGATGCTCTGGAAGCCATCAGGCGCTGCATTTTGTGATCATCCGTTAACATCTTTGGAACCCAGCGACAGCTGACTTTTGAAAAACGCAGCTTCTCACGCACAATTGCGTACACTGTGCCATGGGAGATGTCCAAGTTTGTAGCAATTTCATCTAAAGTGACCCTTCTATCAGATTTGATCAGGTCTTCAACTGCCTGTACTGCTTCTGGGGTAGAGACATCCACAGGTCTTCCACTTCTCAGATCATCAGTAATGCTTTCGCGTCCATCTTTGAATGCTTGCACCCATTTGTAGAAGTTTGCTCTAGACATACAGGAAGGACCATATTGTCTTTGCATTCTAGACAGAATCTCACATGATTTTACACTCTCTGCCAACAGAAATCTGATGACTCCTCTTTGTTCCAAGCATGAGCTGTTTCCTAGCCTAGTAGTCATTTCAATTTATCGTCACACCTACAGTAATCTGAAAATAAACAAGTTTTGTTGTAAATAAGATGACAACTCCATTCATAATCATCACATAAAATTTCAGTTGCATAACTCCAAGAACACCAAAGTAATTGAGAAAGTCTCATTACTTATTGACTGACCCTCGTATCAATGAGATTTGTTTTACGTTGTTTTGGTCCAAAGGAATTCCAATGAATACTCGTATATTGACCTGTGAAAGTGGGCTTTCGATAGACTGAAGTGATAAATTTATTATCAGATTTGGTAACAATCCAAAAAAGGCAGAGAATTATTGATCTCAATTCCATTGGTAAATTTTAAGGAGAGGTGAAGCGAGTTAAGACAATTTAAAAATTTTTCGAATTCAGTTTCTTTGGGAAAAAGGGAAAAGGTGTCATCAACGTAACGACAGTATACGGTAGGTTTTGAAATTTCATTGAAAAGTTTTGAAATTTCATTGAATAGCCAACGAATATATTTGCCAGAGTAGGACCAAGGGGACTACCCATAGCAACTCCATCAATTTGCCTGTACATAATGTTATTAAAGCTAAATTCAACTGAAGTAGTTGCAGTTTTCATCAGTTCAATAAAAACATGTTTAGGAATAACTGGAGTAGGGAGGTAACCGTCGTAAAGTGTTTTAGTAAAAATTTCAATGGTTTCCGTTAAAGGTACGTTAGTAAATAAGCTACAAATATCAAATGAACAGAGAATTGAATCATTAGAATTTACTTCGAGTTGTTATTCTTTCTGACGTAACTAAATTTTAATGCCTTGGACCTGTCAATGAATTCGATAATACTACTCCAAAATGAAACCAAACTTCAACGTCGTTTACTTCAATTAGTTAAAAGTGATGATCTCCCGAAAACCGTTTATGAATTATTAGACCCACCGGCTCACAACGACCAAGAATGTACGAAATTCCAAAAATTCACAAACAGGATGTGCCTTGCCGTCCTATTCTTTCGATGATTGGATCTGCTCCACATGAACTCGCTAAATTTCTTGCCGCCTTACTACAACCCGTATTAGAACTTTACTCATCTAATTGCATTAATAATTCTTTTCTTTCGCTGAAATAATACAACTCGAAGTAAATTCTATTGATTCAATTCTAACAATTTTTCAAAACAGCCTTTTTTAAGACTACTCAATTAACAAAAGAGCTTTAAATGAAACATTTGCTTTTAAAGGCTATTTTAAATGAATGTATAATAATGATTACACGAGCCCCAAAAGTGCAAGCGAAAACGTTTTATATTGATAAATTTGTTTTTGACATCAGGTTTTTTATTGTTATTTTACGATAGTGACAAAGTCTTAAAACTTTTTTATACTGGTGTGTGTATGCATTCATAAGATCTCTTCTGGACTGGCAACGTACGCAGACAAGTAAAAAGAAAATACTTAAATTAAAAACTAACACTAGCAGCCGAGGCTGCGGAGCTGAGAGCGGGAGTTAAAGGAGTTTTTAGGCTAGGAGCTGGAACCAGACATTTTTAATGTATCGGAGCGGAGCTGGAGCCATCCATTTTATTTCTAGCTCCGCAGTCCTGCTAGCAACCGTACAAGCCCTTTTGTTAAGTATCTTCTTTCTAACACTGCTTGCTATAACGTTATAACTTGGGCCCGCCAAAGCCAATAAAATCAATTTTTTTCCGGGTTTTACGTATTATGTAATGAAACTTACGCAACCGTATAGTTTTGATAATTCAGGAGTCTTTTTCCTTAATTTTATTGGTCAAAATAAATTCAAAATTTTATCTTATAGAATTTTACATACAAAAACTTACGTTTTGCAAAGTTTTGCAATTTTCGAGCAATTAGGAACAATTCTGACATTTTGTTTTTGCATTCTATACCAGGTATTCTGAAACATTTGGAATGTGAACCGTTACCTTCAATCTTTTTGCCTTTTTTTTTTATAATTTCTGTATCAGCAATACAAGATTTATATGTTTTACAATATTCCATTAGTTTCGAACCTCTCTTAAAAACTTTTAGCACCCTCATCCCGGGGTACACAAATTTTAGTTTAAAAATCTTAGATTTGTGTAGTAAAGATGTTAATCAATTCAAAATTTGGTAAAAACAAAGTATTTATTCTTAAGTAAAAAGAACATGTCTTTAAAAGCATTTCTTTTCATAAAAAGTCGAAATCGTGATCGATTAGTTAAAGAGCGCCGCGCTGATGAACACTGCTCAAGGAGCGAACGTGATCGACACGATCGCGGTTTAAAACCTAATCGCGTCTTCTCGGGTTCAGTTCCGGTTCAAGTTAAAAAAATATAACTTTCAACACGTGTTTACGAATCCGGTTTTTGTTCCGTGCGGCGCCCTGGATCTCATACGGGCAGAAATAAATTGTGTTTAACATTCGGAGTGAAATACTCTTGGACTTGTTTCAGAGGTTTAAAATAATTGTTTAATACTGTTCATGTATTTATACATAAATTTAGCATATTCCAAATGGAACAATTCTTTAAATTTCAGGACATCAAAAAAAGTTTTGGTAAAGCTCTTGAACCAGATGCTTTGTGTAAAAAATTCAAGCTTGTTTGATAATATTTTTATTGGTTCTAATGTTGTCACGTTGTTGCTCTATTCTAATTTAATAATAGAACATTGAATTTTGGATTGAAATAGGGTATAATAATCAATTTTAAAGTATACATTAAGATGTTATCTCTCAGCTTATATATTATTCTATAGTACATGCTCTTGGAAATTGTTTCTCAAGATTGGCAATATGACATTTTCATCTAAATAGACTTCAACAAACTTTATCTTAAGATTTTTTTAATCACTTGCCCATATACACGCAGACTAAAGGCATAATATTTTTTATTTTGGAAATATTAAATAACATATAAGTTTTATTATAATTTAGAGAGAATTTGTCCACAATCATGACTGTAATTTAGAGCTGCTAATTAAGACTGCCAAGCAAAACAAAAGTCCTAAAGCGTTTTTTTCTAAGACCACAATAACATGACGATAGTAAGAGTTAACCTAAATCATTTTGAAACCATCCCCATGAAAACAACTGTTTCTTACAATAAAAACGACACTTCTAAAAATATTGCATACTTTTGAATAATTCATGTGGAACAGTAAATGAGAATCTGTAATACTATTTTGTTGATCAGATCATGTCACTAGTATAGATAAAAGAATCGATTGCTTAAATGTTTTGGATTGAGAACAATCATTGCGTGTTTTGGTATCTGCATCATTTATTTTTAAATTGCGTGTTTCGGTAACTGCATCGTTTATTTAACAATCAAATTTTATTTTTCGTGAGAAAACTTAAAGGCATTGCTTCTATTGTACAGTCACTTACTCAATTTGAAATTAATGTTTGTCCCAAAGCTTATTTCTTGCTATATTGAAAGACAGGCGAAAAAGGGCGTGAATATGATGAGAGCATTTAACGAGGAAAAAAATCAATTCAGCTAAATGCTTAACTGGATAAGTTAAACTACGTATAAAAACTTTGCAATTTACAGAATAATGTTTTTTGTATGGGGAGCTAATCGCTTTTTAGGAAGAGCAAATTACAAAAGATGCAACAATATGACGTTCTTACGTGATATTTTGCTTGGAATTTTATCAAACGCCCTGTGATACAACTTTCGTCTGGTCTTTTATTTTTGAAATTATATTAATGGGATTGAAGAACAAAAAAGTTAGGCCGATAATTTTATTAAAATTTTTACCAACAAATCAAAATCAATACACACATGTTTTATTAAATTTCAGATATTAAATTATCTTTATTATCGATAGCGCCGCCCATACCGTTAAAGTCGATTTTTACCAAGGGGGTCAAACCGAAACCGAACCGGATCCGTAAACCGGTATTAACCGTTATTACTCTTAACCCTGAACTGAATCCTTAAAAATAAAATTTACTGAACCTGAACCGGAGTTAAACCCATAAAATTTGTTGAACCTGAACCGAAACTTTATTTTAAACGGTTCAGGTTCGACGCTCTGATTTTAACTTTTGATTTATTTATATATAGGTCTAGATTTCATTAATTTTTTCATCTTATCTCTATATTCATCCTCCTGACTCGCAGGAAAGTGACGGAGGCGCTACACATAGGGAAAGCAATTACTCGGACCTGCTTCCAGAGATGCCAAGATATTGCTGTCTGGTTAAAATTTTTTATTTTGGTGTTTTAGTTTTATAAAGATATGACTGAAATTTAGAACTGCTTGCCAAGACCAACAAGGGGAAAGTGCCGTAAGTGTCTTTCCCAAAGCACAACAAAATGGCGCGAGTAGATTTTGAATCGAAATCATGTCAATCACAATTACGGCGCTCTAACCACTTGACCACGCTGCCGACAATAACATTTTTAAAGTTGCCGCAATTTCTTTGGTCGCTCATATTTTTTGCGGCAAAATAGAGACGTCACAAACGACTTTCTATGCGAGATGTCAAAGCAAAAATTGGTCATGTGGGCTTAATGAAAAAAGCGCAGTTTCTCATAAATTGTATGCTACAGTAGTAAAGTGAAAAATATAATGAAAAAAAAATCAGATCTTAAAACGTAGTACATAAGAATGCGCAACTTTTTTACTGTTTGCGGGCGTATTATGCAGAGTTACTTTTAACGATGCTCGCTAGTGAGTTATGGCAAGCGGGCCCAGTGGCGGATCGCCCATAAAAGCTGCAGAGCTGAAGCACCTTCAAATACCTGTGCAACAGTTTTAAATTTATCAACTAGCAGCGCTTAAAAAATTAATGATTTTGATAATTTTTAATTTTTTTCAATTTTCTTTCACAAAATTTAGGTTTTGTTGGTTTTTTTCAATAACTTTTTTTTAAATTTAAACGGGCAACTTCTTGAGCTGTTTTAAATTCAACTCAAAAATTGAATGAAAATTGACGCTTCATATTGAAAATTGAATGAACGTTTGAGCTGCAATGATTACAAAAAGCAGATTCAGGGGCGGCTAAAGTAGGCAGCAGAGGGCAATTGCTTTTGAAACTCGCTAGATAAATGCATTATGTCAAATTTGTCTTTACAATTATATAGTCTCGATCAAAATATGATCCAACAAAGTTTGAAAATATCGATTTCGACAAAAAGTCACCAAATTTTTTTTGAAAAGAGCTACCTGATGTAACAGTAATTTAACCAAGGGAAAAATTTAGAAAAATAGTACTTTTTTTGTTAAAAAGGCACTCTCAACAAATGTTTACTACTTTAACGAATTGGAAAAAAAATTTCTCTAGAAAATTGGTGAAGACAAAAAAGTTTTTTACTTGAGTTTGAACTGAAAGTGTAAATTTTTGTTGTGCAAAATGAAGGCCGATGAAATAGAAAAAGTTTTCACTTGCAAAAGAGACGTTTCACTTTTTTAAAATCAAAAAATATTTGCGGGTTAAGTAAACGAAACGCCGCGACCAAAAAGTGAAGACCTTCCTTCATTAATTTTTTGTCTTCACTACGTTTTTTAATAAAAATTTTCTCGATTATACCTATATTTAAAATTTGCATTTATTGAGAGTGTCTTTTTAACCAAAAAAAGCCCTTTTTGAAATTTTGCCCCGACTTTCAAAAAATTTCTGACGTCTCTGATTGCAACATCTCTTTGTTTTTTACTTATCTGGCGCCACTGAGTTGGTCTTGATAAAATTATATGTTAGACCTATAAAATAATAAGTTTTATTGATAATGTGCTTTTAACTCCTGCCGATTGTAATGTCACCTTTTTTCAACGATCGAATTTATTCAAACACGGTTCGTCCAACACTGTGGGCCTATAAATGATTTCTCTAATCTTACATGCTCGCAAAATCAATTTGCAAAATCAATCAACCTAAGCTGCTAACCAAATTGTGAATTCAACAATTTGTACATAAGGTGAACCAAAGCAGCATGGTTACAATTGCTTCAAAAAAAGTAAAAATTTGAATTAATTTTATAATGGAATGACGCGAGTAGATTTTGAACTACAACCGTGTCGATCACGTTTGCAATTAATAAACCTACAACGCTGTTTAATTACTCGGCTATGGTGCCGACTTTTTATAGCATACATGCATTAAGAGACAGATAATCTTTTTTTGCTTACATACAAATATTACTGTATTTTTACTTTATTGAATTTTAAATTGGTAAACATTTTTATTATATCAATCAAAGATTTTTAAACTAAAAATTGCCTAACCCTGTTGTGGGGGGCGCAAAAAAGTTTTAAGAGATTCAAAGTTGGTGAATATACCGTAAAGCCTATTTTGCTGAATAAGAAATTATAAAAAAAAGGCAAAAAGATTGTTGCTAAGGGATTACAGCCCCAAAAGTTTTAAAATACCTGCTATAAAATGAAGTAAAAAGAACATTTAAACGGTTGATAGCTGGTCAAAAAATATCGAAAATAAGCAAAATATAAGTTTTTGTATGTAAAATGCAAAAAGATAAAATTTCGACAAATTTTGAAGTTATTTTGCTTATAAAAATCAATAAAGACTCTTGAACAACCAAAAGTATAAGGTTGTGACGTAATAAAGCTCTGAAAAAATTTGACTTTATTGGCCCAAGTTATAACCTTAGAGCAGGGGCGTCCAACCCGTGGCCTGCGCAGTATTTTTTGAACCACTCTGTCCCGTCAATTTTGGCAAAAGTCGAAGACAGATTTGATGTGTAGAACCCTTTTTCTTGATTTTTTTCAAGTTTTAGAGATCACTGTGATTTCGGGCAAAAAGTGGGAAATCTGACCCTGATTTCAGGCGAGGACCTTTTTTTTTTTCAGAGATCACTATGATTTTGGGGCAAAACTTGGGGTGTTTTGTTTGTTTGGCCCGTCAATATTTTCGATAAGTCAAAGCGGCCCTCGGCTTAAAAAGGTTGGACACCCCTGCCTTAGAGCATCCTGACACAGCAGAAAAGAAATACTTTTAAACAGAGCCGCACGGTTGTTAGTGCCACAGCTTATATATTTGTCATGTACTTCCGTATAAATGGCAAGTCCAAAGGGATTTAATAAATGCATATACGCACCTGCAAAGGCGTACCGGGGATTTTTGAAAGGAGGGAGGGGCATATAACCACAATCAATAATGCTTCAGTGGAAAATTTTTTTCAAGTAGTAGCTAAAGAAAAAAAAAGTCTTTACTTTAAATATGTCTCGGCAGTGCCGTGCGGTGACCTCTGAGTCTGGCCATGCAATTCGCATGACAAAATCTGGTGACGAAAATGGGTATGTTATGGGTAATTAATGAGTGAGACATACAATATTTTACTGACAGGAAAAAAAAATATTTGTGTGAGATTGTAACTTTTAGTCGTAATGTCATGGTGATCAAGACCAATTTTCGTCCTAGATTTTTGCTTATCTCTCTAAAAAAAGGTCATCACTTGAAATTGGTGCCTGGTAATGCACTTTTCCTCCTGAAAATGCAGGGCTCTCTAAAAAAAAAGGTCAACACTTCAAACCAGTTTCTGATTTCTTACTTTTCGTCCTAAATTCACGGTATTCTCTAAAATAACGCAAAAAATGGGTCTTCGTCTCGGATCGGCCTCAGATTTCATCCCGAACAAGTAATATTTCTCATCGAATTCAACGATATCTACCTCATCGCGCAAAAATTCGTCATGCAATTCCTAAAAATTTGGTCATGCAACGCATGACTTGCATGCCCTGACCGCACCCCACTGTGTCTCGGTTTGGTCGATTTTTCGTCCGAAAAACATAGTGATCTCTAAAAAAAAAAAGTCTTCACTTTAAATCTGTCTCTGATTTCTCGTAATGGTGGTCTCAAAGGGAGGCCGTGGCACAATGCCCCTTCCCTCTACTTATGCTACTGCACACCAGTACAAAAAAGTCTTAAGACATTGTCGCTATCGTAAAATATCAACAAAAAAACTGATATCAAAAACAAAGTTACAAAACATTTTTGCTTGCACTTTTGGGGCTTGCAAAAATATTATTAAACATTCATCCAACTTTGTTGAAATATACGAAGTTAGTTTTTACAATTCACACATAATATCTTGCCGGTGAATAAATTTTATGTTTAACTTTCTAAACCTAGTATAGGCCTACCAGAAATAACTTCACTTTAAAATTTTTTAGGTATGCAACTGTTTACCATGGTCCTACAAGAAACATGCCAGTTGACGCCTATGGGATATCATTTGGCTACAAATATAGCTTTACGAATTGGGGGATAATGAGGGCATCGTCGCCATGTTAACCTGTTCACTAGAAAAAAATTTGAAAACAATCATATTTTTCGGACATTCAGTATGTTTTTAAAGCATAAAATGCACCCGTAAAATGGTTTTTGGAAGATAGGAAGTTATTTCACGTTCAAATAGTTTATTTCATTCTACACCAGATTCAATCATAAAATTGTCTTTTTTTGGGGGGGCTAAAATTGATTATTTCAACTCTTAACACTTTTAAATTGATTTTTTGGGCACCAAAAAGATTTCAAGTACATAACAAAGCTAATGTATTCTGCTCAATTATAGTTGTTGCATTTGCGCTTCTTCGTAAAATCGTGCAAAACCTTGATTCGGGCAAAATTGTTTGGCTCCTCTTTGCCAAATCCTTTGGTTTGGTATGTCAATAACCACAATCCAAGACCCATGTTCTTGGTTCATACGCTTTCAAAAATGGACAGAAAAAATAATTTATAAAATTAGGGATTGAACAAAGCCAAAATTTAAATAGGTATTGACATAAATGACTTTCTTTGTGCCCGAACTGAACCGAAACTGAACCTTTAAAAGTAAAATTTGTGGAACCTCAACCGGAACTGAATCACTAAAAATAGCATTCACCAAACCTAAACCTGAACATTATTTTAAAAGGTTTGACGAACTGTTTTTACCCCCTCGACAACAACAAATTTTTACCTTTTGCTGGTGAAAAAAACTCTTTTTTCAATTTTGAAAACAAATTCAATGACTTGTGCATATATATGGTGTAAATTTTCTCATCCAATATACATTGACTATGCAAAAATGCAAGGTTAGCAGTTTCTATTGCTTTGTCGACGTCTTTTTTTCGAATGTAACAGACATTCATTTCACCTATAGCATAAAAAAGTTTAAATTAACCAATGTAAAAAAAAATATACGGGCCATGCCGATTATCATATTTACTGATTGTAGACTATTTCAAATGAAATTTAATTGAAAATATATTTAATGTGTTTAAATACTTACTATATATACTAATCAAACTACAATGTTTGCTGAATTCATCTCCAACTGAAGCTTTTCGAATTTCTATAGCTTTGGAGTAATACTCGATTGCCGTGACATAATCTTCCAACTCTTCGTAACTGTTGGCAATTTTTCTCAGAAGAAAAGATGTTAAAAGTTCTGCAGCCTAGAAAGTTAAAACAGCCAATGCAGTTTGTCACACAAATGCTTTTTACAGATAGCGTTTATTAAATATAGTAGGGTGGGGTGAGACGGACCGCAATAAATATTTTATTGTAAGTCTGCACCTAACGGGAAACGTTGGTTTAGTGTTTTGTTTGGCAGACCAGCGCTAGATGTCCGTAATGCGCAAATGTCAGACATTTCGGTTTTGATTATAAAGAAGCACGTACAGTGCTGTCTGTATTTTTGAAGTTTTCGATTTACCTCAAAAAATGCCATATTACAAGGTGAGTAACAAATTATTAGTTGTAAAGTCAGTTCAAAAAGTAATAAATGTTTGTAATTGCTTGATATAGTCAAGAATTGTTTCTAACAATACTGTAAACCAGTGCTTCTCAACCGCCGGTTTGCGGACCTGTGCCGGTCCATATTAACTTTTCTGCCGGTCCGCAACAATTTATTTTAATTTTACTCTTTAAAGAGGGCCTACGAGTTCAGAAGTAGAACAATATCAGAAGAATATTAACAGTAATTATTGATTTTCCTTAATAACTAAATGCAACATTAAGGCTTATATTGGGGAAAATGTGTATGGTTGTGTACTGACCGAGCTGCCAGCATGGCTGGTTGTCATTCGGGTGCAACTGCAAAAATAAAAAAAGTTGCAAACAAAAATCTGCTATCTACACATTGTATATATTGCTGTGAACTATATATAGCTTCCCAGAAACTGTCACTTTAATTAAATGACATTATGATCCAACCAGATAAGATTATCAATTACTCGTAACCGAGTATTGCATTTAAGGCTTTTTAAGACTCTCATTATGGCTACGCAAAATCGCCATCTCATCTTTCATGCAGAAGTGATATGGCTTTCGAGAGAACGCGTTCTTGCATGTCTTTTGGAGTTGAGGGAAGAAGCAAATCAATTTCTATGTGAATGAACATTTCCCATTAAAAAAATTATCCGATAAAATGTATATAAGCAAACTTGCATATTTAGCGAATATATTCAGCCGCTTAAATGACCTTAATAGCTCTTTTTAACGTTATTGCATCAATATATTTACAGTGTGCAACAAAACTAATGGTTTCAAAAGTGGTGAAGTAAAAGTACGAAAATAAATTAAGAAATCAGTCTCTAGTTATTGAGATTAATGGTGCCAGACTATCCTTCAACTGAATTAAGACAGTCATCCGAAAAGACTAAGCAGGAAAAGATAAGAATTCCACGAAATAACTTTTTTAAAAATTTGAAATTGTAACCAAAAATCTACAATTTCAAACTTAAATAGGAGTAGTAAAGATAGAAAGTACAGGCATTTTCGTATAAGAAACAATCAGAAATCGGTACTAATCAAGAAAGAAAATTTCGAAAGCTTGGTTTTGAAAAAATTATATCAAAAAATACCTTGTACTTTCTTGTAAATTTTCTACCTTACTGTGTCCTTCCGCTTCTGGCGCCCTTAACTTTGCCATTCAAAAACTTCAATAGAGCCACGTTTACTACGTATTATATCAAGAAGACAGCAGTAAATTTCACGTTAAATAGAGTTCTTCTGATGCTAAACGCTTACTTTTGTTTTAATAAAAAAATTTTTTATCGATTTATTGCGTTTATTACAATTTTTTCAGACATTTAAAAAGACTACCGATCCGCCAAATTTTTTTGATATATTACCGGTCCGCAGGCTTAAAAAGGTTGAGAACCACTGCTATAAGCAACAATACGTGATGAATCATCACCACGTGTTAGTTCATTGACTGGTCAAATAGGTAACTTGATTTAAGCAAATGGCCTGTAGTTTCGCAGGGTGATAAACTTTAAATACTGTTGTTGCAAATTTTTCTTAGTTTAATTACAGGGTGTCAAGAAAGTTCCCGATCCTAAACAAAATTATATAGGGCTAATGACAGAAGGTTAAATCAACAAAAGGTTTATTGTGGTGATAGAACAAAGCTCCATGAACATAAAAAAATCTGGTTTATTCAAAATGACCCCCATCTGTATCAATAACACGTTGGAGCCTCTGTCGGAAATTCTGACAAGCAGCACGAAGGGCATCTTGAGGAATTTTCTCCCATGCTCGTTTCAGGGAAGCTCGAAGATCCTCCAGATTGTTATGGGGTGAAGAACAGGCTTCTTTTTCCAGAATACCCCACACACAGAAATCCATAGGATTGAGATCGGGCGAAGATGGTGGCCACAAATCTTTGGTCCAGAATGAAGGAAAGTGCTCTTCGCACCACTTCTGCGTCTTCTTTGATGTGTGAGAAGGCGCGCCGTCTTGTTGGAAGGTGAAGGACTTATTTTTGAACTTTTCCTTCATCGATGCGAGGGCAGGGGTTAAAATATCATTGACATACGAATCTGTATTCACTTTGACCCCCTCTTTAACAAAAATGAGGGGAGATTTCCAAGATTTGGAGATCGCACCCCATACCATCACAGACGAGGGTTTCTGTCGGCGTGAAACGAATCGAAGATGATCAGGGAGGTCCTTGGGCGACTTTCCGAGAATCCTGTCATTCTGGGTGTTGAACTTCGCCTCCACCGAGAAGAGTTTTTCGTCTGAAAAAACGATTTCGCCTTTCTCCGTGCCTCCCTTCAGACGGTTCAGCAGAATTTTGGCCCTCTTCTTTCTTTTTCGCTTCTGGAGGTAAGTTAGGAGTTGTCTTGTCCTGATTTTGTACGGGGACATTTTGAGATCCTGTTCAACAATTGTTCTGACTGACTCATGGCTGATATTCATGTCTTTAGCCGTTTTCCTCAAGGATCGTTTGGGATTCCTCCGAATCCTCCGAATTCTCTCCCTGAGGGCCTTGATCTTCGCTGGAGTGCGAGCGGATCGAGGTCGTCCACTCCTATCCCGATCCTCCATGGTTCCAAGTTCTTGGAAGCGCAAGATTGTATCGCGAACAGTCGATTTTGGTGCTTTTAGCAACTTCATAATTTTAGACTTTGAATGTCCCGCACGATGAAGTTGAATGATTGCAGCTCTTTTACTCATTTTATTATTATTTTAGCCAAAAAAATTTAAAAAGTGTATCTGAAACATTGAAAAGGAGGATTAAGTGGAAAAATGACGTACAGAACTTATCATAATTCATTGAAGTTTTTGAATTACATTAAATTTAAAAATCGATCGGGAACTTTCTTGACACCCTGTAGTTCTGACGATTGGATTTTAAAGTTAATACATGCCGTTATAATACTTAGGGTTATAAAATTTTTGACAAGTCGTTTAGGCATTAAAATATTTATCTTTATTTTTAGCTTAAAAAAAGGTCCATCTTACCCCACATTTTTAAAAAAGTGGGTAAATATGTCATTTAACGCTTACAATGCCTAGAAAATATGTACGAAAGACAAAAAGAGGTTCTTGGGATGCACAAAAGATGAATAAAATTATAAACAATCTAAATTTTGTATTATAAAAAAACTTTGCTAAATAGATTTTGACACTTAAACCAACTGAATATTAATGATTGCACAATGCCTGACAGTCTAGGTAAAAATTGTACAGATATATGAAGTAAAAAATGACTTGAAAATTTGATTCTTATTAATGACATAGAATTTTTTACTCTTGCGATTAACTTAGAAAAAAGAAACCTCTGTTTGAAAAGTGAATTTTGCCATATTGATTCTTTATTTTTTATGTTGCCATGGTGCGAAAGGGCATCAAGTTCAGGAGCGCAGCAGATGCATGTCAAGTGCATAGAACCACATTGAGAAGACACTTACAAAAACTACTGCATAAGCCTGCTCGTTCAAAACATCTTGGAAAAATGTGCCTTTTGGGTCCGGAAAAAGAACTGGAGCTGGTAAATCATATCACTGAGTTTGAAAGAAAAGGATTTCCTCTTACAACCATGGATATCCAAAAACTGGCATACGAAATTGTCGTTCGGAATAACATTAAACATTCTTTTAATAATGTAACACAAACGGCCGACAGTGACTGGTGGATAGGGTTTAAAAAACATCAAAACATTTTAACCATTTGCAAACCCCAGGCCGTGTCTATACAAAGGGAAACTCATTTGAATAAATCCACAGTCGAGAGATATTTTCAGGTACTATAATGTGTAATGAAAGAAAACAATCTGTTTGGAAAACCAACACGCATCTACAATGTTTATGAGACAGGACTAAGTCTTGTGCCCAGAGTGAAAAAGATTGTTGGCAAGCGGGGAATGAAGGGATCTAGTCAGATTACAGGTGGTGAAAGAGGCCAACTAAAACGGTTGTCATGGCAACAAATGCTGCAGGTGATTACATTCCACCTATGATAATTTATAAAGGAAATAGAATGCTCCCAGAGCTTGAAAAGGATCTTCCTCCAGGAACAATTGAACGTTTGTCAGAAACTGGATACGTTAATAAAGATTTGTTTTTGGAGTGGTTGGAACACTTTTGCAAACATGTAAAAAAGCGGGATGGCAAGACTTTATTAGTTTTAGACGGGCATGGTTCGCATATGCTTAATTTAAACGTGCTGCTGTATGCTGCTGAACATGGTGTTGAAATCGTAAGCATGCTACCCCACACGAGTCATTATTTTCAACCACTTGACAAAGTGCATTTTAAGCCTTTGAAAGAGCACAACAAAGAGGCTGTTCGTATTTATTTACGAAATAATCCTGGATTGGACATAGGGAGGGCAGATTTCCCCAGAACTATTTTGAAAAGCTTATTTTAAAGTGGCTACAATCAGTAATAGCGTAAATTCATTTCGGGCAACTGAACTTTTCACTTTCAATATTAACGAAATACCAGATTATGCTTACGCTACGGCTGAAACGACTAATCGTTCTGAGGCACAAAATATGGATGACGTGGCTGGTCACTTAAATAACAACCATTAGCCAGAGTCAAATAATGATGCAGTGCTGGTTCAACCAGATGCAGATGTAAATGCAATTGTAAGTCCTCGACAAAACGGTGAAAATGCTACGACAACTCACCAAAAAGAATCTAAAGAAGATGCTATTGCAATCAGCTCTAGCATAAGTCAATTAAGATTTGGCACCAATATGGAGTCTGCAGCAAAACCTCGATGGACCTGAGTTAGGTGAGACTTCATTTGAAGATATTCTGCAGTTTCCAACTACCGGAGAAAAGACCACACGCAAAACAACAAAAGCAATTAATACTGGGACTCGATTACTTACAAGCAAAAAATATGAAAATAAGTTTGGGTCATACCTTAATAATAAACAAAAAAAGCAAACAAAAATGTGCAAGAAAAAACCACGCTAACCCAGGAAAGAAAAAAAGAAAGACAACAGGGCAACAAAGTGCAATAAGATCAACAAAGAAATCATTGCCAAGCACATGTGAAATAAGCTCTAGACCTACTAAGCGTCAAAAGAAACAGTTCGATAGAAATGATCCAGCAAACATCTGCGGTGTCTGTGAAGAAAATTTTATGATGACACTGATGTACAAGATGCTGAAGGGTGGATCCAGTGTCCTGTTTGCCAACTGTGGTTTCATGAAACTTGTGCAGGAGTGTATGAAAAAGCAGCGTACGATTTTATATGTTCCGATTGTGCATGAACATCAACGTTGACATTAAACTGAGTTTGTCAAGAAAAACGCTTTTCGGCAACTTATTTTTATCGCTTTTTCTGTATATACGGGGGTGATCAATTTTAGGCGGGGTAAGATGGACCAAAAATAAAAGTTAAAAACAAGTACCTTTCTTCACCTATCTTACAAAGTAACTTCTGCTTAATGCGCATATACTGCACATCTGCCGTACAAATGTGTAAAACGTCACTTTGATAGGGTGGCCATCTTCCCCACCCTATAGGGTAAGATGGACACAATTGGTTGGTTAATAAAATTGTCAAAAAATTTATTATTTTCTTTTTTTTAATTTTTGGTGCATATGCATTTTGTTGGTGTTATAAGTAGCTATGTAAATAAAATGTTGAATACTCCCATTATAAATTGGTTTTCTCAATATTTGATGGAATATCATTAAGGGGTCCATCTTTCTCCACCCTACTATATTGTGTCCAGGCAAAAGTAGAAGTTTAGTAAGAAACAGACTACTACATTGTAATTGAGAAACGTGTTATAGAGTGATTTCAAAAAACCTTTTCATGATGAATTTCCTTTTCTTTGCAAAGAGTAACTTAGAAAGCAAAAAATTTTCCCAGAAAATCAAAATTCATCAGAAGACCTGAAGTGTTTTTACAAAAGTAGTATTTAGTTGTGTCGGCCGCAGATATACGCATTAAGTGCTGCCTTCTCTATAAGCAACTTTAACGTGATGCACAATATTGTTCTTTTTGATTCAGCAATGCACTGTTAATAGCTCCAAACCGCAGTAGTTTCTTTTTATGAGCAGCCCAGGAAACAAGCCCAGAACTCGTAGACAATTTTTTACATGTTTTAATCCACTCTATCTGATTTTCTTGTTGTTAAGAAATGATCGCATTTTTTTCTGACACCAGTTAGATCTTAAATAGAATTTTCAATATCCCAGTTTTGAAAAAAATCCGGGAAAACGAAAAAAATCAAACCCAAATCCCGAAATTCCGTTAAAAAACCAGAAATTTTGAAATTTTAGTTAAATAACTTAAGGAGCAAAACATGTACAAATAGCAGGACAAAAATATATTTAAGCTAGATTTACTGACTTTAAACAAGTTTTTATAAACAAGCAAGTTGAAAAAAGTTATTACGTTGCCCCATGCTTAATATAAATGGAACAGTGATTTTTATATATTAATGGTCTTGGAATGCTTTATTAATTCATCATACTACAAACACTACAACTCAATAGTCTATTTGTAATACATACTTGGCAACCTTTTTTTAAGTGTTTTTTTTCTTTTTTGTATGCGTCTCTTATCCTGTGTAGTTTTTGCTGTTTTGTTTTTATTTTTTTCTGTTATTGACTGTGAGTCTGATTTAAATAAATAAAAAATCTATACAACGTTGAATCCCCGAAAGCGACGGACCCAACAATATAATCACAGTGATGCAGCAAATTAGCCAAATGAAATTGAAATTTAGCAGTAATATCTTTGTTTTTGGAAATTAAGAATTTGAGTTATACTTATTTTTGTATATTTATCTTTACGAAAAAACCCAGAAATTTTTTTGCTAAATTGGGAAATGGAAAATGCAAAAAGGCACTAATTTCGGGCAACTTACAAAACTGGGATCTTGATTTTCAAACCCTAAATTGCTGAACGAGTAAGCTGTCCGATATTATGGCTCGTTTCCACTACGAGCGTGGAATGGATTATTCTTTGTTTCTTTTATTGAATTTTCGCTTCGCTTGGCTTATTGAATTTTTGCTTAATTACCGCTTTAAGCGCGGAACAAAGTAAAAAAATCAATAACAACAAAGAATGCTCCATTCCATGCTTGTAATGTAAAGTAGGTTAGCATAAAAGCATAAAACAATTAATCACCTAACCTATAAAAGAAATTGAGAAAATATTGAGGTTAACAAAAAACATATTGTAACATAATTCTATCTTACTTGAGAACCAAAAAGTTTCTGCTTTAAATCAATTGTATTTTGTAATTGCTCAATTGCTTCTTTATATCTAAAACAACAAAGCACATTAAATTAATAAATTATCATGAAAGTTTTTAACAAAAAAAAAGCAAAAGCAAATCTTGTAACTAAAAAATTTTTATGCACAACTATTTGTCATAGTTTGGACTATTTTACAGTTCTAAATTTTTAATTTTCAATGAATCTATAGGCCTAAAATTCTGACAAATTATAAGAAAAAACGAAACAAGTTCACTAAAAAAAAAAAGAATAATTAGCAGTCATTTTCCAGAAGCAGTACTCCAAGGTACCGACAGGCTTTAGCGGTCTAAAAACAATGCCTAAGAAATTACAGACGGTCCTCGACTTACGTTCATTCGTTTTACGTTTTTTCGATTTTACGGTTTTTTTGAAGGCCTTTTTTTTGCTTTTTCAGAGATCACTATGATTTTGGGTGCAAAATGGCGAAATCGGGGTTGAAGTCAAAGTGATGATCTTTTTTTTTTAGAGATTACCATGATTTTGGGAGAAAAAAGTGAAAGACGAGATCCTTGTTCTTTTTTAGAGAACATCAATTTTTGGAAATCCTTGCCTCGGGCCCCTGAATTTTAATATCCACCACTGGTTACACACACAATGTATACTACAATATAAACGGTCATACATTACTGAAACGTACAGTAACAACTTAGGTTTAATTTACAAGTTACGTTCGGCCGTTCGGAACGTAACTAAAACGTAAGTTAAGGTGCGTCTGTAATCGTGTTTACTCATAAACGGTTGCAATATTTACAAAAATTGAACAAAATATTAAAACAATGCATAAAATGATAAAAAATCATTATGAGGGATTTTTAATGATTGCCAATGGCATAAATAAGATGCAGCATTAACTGTGGTGTTACATTATTTACATCACTATAGTATTAAACTTCCCAATTCATAACATACAAATCAATAAGCAATGTTTTAGGGTTTAGGCTCATATTTGCATATTAGTTTCTTACATAACATTTCTATCATTTTGCAAAAAGTATCAATGTGAAACTCATAGAAACATTTTTTTTGATGAATTGCAGCAAAGGTATACATTGCACTGTGTACACTTTAATGCAGGGCGAGATTATATACCTTTTTTTGAACAGACTTCACATCTGACTCTTTGTGACTTAGCTTTGGAGCTTCCAAATGTTGGGAAACGAACTTATACATTGACAAGTACTACAGATCGTGGTATGATTCCATACCGTGTCAATGCGTCATTGTTTAGGTGTTGATGCTTTACAACTACTACCAAAGTGTCAGCAAACCTTCAGTAACTTCACGCTTGAAGTCAAAAAAAGATATATTACAAGCATTAATCTCTTTATATACAACAAAGGGATTTAGAATGTTATGTCAACAAATCCCAAAAATACTCTATGCCACCACTTAACACTTTCTGTCATGACCATACAGTTGTCACATTTGTTCATTTTTTTCAACACCAATCATAAAAGTGTTGTAATCTTTTACCAGAGAGGGACAGGTCACAAAAACATGAGAACCATCTTTCTGCTTTCTTTTGACTGTTGTCTCTTGTACTCTATGAAAGTTAGAGATGAAATAGACAGGCTTGGTATCCTTTCATTTGAAAATGGTAATACTACTTGATGTGGACCAATAATCATAATCTTCTCAATTCATCTTTTTGTCAGCAACTAATTCAGGTAAACCTTTTCTAATAGTGCCACAAGCAAAAATTTCATTGCAGTGAAGATACTCACAATGTGGCACTACTCACAACTTAAGTTATCAAATATACTTTGTGCTATTTGCCTTTGAGATGCTTTGTGAGGTCAACCACAACTCTTCCGCCTAAGCCAAATTTATTATTTTTTTTTTCATTTGTTTTGCCTATATACACTTGAAATTTATATATAGGGTGTCCCAAAATGATCTGACACATTTGTAAGTTAAAAAAAAATTAAATATATAACAAATTAAATGAAGAAAATATTTTTTATTTTTTAAAAAGTACATAGAATGTAGGTAATGTGCAGAAGGAGGAACTCAAAGGAAATGTGTGCAATTGTAAGGTAATAGTGAATGAGTGCATAGCAAAGCAGCACTGTATGGTGATATGCAAAATGGCTCCTATGGTGAAAAAAAAAGTACAGAAAGTAAAGCCAAAGATACCATGGTGGAAACTGAAGGAGACAAGCTGTCAAGAAGCATTTAGACAAGAGGTGACCAGGGTTTTGGGAGGCAAGGATGGGTTATCTGACAAGTGGGACAAAACAGTAGAAATGCTTAAGAAAAACAACTGAAACTGTACTGGGAGTGACATTTGGGAAACGAAAAGGAGACAGGGAGACATGGTGGTGGAATAAGGAAGTTCAGGAGAGCACAAAAGAAAAGAGTCAAAGAAAACATGGGACAAATTAAGAGATGAAAATACTAAAAAGATCTACAAAGAAAATAAGAGTAAAGCAAAAAAGGCAGTTGCAATACTGCAAAGCAGAAAGGGACGTGCATATGACAATTTGTATGCTAGATTGAAAATAAAATAATGTGAAAAGGAGTTGTACAGATTGGCTAGGCAGCAAGACAGAGCAGGAAAAGATGTACAGCATGTGAGGGTACAAAGGATGAAAACGGTAATGTTATGGTAAATTCGGAGGTGGTTTGAGTACTTTGAGAAACTGATGAATGAGGAAAATAACAGAGACCCTAGGACAGAGGAAGAAGTGGTTAACAAAGAGGTAAATTGCATCATTAGAGAAAGAACACACTAAGGATGAAAAAAGGTAAAGCAGTTGGGCTAGACTGTTCAACAGACTATTAATGGGTAAACGAATGCCAGAAGAATGGAGGAGTGTGCTTATCCCAATCTATAAAAACAAAGGGGATGCACAGTGCTGTGGAAACTACAGAGGAATAAAGCTAATGAGCCACACAATAAATGTGTGGGAAATAATTATTGAAGCCAGGCTAAGTGATAGAGTAGAGACCAGCAAACAGCAATATGGATTTATGCCAGGAAAGGGAACCACTGATGCCATGTTTGCCTTAAGAATGTTGATGGAAAAGTACAGGGAAGGTCAAAGAGAGCTACATTATGTATTCGTAGACCTAGAGAAAGCTTATGACAGGGTTCTGCGGGAGGAGCTGTGGTACTGTATGAGAAAATTAGAAATAGTGGAAAAGTACGTGCAACTTGTACAGGATATGTATGAGGGAAGCGAAACAGTGGTGAGGTGTGCAGCAGGAATTACAGAAAGTTTCAAGGTTAAGGTTGGACTGCACCAGAGATCAACGTTAAGTGATAATGGACAGGCTAATGGATGAAGTAAGGAAAGAACCACCATGGACAATGCTGTTTGCTGATGATGTGAAGAGACCAGGAAAGAAGTGGAGCAGAGACTAGAATCCTGGAAGTATGCATTGGAAAGAGGGATGAAAGTAAGTAGGTCAAAGACCGAATATCTGTGCATAAATGGAGGAGATGATGACAAAACAGTGAAGATGGAGGACAAAAAGTGCCAAGAGTAAAGGAATTTAAGTATTTGAGATTAACGGTGCAAGAAAGTGGTAGTTGTGAGAGGGAGGTAAAGAAAAGAGTGCAGACAGGATGTAACAGATGGAGAAAAGTATCAGGAGTAATCTGTGACAGAAAGTTACCAGCTAGAGTAAAAGGAAAAGACAGTTCAGTGGTGAGACCAGCAATGGTGTATGGACTTGAGACAGTGATGGTAACAAAGAAGCAAGTGGAAGAGATGGAAGTTGCAGAGATGAAAATGTTGAGGTTTGCTATGGGAGTGACGAGAAAAGATAAGATTAGCAATGAGTACATCAGGGGTACAGTTAAGGTAGAATGGTTAGGAATGAAGATGAGGGAGGGCAGGCTGAGATGGTATGGACATGTTATGAGGAGAGACCAGGAATATGTAGGAAGAAGGATGATGGAAATGGAGTTGCCAGGAAGGAGAAGAGGGAGACCAAGGAGAAGATTTTTGGATGTGGTGAAGGACGACATGGGGGAGGTTGGTGCAAAGGAGATGAAAGTTGCAAAACAGGATAGTTTGGAGAAAGACAGCATGCTGTGGCTACCCGTGATTGAAGGGAAAGGCCGAAAGGAAAAGAAGAATGCCATTTTATTTCACAAAGTTTTAAATATCAAATTAGTGAAATGTTTCCCATCATCGCTAATTGAAGACGTTCATGAAAGCTTTCAATAACTTGATGAATCATTTTGAGTGGAATAGCAGCAATTTCAAAATGAATAACTTGTTTTAATTCTTTAAGAGATTGAGGATGGTAAGTGAATACTTTTGACTTCAAATATCCCCACAAGAAAAAATCGCAGGGGTTTAGATCAGGTAATCTTGCAGGCAAACCAATATCATCGCATAAAGAAATCAAATGATTTTGGAACATTTCCTTTAGAATTCCTATTGAACATCTTTTCTGAAATTAAATAAAATGGATAAATATACATATATAAATGAATTTTCACCTAATTAAAATAAAATGGCATTCTATATACTTTTGAAAAAAAAATTCTTTATTTAATTTGTTATTTAATTTTTTTAAACCTTAAAATGCGTCAGATTATTTTGGCACACCCTGTATGTAACCATCATTATCAGAAAGACACAAAATTTTGTATTCTTTTTTGATAGGTTTCATTGGGTTGTATTGTTTTAATAAACTTTTTTCCTTGAATTTTATCATGGAATCATCCAAACTCAACTTTTCAGCATGAAATCTCTCAACAAATTTTGAACTAAGATAATCCAAAAAAGGTAAATCTTATATAGTTAATCAGGATTAATCTTGTCCATTTTGTGATTGTCATTTACATGCAAATTACCCAAAATAAATTTAAATGTTTCTGTGGTCATGGCTGTTGTTATAGGAAGAACTTCTAGATCATTACTTGTAGACCAATAGCATTTAACAGAAGGAAGATGATGATTCCTCATGACCATACTAATGCCTAAAAAAGTGAGGATTTCTTCTTTAGTAATGTGATTTTTTTTCCTCTTTGCACACTTTTCAAATTGGTTTCATATACAAGTTTATTCATTAGTACATCATTAAAAAAGTATAAGAAAGCATCTAATGGTGATTTTGGAAAATAGAGGTTTGATCTACTTTCATTAAATGTACAATTTATCAAAGTCTCTTCTTTTTTTCTCCACCTTCTTTTTTCTACTAATTTTTTAACTTTAGATTTTTTATTTAGCAATGAAGAAGCAGTTTGGTTAGCATTTCCTTCATCCACAATAATGCAATTTTCATTTTTATTGTTTTCAATTACATTTAATGGATCTAATGCCACAACATCAATATCTTTCATTAAACTTTCATCTGTATCACTTGAATAATCTGAAGGAATTTCTTCCAATAAGTCTAAGATTTGAGAAAGGGTTAGACTTTTCTTTTACATGTTAAAAAAAGTATATCATAGCTTCAATAAATACAAATTAGAAATTATCAAGTAAAAATTCTTTTGAATTCAAGTTGATGCAATGAAAAAAATATTTATGATTATTTTTACATATTTCTTCATATAGTACAAAGGGAACAATAGTAATTGAATACCAGTTACTTATCAATAGGTTCTAAAATTTTAATTTGTGGCTGATTCATGACATTCAATAACTGAACAGCACCATAGAAGTATCTAAAAATAACAAGCAATATTCATGATAATAAATCAGTATTGAATAAAAAATGTCAGTAAATTATACAAAGATGTATATTTGATAAAGGATATAATTACTTTTTTAAAACATCATTTTGATCCCAAGAGCTAGTTAAAACTATCAAAGATAATTATTGGTGCTTGTAAAAAATTCGTCTTATCGAACACAACCACCGGCCAGATTAGTAATGCCAGTCGTTTAGGGCGTATTCTTAACAAGCACCAAATTATCTTCTCTAAAGAACAAAGCTACTTAGAGGAAAGAAATGCCAATTCAGATGCCCTTACTATAATCTTACAGTAACAATTACTTAGAAAGAAAAAAGAAAAAACTGCACAAAGTTGACTTTCTGTTTTATCCTTTTTATCAACACAAGTTTTGTGAGCAACTGCCCACTTCTTTAGGTGTAACAAAATTATTACAACACATTGAAATTTCAAAGTTAAAAAATATTTAAATAAATGTGCTTCAAAAGCGGATTATGGATTTAGGAGACAGGAGTTAAACATTATATATATATATATATATATATAAAATTTTAAATTATATTAAAAAAATATAATTTAAAATTTAAAAGGGTGTATAAATGTGCAAAAGCAATATAATGAAAAGTATAAATTTACTTATTTGATCAAGTAAAATTATAAAATTTTTTTTATGAAAGATTAAAATTTAGAAAATTAGCAAAATTCTACTTTTTAATTTAATATTTTTAAATCTCCTAATGATTTTATACAGCTAAAGCCGCAATAAACTAACTACAATCATAAACAAAAATATCAAGTTCCAATCACAAATTTTCGTAATGCGTATCTCTTCCCAGCGGCACTTCTGAGTTACACTAAATAAAACAAATATTTACAAGTTGCAAAATTATTTTTTTTAAATGTTAATTACAATCTCGCAAAATAAGCTTTATATTATTCACAGAGTTCAAATTTATGCGTAAATCGTCTAGTATTACAATAAAACACATGATGTAAAACAGGAATATTTTTAGCGGCTTATTTACAAGAATATTTTTTATAAGCTATGAAGCAAAGCCAATGTAAAAAAAATTGAAATTTTTTTAATATCTAATTTCCAGGGATATCCAACCTTTTTTTTTTTATGTAATGGGTAAAATTATAAATTTGAGTTAACTCGGCGGGCCACAAAGTACATGATATAAAAGTCTCAAAATTTTATTTTCTATCTTGATCGTATGCCATAACGTTTATCGTTTTGTTGCTTTTTTCTTTTTCTGTTCTGCTTTCTATTACTTACAAATTTTCAATTTCACTATATTTTTTTATTGCGGAACTGAAATAAAAAATACTGATACTGATACTGATACTGGTGTCATGACAAATGATGAGTATTAAAGTATGTTTTAAAATTGATTAACTAATTAGGAATCTAAGTGAAGTGTGGACCTATTAAAATTAATTTAAAAAATATCCATACTAGAGCTGCTTTGAAGCCCCAATAATGTGACTTTTTTTCCTCCTGCTTACACCGACTAAAAATTTTTAAAATCTAAAGGAGGGGGCTTGTAGTCGCAATTCCAAAGCCGATAAAGCCCGCAGGGGACGCAAAAAGTTTTTGACCAATATCTTTTGCTCCGTCGCTTTTACAAAATCCTCGAAAGGCTTATCTACGCCCGCGTCGAGCCAATTATAGAAAGAGCATGTTGGGTTTTGACACGGAAAGTCAACCGTGAATTAAGTCTTTTTATTGACAGAAAAACGAGAATTTTTTATCGATTTGTCAATCCGACGACAGTGTATGACTCTGTCTGGCACAGGAGCCTTGCTTGCAAGGTGCTTTAGATTTATTCAGGATAAGCACATGGTCAGAATGATTATGGAGATTCTCCGAAACCAGCGTTTCCCCCTTATTCTTTGTGACAACAAGCAAAGCAAACTTCGCCGCCTGAAAAACACGACAAAATTTGTCTGCGCGCGTCACACGGCTGAGGCAACTTGTAGGATGGAGTGCTGATGCCAAAACAATGTGCACAGCTTCCCTATCCCTGGTCTGCTCAACAGTACTGCGCACCAATCTGGTGTCGCAGAGTTCATACTTGTCTTATAGACAGTGTAGTGTTTGTGAATAATTATAATGCAAAATAGAATGATATTTGGCAACACTCTATATATTGTTATGTAATTGTAATTAGTTTAGAAGAATACACGCTTGGAAGAGAACGCGTGCACAGTCTGTTGGACTAAGTAGTGTTTAAACCGTTGAGATAGCTAGCAGACACTACATTGGCGACGAGGATAAGAATTAAAAAAAAGATGGAGTTGTCTAAGTTTGATCTGACTACGTTTGATTGCGTTAGTAATGGTATAGGAACTAGATGGATGAAGTGGAAAAGAGCATTTGAAATTTATGCAAATGCAAGAAAAATAAGTGATCAAAAACAAAAATGTAGTATGCTTCTTCATTCCGGTGGTGTGCAGCTTCAGAATATTTATTTTACATTAAAAGGAGATCTGTCGAAGTACGATGATGCTGAAAAAGCGTTAACACAATATTTTCAAACTAGCATAAATGTATCATTTGAGCGCCACGTGTTTAGGAATGCAAATCAAAGAGATGACAAAACAATCGAGCAATTCATTATGCGTTTAATACAAAAAGCAAAAACATGCGAATTTACCGAAGTCGAAGAGCATACACGAGACCAAATAATTGAAAAATGTAACTCAAATGTATTGCGTCAAAAATTTTTACAAAAAGGAATAGAGTTAAATCTGGAAATGCTAAGAGAGATGCAAGGTCGTACGAAACCACAGCAGCTCAAATAGAAAATTTTGCTAAGCCCGAAGAGGTCAAGCAAGAAGAAAGAGAAAATGCAAACCGTTTGTTGAAAAAGTCAAGTGCTGGTAGATTTGCAAATTTTAATAAATCTAAATCGTATAATAAAAGAAAATGTTTTCGTTGCGAAAAAACTGATCATCAAGCAAAAAAATGCTAATTGTCCGGCAAGAAACCGTAAATGTTTTAAATGCAATAAAACGGAATATTATGCGCGATGCTGTAAAACAAAATTAGCGTTGAATAAAAATAAAAAATTTAATTCGAAACGTCAAAGCGTAAAATAACTTTGCGATCGGGGGACGTCCCTAGGCGATGACTCTGTTTTTTTTTTTTTTTATATACGAGAAATCAAATTGAAAGACAAAAAATACTTATTGGTGATGTGGAAGTAGAAATGTTTATTGATTCGGGAGCAACCTGCAATATTTTAAACCGACAGTTGTGGGAATTTTTAAAAAAAGAAATCGATTAAATGTAAATGTTACTTTATCGATAAGAAAATTTATACTTATGGAAATAAAGAACCGCTAAAGCCTGCGGGAGGTTTTAAAGCAGAATTAGGTTATTAACATGTCGATTTTCTTGTTTTGGAAGAAGGGAAACCAATGTTAGGTACAGACACGATAACAAAATTAGGAATTTTGAAAATTAACAATTTAGCTAAAGATGATTCTACGGCTGAAATAGTGGATCAGTATAAAAGGTTATTTAAAAGGATTAGTAAACTGAAAGATTTTCAATTAAAAATTCCAATTGACTCATCTATAGAATGAGATGTCAACTGCACGTCAAACTGCACGTCGGGTGCCTTATCATCTACATCAGCGTTTCCCAAACTGTGGTACGCGAAGGATTTACAGGTGGTACGCCTAATATTCAGAAATTGATTTATTTTTTTATCAATATAGATGAATGTAAAATGTAAAGTCATTTCCATTAAATTTTTTATAAAAATAAAAATTTTGCGTAACAATTTTGAGTTATTATGTCTGTTTTTATACTGTTACGACACAATGCCCTTTGCGTCCACGCAGCATGTGGGTGCTTAATGTACGGTTTGTTTTTATACTGTTACGACACAATGCCCTTTACGTCCACGCAGCATGTGGGTGCTTGATGTACGGTACACTTAAAATTTAGTTTTGGTTGTGAGTAAGTATGGATAAGTGGTTGGGACAATCTTCTTCATCAGCTGCAAGCAGTTGAACAGGAAATTTGCGAAAAGCGTAAGTCACAGCCTATTCGAAAATATAGTAAAGAGTACCTTCAATATGGGTTTACCTTTACTATGGACGAAAACGCAGAGGCTAAGCCACAATGTTTAGTTTGCAATGAGGTTCTAACGAACCATTCGATGAAACCTTCTTTGTTGAAGCGCCATTTTTTAGGTAAGCACAACTCTTTGAAAGACAAACCTGTAACTTACTTTGAAGAAATTCTTGCAAATATGCAACAGTCACGCAAGCTCAGCAGAAAATTTACCACTTCGAATGAAAAATCTTTAAAAGCCTCATGTCTTGTTAGTTTACGAATAGCAAAAACTGCTCAATCTCACACCATTGCAGAAAGATTAATTCTTCCCGCGGCCAAGGACTTAGTTGAGAATCTTATTGGAGAAGCACAAGCTCGAAAATTAGATGAAGTTCCAATTTCTAACAACACAGTTTGCAGGAGTATTCAGGACATGGCAGATTATTCGAAATCGCAGCTTGTGAGACGAGTAGCAGAAAGTCCATTTTTGCAATTCAGCTCGATGAAAGCACAGATGTGACAAATTTTTCTCAATTACTAGTATATGTTCGATATGTATATGATTTTGAAATGATTGAAGACTTCTTGTTTTGCAAACCTCTTGAAGGGCGAACTACAAGTGTTGAAATATTCAAAGTATTAAATGATTTTATTGAACAAAATGGAATTTCATGGGAAAAATGTGTTGGGGTTTGTTCAGATGGTGCTCGCACGATGACAGGGAGACACAGTGGTGTAGTTACGCGAATACAATCTGTTGCTCCAAATGCAGTCTTTACACACTGCAGTATCCACAGAGAAGCTTTAGCTGCAAAACGCTACAATATTCATTTAAAGACGTGTTGGATAACGCCATCAAAGTTGTGAATTTGATTAAAACAAGAGCATTAAACTCCCGCATGATTACAATTATGTGCAACGATATGGGCGCTAAGCATGATAAACTTCTTCTACACATAGAAGTGCGATGGTAATCAAGGGGGAAATTGCTTTTCCGGTTGTTTGAACTCCGTGCTGAAGTTTGTCTTTTCTTGATTGATATCAATTCTCCTTTTCAAAACTTGTTCTGTGACGATGTGTGACTATCGAAACTAGCTTATCTGGCAGATGTTTTCAGATTTCTAAATGAGCTGAATATAAGCCTTCAAGGAGCAACAGTTGATATATTTCAAGTCAGTGACAAAATTAATAGCACTGTTAGAAAACTACAGCTAAGACTCGGAGATATTGAAAAAAATAATCTGGCTGCATTTCCACTCCTGTGCGAATTTATTTCAGAAAATGATTTGCATATTGACAGTCAATTGAAGTCGGATATTGCTCAGCATTGTCGGCAGAAAAATTTCATTTGTATTTTCCAAAAAATTATGAAGAATTTGATTGGATTCGTTTTTCATTTTCAACTACTGTCGATCTTCCTGATGATTTTTCCACTCATGAAAAGGATTCTTTTTCTAATCTTTCTTGTGATGGTAGATTGAAAAATAAATTTGAAACATCAACCCTGTTCAGTTTCTGGCTTCATTGCCAAAGTGACTTCTTAAAAATTTCTACTCTAGCCACAAAGTTTCTTTTGCCTTTCTGCACGTCTTATTTGTGTAAATGTGGTTTCTCAGCAATGCTTGCCATCAAATCTAAATACAGAAGCCGTTTGGAACTGGAGCCAAATCTTCGTCTCAATCTGACAAAAATTCACATTAACAATGGAAATGATAATTTAATAAATTGCCTTTTTTCTTTCTTTAAACAAACATGTCATAAATACATTGTGAAAGTGTTATTGTAGTTGAGGATTTTTTCGTAAGCATCTTTAATTTTTATGCTGAAGTGGTACGGTGAGTTTTTGAAATTGTTTTAGTGGTACGTTCATAAAAAAGTTTGGGAAACCCTGATCTACATGATAAATTGTCACAAAAACTGAAAGAATTAGAAGAACTTGGTATCATTGAAAAGACAACTGGTCTGACACATTGGGCATCACCTATAATTGCTGTGCCAAAATCCGATGGAGATATTTTTATGTGTTGACATGAGGAGACAAATTTAGCCGTAAAAAGGAAAAGGCACCCTATTCCAACCATTGAAGAGTTACTCCCAGAGATGAACCAAAGTAAGATATTTAGTAAGCTAGACGTGAAATGGGCATATCATCAAATTGAATTAGACCCAGAGTCGAGAGATATAACGACTTTTGCAACTTATGAAGGATTATTTTGATACAAGAGATTGATGTTTAGATTAAGTTGTGCTCCGGAGAAGTACCAGAGAACAATGCAACAAACCTTGGCTGGATGTAAAGGAATACGTAACATCCTCGATGACATCATTGCATTTGCATCTTCAGAGAAAGAGCACAACGAAAGATTAGAAGTATTGAAAAAGTTAAAAGAAAAAGGCCTGAAACTCAATAAAGAAAAATGTTGTTTTAATATGATAAAATTGGAATTTATTGGCTATGTACTTTCCAAGGATGGTGTTGCACCAGAAGAATTGAATATAAAAGCGGTATCATCTTCAAGAGAACGAAAGAATGCCCGCGAAGTTCGTAGTTTTCTGGGACTGGTAAATTATTGAGGACGATTTATTTATTTATTTATTTATTTTTTATTTTGTCTCTATATTTATCCTCCTGACTCGCAGGAAAGCGACGGAGACGCTATACATAGGGTAGGCAATTACCCCAACCTGCTTCTGAAGATACCAAGATATTGCTGTCCGCTTGTAATTTAATAGAGATATGACTTTAATTTAGAACTGCTTGCCAAGACCACCAAGCAGGGGAAGGTGCCGTAAAGTGTCTTTCCCAAGGACACAACAGAATGGCGCGAGTGGGTTTTGAACCGAGACCGTGTTGGTCACGAGCCCGGTGCTTTAACCACTCGACCACGCTGCCGACATTTATTTCTGATTTGGCAACTATCTCAGAACCATTGCGAAAATTAACACGAAAAAGTATTATGTTTACATGGGTTGAATCCGAAGAAAAATCATTTCAAACATTGAAACAAATATTGTATGACGCACCGGTTTTAAGTTGTTTTGACAAAACATGCCATACCCAAGTAATTGCAGACGCGAGTCCGTACGGTCTAGCAGCGGTGTTAGTGCAAAAGCAAAATGGTCAAAATCGTATTATAGCGTACGCGAGTGGAACATTGTCGCAAATAGAGAGAAAATACTCTCAAACCGAAAAAGAAGCTCTTGCGTTTGTGTGGTAATGTGAACGTTTTCATGTGTATTTATATAGTGTTGATTTTGATTTATTGACTGATCATAAAGCGATTTATAAATTTATATTTTCTTCAAGGTCGAAATCTAGTGCGCGAATCAAGCAATGGGTGTTAAGATTGCAACCTTATTGATATAAAGTAATTCATATTGCGGAAAGCAAAAACATTGCTGATTCCTTGTCACGATTGTTTAATGAAAGTGTTATCAAAAATGCTCAAAATGATGACAGTATTGTTGAATACGTGAAGTTGATTGTAAAATATGCTACGCCTATTGCTTTAACCTCACGTGAAATTGAAAAAGCGACTAATGCAGATAGAGAGTAAAAAACCTAAGAAATTGTATGTTGTCGAATGATTGGCTAAAACTTGATTGTAAATCGTACCTGTTCGTAGTGAATTGACGAAAATTGGTTTTATTGTGTTACGGGGAACGAGAATAGTAGTAATCCCTAGAGAGTTATGTGAACATGTGCTTAAATTAGCTCACGAAGGTCATCCCGGAATCGTAATGATGAAAAAAAGATTGCAAAGTAAAGCATGGTGGCTTGGTATTGATAAAGATAACTAACTATTTTATAAAGAATGTTATGGTTGTCGACTAGTAAGCAAACCGACGGCACCAAAACCAATTAATCGTGTTGTGTTACCACAACGACCATGGCGAGATTTAACATGTAATTTATTAGGACCATTACTGTCCGGTGATTATGTGTTCGTTGTTAATTATTTTAGTAGGTATTTCGATATAGCTGTTATGGAAAAAGTGACATCTGTAAAAATTATTGCTTATTTTAAAAAAATGTAGCAAACATTTTTCAAAATCCATATAACTTGTGACAATGGGCATCAATTTAAAAGGGCGGAATTTAAAGAATATTTGCGTGTAAGTGGTATTAAGCTTCATAATGTTACTCCTTTATGGCCTCAAGCAAATGGGAAGTCGAACCACAAAACCGCACTTTATTGAAACGTATAAAAATTGCTCAAGCCGAAGGTAAAAACTGGCGAAGTGAAATTTATTCATTTTTGTTAATGTATAGATCGACGCCATACTCAACAACTGGTGTGAGCCCGGCTGAATTGTTGTACGAGTATAATTGTAAGTTGCGTACAAAATTGCCTCAATCAGAAATGTATAGTGATTACGACTTTGATGTGCAAAAATGTATAGGTAACGATGTTGAAATGAAGGATAAAAGAAAAATGTATGCTGATGTAAAACGTAATGCTGTTAATAATGATTTAAAAGTAGGAGATAAAGTTCTGTTGAAACAAAATGAAAGTAACAAAATGTCGACTGTGTATCGTAAAGATCCGTTTATTGTAACTGAACAAAAAGGAAATTGTGTAACAGTTCAAAATGATGATGTGTGTCTCAAGCGAAACATAACGCATGTAAAAAAATTTAATCCTTGTACTAATTTATGTGATTATTCTCGAAATGACGGTGGGGAGACGCATGATTCTGATTCCACACCTGATCATGTAAATAGTGATTGTGAAAATAACGTAGAAAACGATGTTAATGCAAAATGTTTGGTCCTCCTAAAATTTTTAAACAACCAAAACATTTTGATAATTAAATAATGCTTTTAAGCAAGAAAAGAGGGGATATGTAGTGTTTGTGAATAATCATAATGCAAAATGGAATGATATTTGGCAACACTGTATGTAGTTGTAATTAGATAAGAACAATACAAGTTTGGAAGAGAACGCGTGCACAGTCTTTTGGACTACGTAGGGTTTAATCCGTTGCGATAGGCAGCAGGCACTACAGACAGTGTCCTGCATGACGCCTTGCGCATTTTTACTGGATGCCTGCGTCCCACTCCAATTGACCACCTAGCCATACTTTCAGGCATCCAGCCAGCTGAGCTTCGCCGACTAAGAACGACTGGACCTAGAATATCTAAAAATGTCTTCTTTTTACCCGTAAAAATTGATACGTTTCTTTTTTTTGTCACTAGCAGCATCGCTGCTACTACTGTAATCTTATTTGATCCAAATCCCTTTGCATTGGTTCAAAGTTACAGTACTATCTCTATTACCACTAAAATCATTAACTAACTCTCACTTGATATTGTAAAAAATGTTTAGAAATAAGAAAATTAATATTAATATAATCTCAAAACAATGCGAATATTAAAAATGATGCTTGGAACAACGTTTTTATGATACGCTTTGTCCACAAAAATTTTTATAGATCAGTTCATTGGACGTCGCTCGACGCAGCAAGCAAATGATGTATTTACTTTGTCTCCCTGTACGTTACTATGACAGCAGTGATATCAAAATTTATGCAGTTATAAAAAGATTACTAAAAAATTTGAGTAAGCAATGGGCCGCATAAAAACATCTCGTGGGCCGCAGATTGGACATTCTTGATTTAGACCATGCTACAATAATAATCACTTTTTTTTTTTATATCTTTATTGGATCAGAAATCGGGGAAATTCTTTCTGCACCGCTTGGGGTCTTTATCTTCTGCTTAACGCGCCTTACCTTGAACGTTCCTTTGTAAGCCAATTTAGCACTTCCTTCTCTCCTTTAAATTTTTGATTCACGTCATGGGAAATCAACTAATTATTGGATCATCGAAAAGTGTTATTACGACCTATCTGCAGGAAAGACTTGACTTGAGCAACAAATACAACTAGTAACCGACATAAAAATTCTTTTGCCTTTACAAAATTTTTTGTAAATTTTGTTTATTTTTTGGCTTATTTTTTGATTATTATTTATAGCCTTTTACTTTGAGGTATGTGGGGAGGAATTACAATTTTAAAACCCTTAAAGGGGAATTTATAAGAAAAGATTAAGAGCCAGCGCCCTAGACACTTCATAAAAACTTTTTATGAAAAGTTTTTCCACAAAAGGATCAAAAATTTCTTTTTTAAGTAATTACTTTTTTTTTAATAACTAATTTTTAATTCTTACTTTTTCAAGCCATGATAACACAATCCTATTCCAGTTTGAACATTGACAACTTCATTTTTAACGTCTTGACACTCAGACGTTGCGGTTTCTACTTTTTGAAATAGCTCAGCTGCTTTTTTGTAATACTCCAAAGATTCTCCAAACTCTTTTCTTCTGTAATGAAGCCAAGCTCTTGAATCTGCAATATCCGCCAGACCTTTTAGGTAGACTACCTCACTTGGATTTGAATCATGCAGTTTCAGCCAGATTTTTTCAGAATTTATAATGTGCGGTTTAGCTGTATCGGTATCGAATTCCGAAAGACTTCGACCAAGCCACTCAAGAACTTCGGCCAATAATGGTAAATCAATATCATCTAATTCTTTATCTAACTTTTTGGAAAATTGCATTGCTATTTGCAATTGTTTTTCAGCAAGTTTCGGTTTCAAAGACCACACCAAGCATTTTCCAATGTTCAAATGTGTTTTACATTTAGTATTATCTGCTTTGTGTTGCTCCTGCGATTTTTCAAATAACTCTATCGCCTTGTCATACTTGTGAAAATGCATGAAAACTTGTGCTTGAACAAAATAATTGTTTCTCTGGCTTAAATATTTATTAAGGCATAACTTAATACTATTTCCAACTTTACTTATGCAATCAGCATTCTCTACAATTTCCAATATTTCCAACAAAGCATTGTTCCAATTCAAACCAATTTCATATAATACAGCTATATTTTCTGGCTGTAATATACTAAAAACGCTTTCGGACGTTTCAGAATTGATCAAATAATGTGTACCAGCAATAAAATCTGACTGCTGTTTTCGCTTGAAATAAAGTTTTAGTCTTGCTTCGTTTACCAATGACAAAGCATACAATAAATTGTGAGCAACGTCTTCGTTAATTCCTTTATCTTGATTAAGCCATTGTTGTACTGTGTAGCTTGATGATTTGCTGCCTTGAACGCCTGTCAAGCGTTCCAAATGTATGAAGAATATTGAAAACCATCTGTAAAAGGACTTTTTAACGTTTAGTTTCGATCCATATTTTACAACTTGATTTTTCATTGAGAGTGATGTTAAATTCCTTTTGTAATCTTCCAACAACACGTTGAGACCTTGAGTTAATTTAAAAGCGTGATTTATCTTAAATTGTGCTTCATGATAAAATCGTTTAAAAAAACTATGACATCCAGCAACAAAACAAGATGCCGAGAGCATTTCAGCCAAATGGTATCCTTCCTTCAATGCATTATCGAAGTCAAGATATTGAAGAATGTGTGATTTTGCACCGATCAACTCAATGTTTTCTTTTTTGTTTTCTGTCGTCGGTCTACCAAATGGTACTTTGCTGGCAAATGGCATACGACTATCAAATTGAATTCCACTTGGTGTCACCAAATCCCAAAACCAATCAGCTGATTTATTGTTTTGTACTGTAAAATTATTCAAGCATTCAATTCCAGCCAAACGAATCGGCGCTTCTCCGAATCCAATGACAATCATTTCAAAAATAGCAGCGTACAAACGAAAATATCCTTTTCTTTTGTTTAATTCATCGTTTGAATCGGTATCTTCAAAAATAATGGCATTTTCAAAATCCGAATAAGGAGTTATGGCATTACGACTTAATGACCCCATCGCAATATGTGTAAAGTTGCAAGGCAGTTTCCCAATTATTTTAATTGTTTCGTCAGATACTCGTTTCATCAAAGCTGTATAGTCGTCGCTAATTAATTTCATGTTATTTCCAACGTCTGAAATTAATTTTTTCTCTTGTTGTCGTACGTTTGTTTGTTGATTGAAGTCATGAACTTGATTCATTCTATTCAATGCTCGATCCCTCATTGGTTCAATGAGATGGTTTTTAATAGTTTCCGATATTTGTGAAATTCTAAGTTCTCTACTTTGATCATGATTATGTTCAGGCATATTAGAACGATTCAATGTTTGCCATGCAAGGTTGTTTATTTTTGAACGAATTTCTTGTTTGAGGTTTTCTTGATTTGCTCGACGAAGAGCAGCATTCAGCAATATAGCTGTATGGGTTGCAATGAGATAAAATCTAAGTGGTTCGTTCTCGTCAAAACGATGATCCTTTGTAAACTCCTCGGCAAGCTGAACAAGCAGATGACACGTATTTGCTGGATCAATTTCTTCCCAAAATCCATATAAATTCTGTCTACAGTGACTTTTGATTCGATTTACTATAATTTTGATCTCACTGATTTTGTTTAAATTCATTTAGACTAAAATCTGTAGAAAATGGCTTGCTTTAAACAATGTCTGCTTTCAATCCAATCGTCAATTTAACTACTTCTAAACAGAAGGCATCAAACATTAAGAAAAGAAACAAAATAAATTAGTGATATCATATTTTAACTTCAGTGTTTTAATTACTATTATATTTGCGTTTTTATTCTAGGATCATTCATATGTATATGTATTCAACAGGAGGCGTTTTTTTCGCTAGCAAAGCTAAACTTTTTAATCTCAGAAAACCGGTGATTATTTTAAATAATTACAAGCAAAAAATTTAGATAAACAACAAAATATTTTGAATTTAAAAATTAATTTTAGTTTTTTTTGTAATTGAACTTTAATTTTGCGGGTAAAGAAACTTTCATTTCTTATGAAGTACTGCTAAATACATTACAGAGTAACTCTTAAAATTCAAGGCTCATCATTCTCTTAACTTTTATAGTTTACAACGACTTGCAAAAAATTAGTTCTTTGTTCTCGTCAATCTAGCACGTCACTTCTATCACGTTGTAACTCAGAGGCCACCACCTCTTCACTTTTTAAACAATTGCAAACCATAATGAATTACTAAATATATAAATAGGGTGTTCAAATAATTGCATACATAAATTTTATTAGAACAAGAACTTGTTTGCTGCATTTAAGAAAAAATACTTATGATCAAATAATGAATTTTTTGGAGGAAGGGGTTCGATCATTAAAATTAAACATTAAAACAAGTTTTATCACTGTAATTGTGTACCGATTGCGGTCTAGGAGATACTTGTAAAAAAATTTGGTCCCAGCGTGTAAAAGTTGGGCACCCGTGATGTAATCCTAACTGTTAGTGATTTAAAAATTGCATAATTTGATGTAACTGCACTCCTGCCATATCAAACTAAAAAAAATTTGAAATAAAGATTTTATCAATCGTGTCGCGGGCCATATTCTGAGCATTCACAGGTCATATTTTGCACAGGTCTGAACTATACTATTGTATATTATTGTACCCGCTTTAAGTCTCCGGGCAACTTTTCGTTAACATAGCGTCATCACTATTGGAGTCTAATTCTAAATCTACTTTAAGACGTTTTTTAACTGAATATTTAGAAACTTTAGCTTCCTGTTAACTATAAAGTTATTTTTCTATCATGTTTATTCTGTTTTAAAACACACTTTTAAAGCAACTTTTGGCGGGCGTACTAAATTTTAAGGTAGGTAACTAGCTGTAGATTAACTGCAACAAACTACATATAAAAATCTTTGTTCGCTCTCTGGGCCTACTGCTGTATTTAGGCTAAATTAAAGCTACATAATCTGTCTTGCTGTCGTAGATCTAGTTTTTTCTGTTTTAATTCTTTCGTTCTTCTGCTAAAGCTTGCCTTTTAACTAAAAAAAGTAGCTTTCGTAATCAAGTTACTTGATTTTTCTAAAATTGGATTAATTTGATGCAAATGTTTTAGTGGCAAGGGTGTGGGTAGAAACATTTAAAGCGCTACCAGACTTGTTTGTTGCCGAAACAAAAAATTTATATAAAGTTTTTTTGTAATCGGATTAGCTTGTAACAGATGGGCCTGATCACAATAAAAATTTTCATTTGAATAAAATGAGAAAGTCGCAAAACTAAAGATTAAAGAAGTTTGATTCTAAGCTTTTTACCACTTTAAATTTCGGCAAAGCTGGTCAATTGTGTGTTATTTTAAGCAAATTGCAAAACTGATCACAATAACATCAAATAAAAAAAATAAAAAAATGTCCCGTCTCAAGACCAATTTAAACACGAGACCGAAACGGAGACTGACACCATTAGCAAAAAGCCAAGACCGAGACGAGACTGAGACCGCAAAAATCGGTCTCGAGACCTTCATCACTGGTCCAGGTAGTTTACTTGAAATTTCTAATGGTTTACACAAAGTCAATAAATTCCTAAATTTACTGACTTATGTGTAATACCGTTTCGACTATGGCATTCATGAAGTGAAAGCATAGCAAAGGTCCATCAAATCAAACCTTTAAAAAATGGCCTATGGGTTTAAAAACCTATTTAAAAAAAGACACCAAATTTGATATTTTGTTTGGTACATATTCTTTGTATCATAGATTTTCAAACTTTTCTACGTGAACCTCTTTCGTTTCGTCAGATTTTTTAAAAATTATTTTATACTTTTTTTATTTCTTGTAATGAAATCAGTGATCTACATGAACTTAAATAAATCCCACAGCGGGAGTCGGAAAAACTGTTCAGTTTTGGATCTACCAAGAGATTAATAAGCTACTATTTTTGACAAAGATTAATTTTTGATTTTAAGTGCTTTCATGTCTTTTTTCATGTATCACATCCAACTAAATCAGGGTTTCTAAATTGGCGGTCAATGGAACCCTAAGGGTCCATAGCCGACTTATCAAAAGGGTTCACAGGTTTTTCTTTAAAATAATAATTGAACTTTATCTGAAGGTATTTCTAAGATTAAGGGTCTTAAACACGCGCCTCGGGAAAAATTGCGTGGCTAACGATGGACTTTGAATTTTCTAATAAAATAATTCAGTGCTTCGAATTCTTATCAGGATTCTTAGGCCAGTAACAAGTCTTTAAATTTTTGTACTGTTTTTATTAAGTGCAAAAAACAATATGGCAACGCTAATTGCCGGTTTCTTGAGATAAGTTTTGCTAAAATGCTACGGCAGCTGTATAATTTTGGATGGTATTCCTCTCAGACTACCGTAATGGTTACTACATCAATGACTCAAAAGCATCGCTCACTTTCTCTTTAGCTCTTTCTTCTTTTTTTCAATTTTGAGCCTTCAGAGAAAAATAGCCAATAGTTAAAGGATTTAATCTCAGTTGAAGTTATCAAGTTAACTATCAAAGTTTAAGAGCAAATATTTAATTGTTCTTTGCAAAATCGAAACCAAAAGACAAATTGAGTAAATATTTTTATTTTAACCCATTCACTGCTAATTATAATTTCTCTTATTATTCACAAATGTTGCTTAGATTCTTAGAAAATGAAATAGAGTTTATCACCTTTTTATTAATACATCCCCATCATATATCGTACTAAAAGCTATTGCGTTAGTACTTAAAGTATGTTATGCGTGCTTATCTCAAAGTCGAAGATACTTGAATCCGTTAGTGTCGCGAAATATTTCTAGATTTTTAGCTAGAAATCTGCGGCTCGGTAATAAATTCCTCAAAGCCCAGCACTAGTCCGCGGTTCGGTGTTTGCCCAGCAGTGCACTAGTGAGCTGCGGCGCAAAGATTGATCAGTACAGAGTTTAAAAGCTTAGCCAGAGTTTGATAGTCAGCGAATTTTCTAGGAGCTGTAAAGCTTAAATTTCGAAAACAAAGTTTCTTAAAAACGTTTGTTTAAATTATCATCAATTCATAGCATACCGGTTGCAGATCACTCTTCTAAGCCATTGCCATATAATTTTAATGGCCAAGTGAACTTTAACATTCAAACTTAACGCAATCGATATCAATAATCCGGGTGAATTGAAGCGATTAATTTGGATAAACGTGACAAAGTAAAAATATCCTGTAAGTATTGTTGAAGGTCATCCTTTACTATAAGCGTAACAGACAAAAATATTTTGCCATAATTTTATGCGACACAATTTCCAGAATTATGATTTTCTTTCACTTTATGCAGATACCCAAATATAACTATTATTTAATGTGAAACTTTTTTGTGGTCTTCATATATATTATAACTTTAAATCGATCAGAGATGTCAATTTATAGGCTACATGCAAATAGATTGATTTGCCGAAAAAAAGCCAAAAAATTATTCACATTAAACATTAATGGTATTTGGGCACTAATCTGAATCGTTCTTAATAAAATACCGGGTAAAATAATTTTGCCCAAAACATAGACATAAAACAACTATCTCATGCCCAAAAAGTGCATGTTTAATGCACAAAAAAATTCAGCCAACATTTTTGCGTTTTGTGGGGACAATTACTCTCCTGCTCCCGCTTTGTAGGCTTCAACTATGTTCTTCCCTTATGGACTACTTACACTAGTACCAGTGGGCGTTTAAAAACAAGTGCAACATTTTACAAGAAGGAAAACAGAAAAAAACAAAAAACTAAAATTTTAGTAATCTTTACTCTTTAGAAACCCGTCAGCAGCGCGGTCGAGTGGTCAGAGCGCCGGGATTGTGATCGACATGGCCTCGGTCCAAAGCCTACTCGCGTTTTTCTGTTGTGTCCTTGGGAAGGACACTTTACGGCACTTTCCTTGCTTGTTGGTCTTGGCAAGCAGGTTTAAATTCAGTCATGCCTCTCTTAAATTTTAGCGGACAGCAATATTTTGCCATCTCCGGAAGGAGGTTAGGGTAATTGCTTACCCTATGTATTGGAGCCTCCATCGCTTTCCTGCAAGTCAGGAGGATAAATATAGAAATTTAAAAAACCTTGCTTCGGGCTTTACTCAGTGATATGCCTTCGTCAGAATTTCGAAGCCGTTTCCAAATAAAATATCATCGTTTATCGGACGTCATCCAAATAACGAACAACACAGCACAAATTAAAAACCTTTAAACTCATAAGCGTTTTGCCAAACAAAACTGTCTGCTTTCTTTGGCAAAACGAGGCCAAACAAACTTTGTTATTACGAGCAGTTAATTACAGCTAAAATAAATGCTTTTAAAGCGCTTCAAAATCATGACGTAAGAAAATCTTCTTTAAAAACAAGTTATTCTTTAACAATAAATATAATCTATAATAACAAGCAATCAGCAGCGTAAAAAACTACAAATCTACAGCTTGTTGCACCCAAATGATAAAACTCATTTTAGTAAAAACCAACTTAAAAACTTTTTGTAATTCATATGAACTTGCTGTGATTCTCGCGGTCATTCATTTCAACGTTTTGTTTTTGTAAATTTTATTGTTCTTTTATTGTGTTATTGTGCGAAACGTATTGGATTACGTACTATCTGTAATGAATTCATCAAACTGTTAAACTCAAGAATTGTTTTTTAACGAATCAAACAAAGTCACTTTACTTAATGAAGACACTTCACCGCACTTTTCTCTGCTTAGCTCTAAATTTTAGTCATATTTAAAAAAAAAACTAAAAAACTAAATAAAAAGTTCTAACCATACAGAAATTTACTGCCATTCCCAAAAAGAAAGTGTGGGTAATAGCTTGACGATTGCTCTAATTTTAATGCGTTGAACGTTTTCTTGCGAGTCAAAAGAATAAATAAAGATTATGAATCAATTTAAATCATTATAAAGATTTTGGAGCTTTCGGAAGAGTGGTCTAATCTGTGATGGTTTAAGATTTTCTCACAATCAATTTATAATTTTTTATAACTACACTGTAAACAAACTGCTGCGAAATCAAAGAAATTCTACAAAATTCTGCAAACATTTAAACCGCTGACTGCAATGATTAAAGAATACGCAGCAGTCTTTTTTCTACAGCGTAAGGCCCGCTAAAGTGAATAAAAGTTTCTTCAGAGCTTTGTAACATCATAAAACTAACATAACGTTAGCTCCAGTTGCTCTAGAGCAGTATTCTCCAACCTTTACAAAAAGCGACCCAAGTTAAAGAATTTATTAACAATATCAGTACACGCGACCCCAAAGCAAATACAAAATGATTCAACTACAAATTTGAAATGTTAATAGCCAGTGGTGGATATTCCAATTTAGGGGCCCGAGGCAAGAATTTTCAAAAATTAATGTTGTCTGAGAAAAAAAAGAGGTCTGATCTTGGCTTGCATATTTTTCTCCCAACATCAAGGTGTTTCTTAAAAAAAAAAAAAAGGTCTTCACTTCCATTTGCTTTCAGTTTTCCCTATTTTCGTACCAAAATCAGGGTGTTCTCTAAAAAATTGCTAGACAAATATCACCAAAATAGAAACCAATTAATTTCGTTTGAACAACTGTACACATTTTAGCACAGGAATTTCAAGTGCAGAATTCCAGTAATAAAGCGACCCCACAAAATATTCAGCGACCCACAGTTTGACGAACACTGCTCTAGAGCAGTGGTCCCCAAACTTTTCGAGCCGAGGGCCGGATGTTGATTTTTTTGGACCTCCTCGGGCCAAAGCGAGAGCAAAAAAGGTCTTCTCTTCGATTCGATCTCTAATTTCGCTATTTTTCTCCTAAAATTATAGTTATCTCTAAAAAAAAAAAAAAAAAAGGGTCTTCGCTTCGATTCCATCTCCAATTTCGCTATTTTTCTCCCCAAATTTTAGTGTATTCTCCAATGAAAGAACAAGATAAATACCTGAAACTGGGGTGTTCCCGATATAATTCTATCCAACTATGGCTCAAAGTGAGTGTATATGTTTTTTTAAAAAGGCCGGATGAAAAGTCTTAGCGGGCCGTAGTTTGGTAACCACTGCTTTAGAGCATTGATTTTCAACCGCCGGTCCGCGTCAGCTTTTCTGCCGGTCCGCAACAATTTATTTCAACTTTACTCTTTAAGGAGGGCCTATGAGTTCAGAAGTAGAACAATGTCAGAAGAATATTAACAGTAATTATTGATTTTCCTTAATAACTAAATGCAACATTAAGGCTTATATTGGGGAAAATGTGTATGGTTTTGCACTGACCGAGCTGCCAACATGGCTGGTTGTCATTCGGGTGCAACAGCAAAAATAAAAAATAGTTGCAAACAAAAATTTGCTGTCTACACGTTGTATATATTGCTGTGGACATATAGCTTCCCAGAAACTGTCACCTTAATTAAATGACATTATGATCCGACCAGATAAAATTATCAATTACTCGTAACCGAGTATTGCATTTAAGGCTTTTTAAGACACTCATTATGGCTGCGCAAAATCACCATCTCATCTCTCATGCAGAAGTGATATGGATTTCAAGAGGATGCTTTCTTGCATGTCTTTTGGAGTTGAGGGAAGAAGCTATTCGATTTTTACGTAAATGAACAATCCCCATTAAAAAAATTTTATCCGATAAAATGTGAATAAGCAAACTTGCATATTTAGCGAATATATTCAGCCGCTTAAATGACTTTAATAGCTCTTTTTAACGTTATTGCATCAATATATTGACAGTGTGCAACAAAACTAATGGTTTCAAAAGAAGTGGTGAAGAAAAAGTGTGAAAATAAATTAAGAAATCAGTCTCTAGTTATTGAGATTAATGGTGCCAGACTATCCTTCAACTGAGTTAAAACAGTCATCCGAAAAGACTAAGCAGGAAAAGATAAGAATTCCACGAAGTAACTTTTTTGAAAATTTGGAATTGCAACCAAAAATCTACAATTTCAAACTTAAATAGGAGTAGTAAAGATGGAAAGTACAGGCATTGTTATAAAAGAAACAATCAGAAATCGGTACTAATCAAGAAAGAAAATTTTGAAAGCTTGGTTTTGAAAAAATTATATCAAAAAGTACCTTGTACCTTCTTGTAAATTTTCTACTCCGCTGTGTCGCCCCGGTTTTGGCTCCCTTAACTTTGCCATTCAAAAACTTCAATAGAGCCACGTTTACGACGTAATAGACATCAAGAAGACAGCAGTAAATTTCACATTAAATAGAGTTCTTTTGATGCTAAACGCTTACTTTTGTTTTAATAAAAATTTTTTTTATCGATTTATTGCGTTTATAACAGTTTTTTTAGATATGAAAAAGATTACCGGTCCCCAGGCTTAAAAAGGTTGAGAATCACTGCTCTAGAGCAGCATTTTCTCAATCTGTGTGTTGCGAAATTTTTAAAAAAACATTAGTCCACTGATCTGTGACCTTTTTTTTAGAAAACATTACTTTTTAAGGACAAAAAATTTAAGAAATCTGGTCCAAGTGTGCCCCGAATTTCGAAAAGTCCCAAAATGTGCCACAGGCGGAAGAAGTTTGCGAACCACTGCTTTAAAGCAAGGGTTCTCAACCTTTTTGTTATTCCCGGCCGCATTATAGAGTTACTTTTTAACTTGCGGTCGCCATTGAGTTAAGGGAGATTCTATAAAAAATACCTACGATAAAGTAAAAAGTTTTTATAGATGGCGTTTATACCAAACAAAAAAGTAATGCAAAGACATGTTGCAATTTTTTGACAAATTTATTCAAGCACAATTTGCAAAAGATTCTATAAATGACACTTTGGTCTTTGCATACTCGCAGAAAAACTTGCAAAATTAGTCAACTTAAGCTGTATTATTACAATAAGCCAGTAACAAAATTCTATAGTGACGTAAACATTGACAATTTGTAGGCTACAAAAAGTGAATCAAAGTAGCATGGCTAGAATATAATGTTTTTTGTTGGAAAAAAAGAGAAAATGTACTTAGGTAAAATTTGACGTAAATTAAGTTCCTGACCCATGTGCACGACCGTAGGTTAGCACCATTACTCTAAAGCAGGGGTTCTCAACCTATGGCCACACGGCCAAAATGGGCCACAAAAAATTTCAGTTGGGCCAAGAAAGTTTTATGATTCCAGAATTCGCGTTTTAAAGCAAAGACTTTTACTCAGTTATGAAATTTCATTTTTAAGAAAATAAAATGTCAACTTGCTTACACAATATTATGTGAATTTTATAGAATATAGAAATAAAGTGTGTGGTCAACACAGACAGAGACGGATATTTTAAGTTAGCGGCCCGAGGCAAGGATTCCTAAAAATTGGTGTTCTCTAAGCAAAAAAAAGTCTTTAATCTCGTATTTTTTTTTCCCAAAATCATCATGATCTTTAAAAAAAAAAGTCTTCACTTTGAATCGATCTCGTATTTATGTGTTTCTCTCCCAAAATCATGCTGATCTCTAAAAAAAATCACTTTGAATCGATCTCCTATTTCCCATTTTCGTCCCAACTTGATAATGATCTCTAAAAAAACATATACAGCAAAATAAAACTATAAGCAGTATTTTCGAGGGGGGCCCGAGGCAACTGCCTCACTCGCCTCACTCAATATCCACCACTGAATATAGATGTACCCTTATTAAATAAAAAGCTTTTAGCAAAAAAATAAACATAAACAATTTTTATTAAAGTAATTTCATGGGCCACAACAAAAATCTGTGTTCAAAGTGGGCCATGGCTAAAAAAGGTTGAAAATTCCTGCTCTAGAGCAGGAATGGCCAAATTTTTTCAAGCATGAGCCGTATTTTGTAAATCAATAATGTTTGCAAGCCTCAAAGTCTTTTAAATGGTAGATATGCAAAACAAATTAAATAAAACGGTTTATTTAATCAAATATCTATCATGCTGTCGTGCTGTCGTTATGTGCGTTTCTTTGCTATCTTTTAGTGACGTTCCAAAGTGGGCGGGTAAAAACTGTTATAGCAATGCAATCCAGTTTTGTTAAGTAGTCAGTAGTTTATAATTTTGGTTTTGCCGTGGGTTGCGGTCGTGCGGCGGTGGTGCGGCGGTGGTGTGGCGGTGGTGCCCTAGCGGTGGTACACCACTTCAGATCGGTAATGCAGCCCATCAGCATTATCTAGCGGCGACTCCGACAAAAAACGTGGTCCTTGTGGTGGTGCACTAGCTCGAAGTAGTGGTACAGCCCTCCAGCATTATCTAGCGGCGGTTAAAGATCTAAATCATTACCTAATGATATCTAGAAACAGGTTCGATTCCCAATACGAACATCAATCCTAAGATCCAGTTATTGTTGTTGACTTTTACATCACGTTTGGCCTCTCGGTTATTTAAATTAAAGGCTACGTTCACCGTCTTAGTGTGACTAAACTTCAACCTCCAAGTCTGGAGATACGCTGAAAGTGTAGTCAGGTCTTGGCTTAAAGTCCCCCCTGCAAGTCCTTCCAGTTTTCAGAAGAGTGCAATAATGTTAGATCGTCTGCATAAGCAAACTTTCTGAAAAACGTAGAAGGCAGATCGTACGTATAGATGTTGAAAAGGAGGGGAGCCAAGATTATTCCCTGAGAAACGCCGTTTTTCAGACGGCGTACCTGCTTTGCTTGCTGTCACCGGTAGTAAGAGTGAAACTTCGGTTTCGGACAAGTTCCATGATCATTCTGATCATGTGCTTATCTGGAAGAGGTCTTAGTAGCTTGCAGGTAAGGCCACGGTGCCAGACAGTGTCGTATGCCGCTGTCAAATTGAAAAATACAACACTGGCCTTCTTCTTGGCTTCAAAAGAATCCTCGATGTTCTGTGTCAACAAAACGACCTGATACACGGTTGACTTACCGCGTCAAAATCCAGCCTGCTCCTTAGGAAGCATTGGATCAATTATTGGCTCGATGAGGGCGTAGATAAGCCTCTCAAGTATCTTGTAGGGGACAAAAAGCAAAGATATCGGTCGATAACTCTTTGGTTTCCCACGGACTTCATTGGCTTTGGGATCGCGACTACAAGTGCTCATCTCCAGATCTTGTGAATTTTGAGTCGGTGCAAGCAGAAAGAAAAGAAGTCACGTAACATGGACTTCAAGGTAGCTCCAGCATGGATTGCAAACTCTGGGAAGATGGAATCAAGGCCCCGAGTTTTACCAGGTTTTAAGTGTTGTAGGGCAGCAGTGAATGCTTTTTGTGAAAAATTTTCAGAGATATTTACTGAGTCTGGTGTTATTACCCTCCGAAGTTCAGACACTTCTTGTCAAGATGAATGGTCAAACAAAGATAGTTTTTGTTAAACGTTTGGTGTCAGATGTCAAAATAAGTCAAGATGGTTTGCGGTCAACAGCATCGTATTTTCCATTTCTAAATAGCTGAGATACAATAGCATTAGCTGAAACGGGACAATGACGACTGACGAGAAGAGTGTCATGACCTACAAGTAAGATTGTTCAAAATACTCTATGCTTTTCGACTAGAGTGTAAAAAGTTGATAACAATCGATTCCTCTGCTTCCTGTCAAGTCTGGCAAGTAAAACTGTAGCAGCCAAACTCAAGTCGTCTCCCTGAGGAGACTGAGGACCGTTGTGTAAAGGGATTTACACTCTGTATCACAACACGGAATACAGTTGTTTCAATACTGCCTGGGTAGTATTTTTCGTTGCTTGGATAGTCCTGATTAGCTGCATCCACATCAAGTGAATCAGGCGGCAACAAAGTCTTTGCAAATTTGTTCTTCAAAGAAATGTAGTGACTTCATTTAGCCTTGTGGAAGCTCCATCGCTTATCAGGCATGCTTGAGCTTGCCCCGAACAGCTTGAGTAAAGTCCAATTGCCTGCAGAACGGTGTTGGGCAATTTTATTTGTTCATGCACAAACGGGGTCTTGTTCCTTTACCGAGTTGCGAGTGCGGAGCCATTGAGCAAACGCAGACTACGTCCTAACAGACAACTGCCCCATAGATCGGCACCACATGGATCACGAAGTCTGACAGTTTTAGATGACGAAACCCGATGCTGGCTTAACACTATTACTGACTGCATCTGATCCGGAAGTATAGCAGCCTGGAGTATTAAAAAGAATAAACCTACCGCCGCAGTCCTGTTTGTGTCTGACCTGGAGGGGATACCTTATCAAACAACGATGACGAGTGTCCCGGCCATAAGAAATATATTTAATCTTAAATTTTGTTGTTCTTCATTCTTGTTAGGCTTTTATACAGTCTGTAATCTCCTAGCTGCAGCGACGGTTTAAACTTTTTGTTCTTCTTTCTGTTCATGTAAATATGTACAACTTATATTTACAAGTTCTATAAAAATACATTGGCAACACTCAATGTGATGCCAAGTCTTACGTTGAAAAAAACTCTGCCAGACAATGTCAAATGAATAATTCGTTGAGCAAGCATCTAGCGCAGTGGTTCTTAACCTTTGCTAAACTCCCGAACCCCTAGAATATTCTGCAAGCTTTCGTTGAACCCTAAATTTTTGCTCCTAAAATTTTGCACATAAACAAAAATCAACCACATTTAATTGTAATACATTTCTATATCAATGCGACTTCTGTTGTTGTTTTTCGGCGACTAATTGTGAAATTCGAGGCTTTGTCTCGAAAACAGCAATTCTTTTTCATTTTCTCATGGAAGCCTGTTTCGCTTTTTTACTTCAAAATCCACTAGAATAGAAAACGTATGCTCTCATAAAAAGTGGTGACAAATGGCATGAGAACCTCAAGGGGAACTTTAGCAATAAGGGGATAACTTTCCATTTGTTGGCACCAAAACCTTTGAAGATTTGTTGTGTTGAAGTCACGTTTTTTAACCTCGCTTTCTTGAAGCTCAATAATGTCATCAGTGTATGGACTGTTTATATCTGCTGTTGTAGTAACATAAGAAAATAGCTGACGTACCCATGCAGGATATTGCATTTGTTCAGGAAAGTAGTTTTCAAATGATCTTTGCAATTTCTTCAAATGCTCAGTGAATACTGGCAGAAGCCCCTGAAGTTTATTACAACTTACTTCGTCATTAATTGCAGAACCATTGCTTACTTCCTCGTCCAAAAGTGAAAAGTTGTTATTTTCCAATCGCTGTCGCCGTAGCTTCAATTTCCTCTTAAAAGCACTCACTTTCTCTTCAGCTTCTATTACATTTTTACCACCTCCTTGTATTTGGAAACTCAACTGATTGAGGGCACCAAAGATGTCAGCCAAAAATGCAAAAGTAAGGATAAAACTTGAGTCCTCAAATTGTTTACAATGCCGATGGTTTTGACTTTTCAAAAAACTCCAATAATTCTGCACGCAAAGCGAAAACATGATTATTATAAACATCATCACTTTCTCCCACGATATAGCCATCGTAGATACAAAAGGATTTTAAATTTTGAGTCCATTTCTTCGCACAGCTGCATAAAAATGCGATAATTCAAAGCCTGACCCCTCACAAAATTAACCGTTTTAATCATCATCATCATCATCATCATCATCATCATCATCATCATCATCATCATATTTCATCACAAATTTTGAGAACGTCAGCGAGTGATGAAGGTATCATTTTAGATACAAGTGCGTTTTTGTGCAACATGCAATGTGTTAATGCAACAAGTGGAGCAGGGCTACTCAAACTTTTTTGTTCTGCGACCCCGTTTTGAAAAATAAAATTTTGTGTGACCCCAATTAGTGGTGGATATTTAAAATTAGGGGCTCGAGGCAAGAATTCTCAAAAATTCGTGTTTTCTAAAAACAAAAGAGGGTTTTGATCTCACACTTTGCAATTTTTCTCCGAAAATCATAATGATCTCTAAAAAAAAAGGTCTTCACTTCGAATCGATCTCCTTTTTCCGTATTTTCCTCCCAAAATCATGGTGATCTCTAAAAAAAAAGGTCTTCACTCAGAATCGAACTGCGATTTATCTATTTTCGTCGCCAACTTCAGGTGTTCTCTAAAAAAAAGGTCCGCACTCAGAATCAAGCTCCAATTTGTCAATTTTTGTCCCCAAATTCTCTGATTTGCCGATTACATGTGCAATAACCATAATTTTTTCCAAAAGTTCCGCGGCACTACTGGGATTTTTAAAGTTTTGCAGCACAAAGCACAAAATGCCAATTTGTTTCGCAAACCCAAAATTATTTTAGGCGACCCCATTTGGGGTCGCGACCCATAGTTTAAGAAGCCCTGATGTGGAGCAACACTTTTGACCAAGCCTCTTAAACCAGACTTGCACCCTAACATCGCAGGAGCACCATCTGCACACGGCAGAAACCATATTCCAAGAAAGTCCATTGCTTGTAAACAAGTCATCAAAAATATTTTTTACATCGATGGTCTTTGCAGTTTTATAAGTTGTTTGCAAAAGAGAAACTCTTCTTTGATTTCTTGTCCTTTAACGTAACGTACAAATGCAATAAGCTGGTTTAAATTAGCATCTTTGGTTTCATCAAGATGTATGCTGAACTTTGTTGGGCTAGCCTTCGAATCTGCTACTAACTGACTGAGAATGTCCTCACCGATGTCATTTATTCGGCTTCTAACAACGTCATTTGAGAATGGTACTAAAAAACCTTGTTTTCAGCTTCTTTTCCCAGCTTAATCTTGGCCAACTGCATTGCAGCTCGTGTTTATCCAGTGAGAATCGGTTTATCCACTGAAACAAAACCATAAGATGTAATGGTAGCATTTGCATCTAATCTCTCCCTCTTCTGTTTGAATTGAGTAAGTGTGGTGTCCTTATATTTTCCTGTACCGTGAACTTTTGTAAAATGTTCTCGTAATTTAGCTGGTACTAGTCTGGAATTACTCAACTTAACATTGCAAAACATGCATTGAGGGTACTGAGTTCCATCATTTTTTGTTGCACAAGTGAAGCCGTACTGCGCATAATTCTCTGACCACTTTCTTTTTTTGGCAGGCATGTTAATGTAAAGTTACAGATAGATTTAAAATAACAAAAAAATATTTTTTAGACCTAAAATAATTATTAATTATGATTCTCAATTCTGAAACACTTAAAAATATTTTTTAGACCTAAAATAATTCTTAAATTATGATTCTCAATTCTGAAACTTTTAAATAGCATTTTTAGTCCTAAAATAATTCACGGCTTAGTTTCTTTTCGTTTTGAATGATGATGAAAATAGTAATAGTTATTAAGCCGTTTCAAATGCACTTACTGACTTAATTCAACTCCAACAACTACAATGCAACTTATCCTGAAAGGTAATAAGCTTTATAAAGCACATTTAAATTATATTTTGCCGGTTGCTACGCTATAAATTTCACTGCTTTAATCGGAAAAATAACTAAATCTTCTTTAATTTTGCTACCGGCGCCTTTAAACTTAAAGGCACGTTTGGATAACTTGCCTATTGTAAAGACAATGAGAACAGGGGTGCCGGAAGCGGGGGGGAAGAAAGGGCAATTGCCCCCTGCCTTTTAATATTCTTGAAATGTGAGGCCAGAGGGGGAAGATCGTGCTTTTTAAAATTAATATTACAGATAAATTTTTTTAGTTATGCTCTACAATTAACCTACATAATCTTGATCACCATTAAATCCAACGATGTTTCTAAAATTACAAAAACAACCGTGACTCATAGCACCGTAATAAAAGCAAGATAAAAGTTTTAACGTAAGCAATATAGAGTTATTGATATCGTAAGCAACCTAAACTTCTGGTAAACATCTTATTCTACTTGAATTAGTAAACTGAATTATATCTTATCCGAAAATCAATTTTTGATTCATTAACTGATGGCAAATAGTCATATACAACAACCAGGAATACCTAAACTACCATCCCGGTAGTTTAGGTATTCCTAACAACAAGTATACAAAGCGTTTAAAAAAAAAAATAAAGCATAAGAAAAATTTTAAGTGCTCACAAGGATTAAAAGTTTCTAATAATAACAAAAAAAATTTGATTTAGAAGCAAGAAATTGTGGCGTCAATCTAATTTTAACCAGCAACACAAGCTTTCTGACTTGGCTACTCAATACTCGCTTATGGCCGACGTTACAGTCTAAAAATAAAAACACTTAGACTAAACGCGTGACATTCTTAGCCCTTTTAAAGGATTGTTGTACATATGTATGCCATGATTGTGATTATAACGTAACATTTTAAGAGTCTTTTTCGTTTTGATGTGTTTACGGAAGAACTCGCAGACCTAGCCTACATGCTCATATTAAGTTATTTAATAAAGAAAGTACCACGCCTCTGAAAAAAGTAGCAAAGATATCAACAGTTTGCAAAGTTTTAAGCAAAAAGCTGACAAGCAAGAAATGACTTTTGGAAATAAGTTTACTGCGGCGTAGCTCTTGCTTCGGCTTTTGCAGAAAGGTGTTTCAGTATCATGAGAACAATCAAAACAAAGCTTAGAAGCAATATGAGAGATAACAGTAGACGTTGGGTGGTACAGAATTTAAAGATTGCGTGAGTAAAAGATTTTTCTTCCCAAAGCTTTTCATCTGACACTCTTCAGGGGAAATCGTCAGAATGAAGCAGAATTGAAACCGAACTGAGTTATAAAGGGGAAAAGCAGAGTTCTCATTGGCTGAAAGAAGTTAGCCAATGAGAGAAAAGATTAAGAAATTTTCAAAGAGTAGACGAATTCTTTTTGCTTACACAGAAGGGGATTGAGAGATTTAATGAAAGTCGCTTCAAGAGCAGAAAGGTGAAAAGAAGAGCGATCTCGAGCGAGAATAGAATAGAAAATAGAATTTTCGTTGCTGTAGTAAAGAGTGCATTGGGCGTTGTCAAGAAGATGTTGACCAATGGAGAATTAATGAAATTGTTGTGGGGGTTTGTTGGCCTTGCAAGAGCGGGAAAGACTTTGGTGGTTGGGCGAGACAGGAGGATTAGCGATGGATCTAGAAACGCGTTGTTTAATTCGCTCTTCTAGGCGTTGAGACGTGCGACCAACGTACCGACTATCGCAGTGGCACAAAAACTGGTAAATAACATTGCTGTGATGATAAGAAGATAACACGTCTTTCTTAATCGCTGGTAAGAGCTGTCAGGTGTTAAAAATAACGCGTGGTTCGACGGAGAAAAAGCAGCGTTTTACAGCAGACGTAATCTGCTTTTCGAACTTCATCGAGACATTTCCAATCCATGGGATGTGTAGGTAGACAGGGCACTTTTCTACTGTGTGAACCGGGTTAGAATTTAGTTGTTGAAGTTTTCGTTTGAAAGCCAAATTGATTGCATGTTCCAGGTAGCCATTTTCTAAAAGAATTGAACGAATTTTGTCAAGCTCTGGGTCCAGTTTGCTTTTAGAACAAATCATAAAAGCTCTGTGAACAAGAGTACCAATTAGATTGATTTTCCGTTTTTAGGGGCTAAAAGAGCTCCAACGTAGGTACTGGCCGGTGAAGGTGGGTTTCCTGTATACTGAAGTTAGAAATTTCGAATCATGTCTTTCTACCAACACGTCAAGGAAGGGGAGAGAGTGATTAGATTCCTTTTCATAGGTGAAGCGAAGTGAGGGATGAAGGGAGTTGAGGTGGGTAAAAAAAGTATTGCAGTCTTCTTCATTGTTGAATACCGCGAAAGTGTCATAAACGTACCGGAAGTACACTAACGGTCTTTTGGCGATGTTGAAAAATTTTGCTTCTTGGTAGCCAACAAAGATGTTAGCTAAAGTTGGACCAAGCGGTGAGCCCATAGCGACGCCGTCGATTTGTCGATGCATGTTGTTATTGAAGCTGAATTCCACAGATGAGATGGCTAGCTGCATTAATTCGACAAAGATGTTGCGTGGAAAGGATGGCGCCATTGAGTCATCATTGTAAAGGGCGTCAGCGCAGATTTCTATGGTTGCAGCAAGCGGAACATTGGTGAAGAGACTGGAAATGTCAAAAGAACAAAGAAAGACAGAGGAAGGAGAAAAGGTAAATTTTCTGACTTCTTTTACAAAGGTGAAAGAATCAGACACACAATTAGAAGAAAGATTTTGGAGAACAGGTTGAAGAAGAGAAGTAAGCCATTTAGCTAGCTGATATTGGGCCGATCCGATCATAGACAAAATCGAACGTAAGGGTACGTCCTTTTTGTGTATTTTCGGAAGACCATACATGCGCGGTCGCTGAGAGCCAGTGGGTCGGATTGCTTTGTAAACTTGCTTAGAAATAAGGCACTCTTTCCTCAGCTGAAGTAGCCGTCGTTGTATCCGTGATTTAATTTTAGCGGTGTTGTCTTTGTTGGTGACTGCCCAAGATCAAGAAATTTGGTCGTGTCATTAAGAATTGTCTTCATCTTGTCGTTGTAATCATTTTTGTTGAGGATGACAACGCCAGCATCTTTGTCAGGCTTTGTTATAAGAATTTCTTCATTCGTCCGAAGGGACTTGATGGCCTGAAAACACTCTTTTGTCATGAGGAAGTCACCCAAGTCAATAGGGCTTCCACAATAAGCGTGAAAAGCAGATTAAGTCTGCTGTAAAACGCTGCTTTTTCTCCGTCGAACCACGCGTTATTTTTAACACCCGACAGCTCTTACCAGCGATTAAGAAAAACGTGTTATCTTCTTATCATCACAGCAATGTTATTTACCAGTTTTTGTGCCACTGCGATAGTCGGTACGTTGGTCGCACGTCTCAACGCCTAGAAGAGCGAATTAAACAACGCGTTTCTAGATCCATCGCTAATCCTCCTGTCTCGCCCAACCACCAAAGTCTTTCCCGCTCTTGCAAGGCCAACAAACCCCCACAACAATTTCATTAATTCTCCATTGGTCAACATCTTCTTGACAACGCCCAATGCACTCTTCACTACAGCAACGAAAATTCTATTTTCTATTCTATTCTCGCTCGAGATCGCTCTTCTTTTCACCTTTCTGCTCTTGAAGCGACTTTCATTAAATCTCTCAATCCCCTTCTGTGTAAGCAAAAAGAATTCGTCTACTCTTTGAAAATTTCTTAATCTTTTCTCTCATTAGCTAACTTCTTTCAGCCAATGAGAACTCTGCTTTTCCCCTTTATAACTCAGTTCGGTTTCAATTCTGCTTCATTCTGACGATTTCCCCTGAAGAGTGTCAGATGAAAAGCTTTGGAAAGAGATAACAGTCTCAATAACTGAATGTTTGCAAATATTCATTGAACTTGTTGGACAATATCAATTTGCAAGCTGTTACAGATGACTTTGCTAGCAAGCAAAACACTAATAAATTATTTTGGGTTACAGTTACATTAATTGTGCAGCGTTTAATAATTGACATCAAACCTCAATCTAAAGCAGTGCTCCGCAACCGGGGTACCGCGGCACCCCGGTGTGCCCCGAAGCTGTGCTAGGGGTGCCGCGGTATTTTTAGAAACTTTTCTAAGTTGTTTATGTGTTTGTTTAGGTTTTCTAAGTTGTTTGTGAGCTTAATCTTCTGCGTTTAGCATAACTGAAATTTAGAACTGTTAGACACAATGGATAAATTTTTAAAGAGAGCAGTTCAACCACCAGATAGTTTACCTACTTCAGCAAGTGATACTGCAAAAGCACAAAAGAAGAGAAAATACAGTGAAGACTACATGCAATATGGATTTACTTGGTGCGGTAGTGAAGAGGCTCCAAATCCACATTGCGTAGTTTGTGGAGAACAACTTGGTAATCAAGCAATGGTTCCAAGCAAACTTATTAGGCATTTAAAAACAAAACATTCTACTTATTCTGGCAAGGATAAGGATTTCTTTCAACGAATATGGAGTCAAAATAAAAAGCAAAAGCAATTCATGAAGTCAACTTTCACAGTCACGGAAAAGGCAGTAGAAGCTAGCTATCAAGTTGCCAAATTAATTGCTCGACAGAAAAAGCCGCATACTATCGGAGAAGAACTCATAAAACCAGCCTGCCTAGGAATTGTCGGATTAATGCTTGGACAGAAGGAAGCTGAAGAAGTCAGGAAAGTGTCGTTGTCCGCCGAGACTATTAAAAGGCGCATTGGCGATATGTCTGAAGATCTACTTGAAACGCTACTTAATAAACTAAAAACATCTGGAAAATTTTCCCTTCAAATCGACGAAACAACGGACATCAAAAAGCAAGCACAGCTATTGGCTGTTGTACGATTTGTCGACGGCAATGCTATTGCAGAAGAGTATTTGTTTTGCAAAAAACTTCCAGAGCGAACAACTGGGCAGGACATTTTTCGCGTGACAAACGAGTTTTTTACTGCCCACGGTATCCACTGGAATGATTGCGTCAACCTTTGCACAGATGGTGCTTCAGCAATGTTGGGCAAAGGTAAAGGTTTTGCTACGTTGGTGAAACAGCAAAATCCTGCCATTCAAGCTACGCATTGCTGCATACATAGAGAAGCCTTGATGACCAAAGTGCTGCCAGAGGAACTGTCCGAAACGATGAAACACTGCATTGACATTGTGAACTTCATTAAAGGGAGAGCTTTGAATTCACGTATTTTTTCGTCATTATGCAAAGAAATGGGTTCAGAGCATCAGTCATTATTGTACTATACGCATGTACGTTGGCTTTCTCGGGGAAAAGTTCTCGCAAGACTCTTTGAACTTCGGCATGAAGTGAGTCAGTTTATATTAAGTCAGAACAACCACGATTTGCGTAAGCACCTTGAAGACGATTATTGGGTTGCAAAACTTGCGTACATGGCGGACATATGTGAACACTTAAATGAACTCAACATCAAAATGCAAGGCAGGGAAGAAAATATACTATCGTGTTCTGACAAGTTGACTGGATTTAAACAGAAATTAGCATTATGGAAAACCGAGTTGGGGCGAGGATCACTGGAAATGTTTCCAAGAAGCAATAATGATTTGAGCGATGTTGACAGACAATTTGTAGTGGATTTGGCTCAAGAACACTTGTCTTTGTTGCAGCAGAAATATGACAGTTACTTTTTTACAATCAACACACAACAATATGATTGGATCCGAAATCCTTTTTCATCCAACGCTGAAATTTCCACAGAAGAGCTTTCTTTGCCGATCAGGGAGTCATTTCTTGAGTTACGAAATGACAGAACTCTCCGATTGAAATTCAGCGAGATGTCACTTGGAGAATTTTGGGTTTCTATTAGAGAAGAATACAAACTAATTTCAAAGGCAGCTATCGAAATTCTGCTCCAATTTTCCACAACCTATTTGTGCGAACAAAGCTTTTCTTCTCTCGTATTGATCAAAAACGACAAACGTTCCTGCTTGAGTGATATTGATAGAGAACTTCGAGTTGCTCTTTCGAAATTTGAACCTAATATTCAACGATTGTGTTCATCAAAGCAGGCGCAAATATCGCATTAAATTTATTGATGCTGTTCCTTTGCATTTAATTTTTCTCTTTCTAGTTAACATTTTCGCCCCCGGTGTGCCGCCGAGTTTATGAATGTTGTGAAGTGTGCCGTGAGTGAAAAAAGGTTGCGGAGCACTGATCTAAAGGGACATTCATGCTCATGTAATTACGTTTTTTCTTTTACCCAATTATTAATAGCTTTTTTAATTTTTTGTTTCTGTACCTATTTTAACCTTTGGTATTCTTGATAGCGTAAATGTTTTAGCCAGCGTTCTGTCATGGGTAACTAAAGACTATTCATTGATTAGCATGTGAAGAACATTTTGTGATATTCCCAAGCAAAATGCATTCGATCTGTATCTATCTGCTTTTGGCTGCCGTGCATGGACGTCGCAATTGTTTAATGCTGTTTTCGAAACTAGCTTGTGTGCTTTTGACAAAAGTTTAGTTGTGGGTAGCCTATGTTGTATAGCTTTTGGTTTAGTAACCAGTTAATAAAGTTGTATTTTTTAATGTCTAATTTAATTGAGAAAAACTTGTGTAAAATTGGCTATCGCAGTGAGTGATCATGGCAGAGTCAACTTAAAGGCTTTTGCAAGATGCAGCAAAGGTTTTGAACTCTAGGTTTATTAAAAAGAGTTGGCATCGGCCGAAAAATTGATTGAACCAAAATAACAGATTAACAAAATAAAACTTTTCCGAGATACCAATCTGTCTTGTACAAACTGAAATTCTATCATGTCAACCAAAATTTCAAATTGCAGCATGACTACCAAAATTTGCTTTTGTTGGCATTGCCTTTTCAACAAAAAAGTGCCCTTTTTTAAATTTTGCTCCCCCTGGCAAAAAAATCTCCGGCGCCCCTGAATGAGAACAATGACCTTTGTGAACGATAATAGAAATGTTACACCTCTGCATACAACGGATTCAGTGTCGATATTAAAAGAATACCAACGGTCAGTGTCAAACTGATTTATTTTCTTTGTTGTTTTGACAGGAACTAACTTTAGGCTGGGCAAAATTTTCAAAAAATAATCTTTCACAGGACGTTCGATCCGAACCCCTAAAACAGCTTCTTCGAACCCTGGTTGAATACCACTGGTCTAGCGCAATGTTTCTCAACTTGTGTGTCAATGCACGGTAGTGTGCCGCGAAACTTTTTGAAGAACATTAGTCCATTGATCTGCAAGCTTTTTTTTAGAGATTACCACTTTTTTGAGACAAAAATCAAGAAATTTGAGACAGGTTTAAAATAAAGACCTTTTTATTTAGAGAACACTGATTTTTAGAGACAAAAATTAAGAAATCTGGTCCAAGTGTGCCGCGAATTTTGAAATGTCCCAAAATGTGCCGCAGGCGAAAAGGTTGAGAACCATTGATCTAGCGAAAATGATTTTTTCTTTTTTGTTATAAAGTGCGACTTAAATAAAAAAAAAACAATAATCTGAAGGTATTATAATGACTATTTTACCCGAAGTTCTGACACAAGCAAAAGCTTATACGCGAATTATAAACGCAACTGCAAATACAAGCCCAACTACTAAGCCCTGTCTCTTTGTTGACCGCTGGCTACAACACAGAACTAGAGGCTAAAAATATTTTATTGACAGAATAGAATCAAAACAGTGATTACCCGCATATCAGTGGCGTGCGGTGACCTCTGAGACTAGTCATGCAATTGCATGCCTAACCGGGTCATAAAAATTTCGTATGTTAAAGACCAAATTTCGTCCTAGATTCAAGGTGATCTTTAAAAAAAACTTACTTGAAGTCATTTCCTGGTAATGCAGTTTTTGTCCCAGAAATGTAATCTTCTTCTTCTTCTTCTCCTTTCGGGCTTTCTTTTCAATCAGGGGTAGCCATAGCGTATTACCTTCCTCCAAACCATCCTGTCTTCAACGTCCGTCTCCTTAGCACCAACCTCCCCCATATCCTTCTTCACGACATCCAAAAATCTTCTCCTTGGTCTCCTTCTTCTCCTTCCTGGCAACTTCATTTTCATCATCCTTCTTCCTGCATATTCTAGGTCTCTCCTCATAACATGTCCATACCACCTCAGCTTGCCCTCCCTCATCTTCATTCCTAACCGTTCTACCTTAACTGTACCCCTGATGTACTCGTTTTTAATCTTGTCTTTTCTCGTCACTCCCATAGCAAACCTCAACATTTTCTTTCTGCGACTTCCATCTCTTCCACTTGTTTCTTTGTGACCGCCACCGTCTCAAGTCCATACACCATTGCTGGTCTCACCATTGAACTGTACACTTTTCCTTTTACTCTAGCTAGTAACCTCCTGTCGCAGATTACTCCCGATACTTTTCTCTATCCGTTCCATCCTGTCTGCACTCTCTTCTTTATCTCCCTCTCACAAGCACCACTTTCTTGCACGTTGATCCCAAATACTTAAATTCCTTTACTCTTGGTACTTTTTTGTCCGCCATCTTCACTGTTTTGTCGTCATTTCCTCCATTTATGCACAGATATTCGGTCTTTAACCTACTTACTTTCATCCCTCTTCTTTCCAATGCATACCTCCAGGATTCTAGTCTCTGCTCCACTTCTTTCTTGGTCTCTTCGCAAATTACAATATCATCAGCAAACAGCATCGTCCATTGTTAGTTACTTCGATTAGATGGCCTTGAACACCCAGGTAAAGAACATAAGGTAGAAGATAGGTCGTGGTTGATAATTGTTAGATTTTCTTTCGACAACGCGCGATTTACACACTTTACACCTTTCTTTTCATTAGAACCGATGTAATTTAGGTGTTAATGCGGTTTATCTGCAACAAATTACGTGCATTCAAGTACTAATACGAGGGTCAGTCAATAAGTAATGAGACTTTTTTAATAACTCAAGTTTGCAATGACTGGTAATCAAAAAATGCTTTTTTATTTTTCAACATAGTCTCCCTCCTTTGCAACACACTTGTTCCATCTTGATATTAGATTGTCTATTCCTTTGGCATAGAATTCCGTGGACTGGGTCCTTAGCCAGTTGCTCACAGCAGCCTTCACTTCTTCATCAGTCTGGAAGTGAATTCCCCTCATACTCTCTTTGAGTGGGCCGAAGAGGTGAAAATCAGATGGTGCAAGGTCTGGGCTGTAGGGTGGGTGTGTTAGAAGTTTCCAGCCTAAATCTTCAATTTTGGCTAGGGTTCTTGCTGCTGTGTGGGGCCTTGCATTATCCTGAAGGAGAATCACACCTCTTGATTGAAGTCCTCTCCGTTTGTTCTTAATGTCTTTTTTCACTTGAGTTAGCAGCTCACAGTAGTTCTCTGAGTTCACAGTATTGCCCCTTTCCAAGAAACTGATAGTGATCGGCCCATTTCTGTCCCAGAACACAGTGAGCATGACTTTCCTTAAACTTTTCTGAGATTTGAATTTTTTCTTCACTGGGGAAGAAACATGCTTCCACTCCATTGATCGTCGTTTCGATTCAGGTTCATAATGAAAGACCCAGGTCTCATCAGTTGTCACTATTCTCGATAGAAATACATCTCCCTCCTTTCTGTATCTGCGTAGTGATGCTCTGGAAGCCATCAGGCGCTGCATTTTGTGATCATCCGTTAACATCTTTGGAACCCAGCGACAGCTGACTTTTGAAAAACGCAGCTTCTCACGCACAATTGCGTACACTGTGCCATGGGAGATGTCCAAGTTTGTAGCAATTTCATCTAAAGTGACCCTTCTATCAGATTTGATCAGGTCTTCAACTGCCTGTACTGCTTCTGGGGTAGAGACATCCACAGGTCTTCCACTTCTCAGATCATCAGTAATGCTTTCGCGTCCATCTTTGAATGCTTGCACCCATTTGTAGAAGTTTGCTCTAGACATACAGGAAGGACCATATTGTCTTTGCATTCTAGACAGAATCTCACATGATTTTACACTCTCTGCCAACAGAAATCTGATGACTCCTCTTTGTTCCAAGCATGAGCTGTTTCCTAGCCTAGTAGTCATTTCAATTTATCGTCACACCTACAGTAATCTGAAAATAAACAAGTTTTGTTGTAAATAAGATGACAACTCCATTCATAATCATCACATAAAATTTCAGTTGCATAACTCCAAGAACACCAAAGTAATTGAGAAAGTCTCATTACTTATTGACTGACCCTCGTAGAATCGAAATAAAATACGCTTATTAAATATATGATTTGTGGTTCCTACCAAGTGCAAGACTGCACTGTTAGGAACGGCATTGTGCATCACGCACGCCGTATGACCAGATGCTGTAATACATCGAGTTTGGGACAGATGGCACTAGAGAGTACCACCTGTGGCATTGTGCATCATGCACAACACACTTAGTGCGTTCTTTACTTCTTCTCTACTGATGCAATTTACCTCTTTGTTAACCACTTCTTCTTCCTCTGTCCTAGGGTCTCTGTTATTTTCCTCATTCATCAGTTTCTCAAAGTACTCTAACACTGCCTCCGAATTTACCATAACATTACCGTTTTCATCCTTTATAACCCTCACATGCTGTACATCTTTCCCTGCTCTGTCTCGCTTCCTAGTCCATCTGTACAACTCCTTTTCACATTCTTTTGTTTCTATTCTAGCACACAAATCGTCATATGCATGTCCCTTTCTGCTTTGCAGTATTGCAACTGCCTTCTTTGCTTTACTCTTATTTTCTTTGTAGATCTTTTTAGTATTTTCATCTCTTATTTTGTCCCATGCTTTCTTTGCCTCTTTCTTTTCTTTTATGCTCTCCTGAACTTTTTCATTCCACCACCATGTCTCCATGTCTCCTTTTCGTTTCCCAAATGTCACTCCCAGTACAGTTTCAGTTGTTTTTCTTAAGCATTTCTGCTGTTTTGTCCCACTCATCAGGTAACCCATCCTTGCCTCCCAAAATCCTGGTCACCTCTTGTCTAAATGCATCTTGACAGCTTCTTTCCTTCAGTTTCCACCATCTTATCTTTGGCTTTACTTTCTCTGTTTTTTTTCTTTTTCACCATAAGAGCCATTTTGCATATCACCATATGGTGCTGTTTTGCCACGCACTCGTCGTCGTCATCGTTTGAAGGGCATCCACTCCAGGCCAGACACAAACAGAACTGGGGCCGAGGGTTTATCCTTTTACTACCCCAGACTGCTGCACTGCCTGGATCAGATGCTGGCAGCGATGTTATTAAGCCAGCATCGAGTTTCGTCATCCAAAACCGTCAGACCGCGTGCTCCATGTGGTGCCCGATGTATGGGGCACATTGTTAGTACATGGTCTGCGGTTTGCTCTGAGGCGCCGCACTCGCAATTCGGTGAAGGAGCGAGACCCCATTTGTGCATGGACGAATGGAATCGCCCAACACCAGTCCGCAGGCGGTTGAGCTTAACCCAAGCTGCTCGGGGTAAGCCCATCCCAACAGGCCTGACACTGGTCCCGGGCACAAAAGCACGGAGCCTGGAAGCATTTTCACAGTACTCCGCGTTCCATTTGTGATTCGTCCATTCAGAGGCGCGGATGCCAAGTCTGGCAAGATTGTCCAAGAGATTCCGCGCACCTGGCACAAACGGGCGTCTGGATCTTAGTCTCACTTGGCCAGTATCTGAGGACCCATTTAACAGACCATGCAAAATATGATCGGGGTCCAGAGATCCACGGTAAGCCAAAGAGAGTGTCGCTCCCAGTCGGCGAAGCTCAGCTGGCTGGATGCCTGAAAGTACAGGTAGGTGGTCCGTTGGAGTGGGACGCAGGCATCCAGTAACTATGCGCAAGGCGTCATTCAAGACACTGTCAATGAGGCGAGTGTGAGCACTGCGACACCAGACTGGCGCACAGTACTCAGCTGTTGAGTAGACTAGAGACAAGGTGGCTATGCGTAGTGTTTTAGCACCAGCACCCCATCCCGAGCCACGCACTCATTCACTATTACCTTACAATTTCACATTTCTTTCAAGTCCCTCCTTCTGCACATCACATAATCTATTTGGGTACTTTTTCCGCCACTTTTATACGTCACCCTGTGTTCATCTTTCTTCTTAAAATAAGTATTGACAATCGCCAAATCCATCCTTTTCCCAAAATTCACAATTATTGATCCTTCCTTATGTCTTGTTCCAGCACCGTACCTCCTCATTATTTCGTCATCCCCTATGTTTCCTTCGCCCACATGTCCATTAAGGTCTGCACCAAGAACTACCCTCTCCTCTTTTGATACATTTTCTATCAACCCATCCAGGTCTTCCCAAAAATTCTTTTTCTCCTCCATGCTGTTGTAAACCTGTGGAGCATATACGCGCTTACTATATTTAGGATGGACCCATTCACCTCCAGCTTCATGGCCATTAGTCTGTCTGACACCCTCTTCACCTCCAGGATACTTTCAACTAGTTCCTTTCTCACCACTATCCCTATCCCATTTTTTCTTCCATCAGCTCCGTTGTAAAATAGTTTGCATCCACCTCCAATGTTGCTTGCTTTACTCCCTTTCCACTTTGTTTTATGTAGGCACGGTATGTCTGCATTCCTTAGCTCCATCATATCTGCCAGCTCTCTTCCTTTTCCAGTCATTGTTCCAATATTTAAGGTACGCACCCTTATGAGTGAGCGTCTTCCTTTCCACACTTCCCGCTGTCTCTTCACTCGCTTTCCTTCTCTCTTTCTGCTCTTGTTTTCACTATGTTTAGCAATAGATTAGTTTCCATAGATGTCCTTCTGTGCGACACCTGAGGCGGTCGTTGGTAACCCGGGCCGCAACCTATCCGGTATGGATTTATTAATAATAATACGCATTTGTATAATCTGGCAAAAGTTTTACGCCGGATGCCCTTCCTGCCGCAACCCTCCCCATTTATCCGGTTTTGGGACCGGCATCAAAAAACACAGGAAATGTGCCTCCGATGGTTGTGTTTGTCCCAAAAATATAATGAACTCTAAAAAAAAAAGTCATAACTTGAAATTCTTCCTTGGTAATGTACTTTTCGTCCCCAAAATGCGATAATCTCTGAAGAAAAAAACAGGACATCACTTGAAATCGTTCCGGGTAATGCAATTTCCGTCTTCAACATGCAGTGATCTCTATAAAAAAAAAGGTTATCGCTTGAAATCTTTCCTAGGTAATGCACTTTTCTTCCTCAAAATGTAATGATCTCTAAAAAAAGTCATCACTTGAAATCTTTCTTAGTTAATGCACTTTTCTTCCTTAAAATGCAGTGATCTCTAAGGTCATCACTTAAAGTCTTTCCCCGGTAATGCAGTTTTTGTCCCGAAAATGCAGTGATCTTTAAAAAAAAAAAAATCATCACTTGAAATCGTTCCAGATAATGCACTTTTTGTCCTCGAAATGCAGGAATCTCTAAAAAATTCAGGTTGTCGCTTGAAATCGTTCTGGATAATGTAGTTTTATTCCGGGAAATACAGAGATCTCTAAAAAAAAAAGGTCATCACTTCTAACCAGTCTCCGATTTCTTACTTTTCGTCCTAAATTCACAATATTTTCTAAAATAACACATAAAAACAGGTCTTCGTCTCGGATCAGCTTCAGATTTCATCCAAAACAAGCAATATTTCTCATCGAATTCAACGATATCTACCTCATCGCGCAAGAGTTCGTCATGCAATTCCTAAAAATTTGGTCATGCAACGCATGACTTGCATGCCCTGACCGCACGCCACTGCCGCATATGTAACTTCCTTAGAAAAATTAAGTTGCTCTTAAGCAGGGGCCGGCAACTCTGAGGTGGTTTTTCATGGCACGCCAAGAAATTTAAAACTTTTCTGATGTGTTGACATTTGAAAATTTGGCAACACTGTATTTTGTGACAATTATTCTGGCCAAGTTGGTAACTTGTATTTGTAAAGTAATAGCTTCCTGAAGCCTGAACTATCAATGTCCCAACTATCAAAGTTTTCTCAACTTTTGAGCTCATTCATAGAGAAAGTGTTTTTGTAATTACAACAAACGGTGCACCTGCTACAGTTGGCTAACACAGTTTTGTTAATCTTGTTGATTAAAAAATTAGACATGTTCTAATGAAGTTTTACAATTCACCATTCAATCACACAAACTCAATGGAAAGAAAATTTGTAAATTTTCTTTTCGCACGCTTTACTACAACGCACAGACAGTTTCGGTTTTTGCTTCAATAGATGCAGAATACGTACATATTATGACGTGCCTCTTTACTGCATAGCCATGCAGGCGGTTAAATCGAGGTAAAGCTTGTTGAGCTTTGTCGAATGTCTATTTGAGTTAAGAACCTTTTTGAGAGAGTCTATTCTGAACTGGAGGATTGAAAGTGGCTTGCAAAATTTATGTTCCTTACTGCCATGAATACACACCTCAACAAGCTCAACTTTGTTTTCAACATCCAGGATAAACAGTAATAAATCTTTATAAAACATGGAAAAATTTTTTAGTCAAACTTGAGGTATACCCTTGGACATACAAACTGCAACTGTTTACGAGTTTAAGCATCTAAAAAAATTCTTATTCGATTGCCAAGTTAATACCGTTGAAATTGACAAATACATGCGTCATCTAAATGTCACATTTTGCAAAAATGTTAAGATTTTCAGTGTTTTGGCCCAAAATTTTCTTTTTTAATCAATTTAAACAGCTGCGAAGACTGAAAGTAAATGTCGGCAGCGTGATCGAGTGGCTGAAGCGCTGTGTTTATGATCAACATAATCTGGGTTCAAAACCCACTCGCGCCATTCTGTTGTGACTTGGGGAAAGACACTTTACGGCACTTTCCCCTGTTTGGTGGTCTTGGCAAGCAGTTCTAAATCTCAGTCATATCTTTATAAAACTAAAACACCAAACTAAAAAATTTTAACCAGACAGCAATATCTCGGCATCTCCGGAAGCAGGTCGGGGTAATTGCCTACCCTATGTATTAGCGCCTCCGTCGCTTTCCTACGAGTCAGAAGGATAAATATACTGTAGAGATAAAATAAATTAAAACTTTTTGAATGAATCGATATCAGTGACTTCCAGTCACATATTAGATTTAGAGATATGTTTATTGTGGGTAAATAAGCTCGTCGATTTGCAAAAACTATTGGAAACAAATGAAAACAAACACAAAACTGTCATTCAAGATTGTTTGGAATTTTTACATAGTTTAATATCTAAATATAGTTCAAACATTATGGAGTTAATTAAGGTTAACAAGGACAATGATCTCATTAAAGCTGTTCTTATAACTGCATTTGATATCAATAAATATTTAAATAATAGTTGGGTTGATTAACTAATCTTTCTGTTTCCCGTTTTCTATGCTCAGAAAAATGCAGTTTAAAACTGTTGCTCATGAAGCAAATGAGATGATTTGTAAAATAGAATAATTCCAAAAACTAGTTTGGCAGGCAAAGCTCAACAAAATAGGAAAACTGTCACACTGGTTGAAAAAGTTGCGTAACCCTAAAGGAATCTAAAAGAAGCAACATTAATCTTTTTCAGGAAGTAAGCATTTATATATTTGTTAAGAATACCGTGAATTTAAAAAAAACATTATTCGCTAATTGACTCAAAGACAGTAATCGAATCGAAGACCGAGAGAATAATTTTGAAAGCTTCTTTATTTCTAAGATTCAAAAACTCGTCCTTGTAAAGAATCTTCGTCAAAGTCTTCACAGCATCATTTCTAAAAAAACATCAAATTTGTCTTAGATTATGCCAGAAACACTTTTGAAAAATTGATTTAGTTCAGTGGTTTCCAAACGGTGGTACGCGTATTACTAATGGTACGCGAGTAGTTTTTGAATTCCAATAAAATACAATACTCAAATTAAGTTATATTTTCTAGATATTTATTGGTGCTATAGTAATAAATACATTTAAGCTAAATTTTAGTCAATTTATTGCATAATGAATACAATAATCAGAGTGGGTACTTTTAACAGCTGATTTACACGCAAGAACTGATCTACAAGCAGAATTTTTGAAAAAGTTGCGAAAACGCTTGCGCTGCAATTATTTTAGGCATTTTCAAAGCGCAAGTACAAGTTTAATGCGGCAGATAAAAGAACTTCTAAAAAATCTTTGTCTGTCATAAAATTGCTTCGTTTCTATTGTTTATGTTTTGAACGTACAATGATGTCGTAAATGTTTTAAAGAGTAAATGTCTTTTTTTCTGTACTAATCTAATCGCTTTCGCAAGCAAATATGGTAAGAAGAGTTTTTGAATTGAGGAAAAAGATATTCGAATTTTAGACACCAAAAATCACGATTAAACTAATCCGGAGTTTCTACCAAGACTTGTAGCAACTTTTCGCAAATTTTTGATGATGAGAGTATCAAAAATATCCGACAAATAACTAAAGTCTCGATAACTGAGTTATTCAAATCAAGATTTTTTTGGGTAAAATTCAAGTAACTTTTTCCTTAATTTAAAAATTCTTTTGAATATGTTTCTTTGTGACAATAAACAATGAATCAGTTTTTTCAAGGTTTAAACGCTCTTTTGGAGATTTTGTTTCTAAATTGCTAGCTTCTGTACGAAAACTAGACTTATGGCCAGTGAACAAAGAAACCAAAAAGTATCAAATGTTTAGAGTTGATGCATCTCTCCTCGTTGCAAAAACAATTCAAAAAAAGTTGTTGCAAGAAATTGGCTGTCATCTAAAACTTAAAACACTATTAATGCATTATTTTCCAAGCATAGATAGTTGTCCCTACATTTTTAATCTATACTTTGTTTATCCATTTGATCATATGCCAAACAGCATGAAAAAACAACCATTAATATTTAACGTAATGAGGCAGCTAAAATTAAGCATAAAGAATGCTTGCCAATCAATTTCTGGCTAACAATAGCCTCTGCTTACCCAACTGTCACTCAAAAGCTATTTTGCAATTGCTACTATTCCCCAGCTTATGGGACTGTGAACAGGGCTTTTCTGCCATGATGAGTATTAAAACTAAAAGCCGGAATCGTCTTACAAGTCCCTCCCATGACTTTCGATGTGCAGTGAGTGCCGTGGACAGAGCCGTAACTTAGTCAGTTGGGGCCCCGGTGCAAACATCCATTACGGGGCTCCCATTTTTGGGCATAATATTTAATCAGTCTACTTTTCTCAGCGCAGGAATCATGGTGTTCGTTTCTGTTATACTCGGCAGATGAATCATTATCAAGACTCCAAGCTTTACGGGCATTGCTACAACTTTCTTGAACAAGTTTATGGAACAGTTTTTGTCCTATGACTGTCTGCTTTCTATAATTGTCATCGTCACAGACACAACTCATCTCAATTACTTGCTCGGCTGTTGCTAAACCATGTTTATGCTCGGGTGTTTCTGTTGGAATTAGCCTCGAACTTGATTGAAACTGTCTCAGCTACTTTTCTCCTTTAGCTAGTTTCTTTTTTGCTCCGTTTGATAAGTTCTTTTCATACGAAATTGTAGTCAACTAGAATTTCTTAATATTGTTACTTATAACCTAGAAAGTTTAATAAAATCTAGACAACAGTTAGTAAAGTTTATAAATTTTAAAAGCATGTAAACTCAAAAATTAATGGGCATCTTCATTATAGTGAAGTGAAAATTGAACCAGATCTTCAGCAGCATGGTAGATTTGTAGTCAGGCTCGCTGACGTCTGGGTAGTATAGCCTAAATACGTCTATTAGCCTACTGCCGGCCTTCAACAATTCTAATATACAAAAATATTCTGCAAAAGCTGTTTCCGTATATCCTGCAAAGGCCACTGCTTTACTTTTTGCTTTTTGCCTAGCATACTAGCTATACCTCAGTATTATTACAGTAGTTTTGCTCCTTCCTGACATTTGCTTTTGCGGGCGTTCCAGCTACGCTGCTGTTAAACGCGAAATGAAAGCGTGCGTTTGCAAAAATTGAAATCTTATGATTATAACTATTTAGTCACAAATGGTAATAATTGCAAAAGAAGAAAAGAATATTTGATTCGGTATCAACATAATGGTTTCATAAGAGCAAAAGAAGCCGAGCCAAACACAAACATAAAGTGGCTAGAAGGGGGCCCTGGTAAGCTACGACAAAAAACCTCGGGTAATAAACGAAAATGCTTCACAGAAAGATTATATGTGTAGAATGTAAAGAAAATAATAACGAGTTTACTTTAGTTTTAAACGTAAATATTTTACAACGAAATGTAACAAAGCGGGGCCCTCTTGTTATAAGGCCCCGGTGCAGTGCATCTGTCCCATAACAAGGTAGTTACAGCCCTGGCGGTGGTTCTGCGCGTAAAGCAACTTCTGCAAAAAAACAGATAGGCTACTACCGTAGGTATAACATTCCACTTGCATTTAAGCAAATCCAAGAAATTAATCTTTGAATAAACTTTGTGGTACTTGTGTAACAAAAATACTTAGATGGTACATGGTAACAAAAAGGTTGAAAACCACTGATTTAATTGAATACAAAATCAAATTTTTGTTTAAGATCTGATAAAAGCAAAAATTTGATTTTTTTTATTAAAGCGAGTTAGTGATATAGACTACAAGAACAGAAAATTTTAAAAGCATCTCTCACAAAAAAATCTTTATCTGATTGTTGTCGACAACAACACTAGCATATTTTTTTCTGTCACTAATTCAGAACCTTACGTTTAACTGCTGCAAAGCAAATTGCTCACTTTATGTATCATGTTTCGTTAATCGCTCTGAGGCTTTGTCATTTTCAAAAAAATAATACTTTAACGTCATGTGGGCTATGTAAAAGTTTTATAAAGTTGCAGAACAATATTGAAACCAAGTTGTGAGTTTAATTTTTCTTTGCTGGTTACATCACACTCAGACCTTCGCTTACAGTAAAATGCTAAACTTCAAAAGTCATTGTAATATGGCAGTTTGGCTAGGTCTGCCATATCCAGGACGGGAGTGACCGCTCGCTAAAATCTTAATTACGGAACCCGCTCTTTCAAAGAACCTTTAAAATACATAAACCAACATTAAACTTACATTTCCTCATTTAAACATATCTTTCATGGGGTCAATTTGAGTTTTTTTGGGAAGGGCTCGAATTAGTTTACGCCGATCCTGTCTGCATCTAGTTTACTCTCCTGCAGATTTCGAATTTTTTTTGTCCTCATTTCAAAATGTATTTATTAAGAGAAAATCAGAAAAAAAACTTAACTACTTTTGATTTTTTCTCAATTGGCATATGATTTTTATTGGTTAATATAAAATTTTGAGCTTAAGTTTTTCTTTATAAGATTTTAAAAATTCCGATCAAAATAATGCCTTAGAAATTCTCCGTTATAAATTATTGTTAGTTTATTTATATTGCAATAATTAAACATTAATTTTGCATTTAAAAAACGACTTAAAATTACGAAAAAAACTCTGCTTACTCCTTGAAAAAGTACAAAATTAAAGTTTTTTAATGAATTTTTCGGTATCAAAAAATTTTTTTTAGTTAAATAGCAAATTTTATCATTTAAGTAAAAATTTTTTTGATACTTTTTAATGTAAATTAAAGTTCAACTTCCAAGAATAATCAACCGAAATAAGAAACTAGTAAAATTATTCATATTTAAAATAAGTTTTAGGCCAGTTTTTACAAAAATTTTCAAATAACATAACAAATATTGAGAAGGAAATATGCAATTAATTTTGCGAACAATAACTCACAAGTAGACATTTGGTGTTTCATTATAAGTTGAAATTGTTTCTCGAAGTTGCTTCTTCGAAATTTCAGTGAAATATCCTTGTCTCAGCACAGCCCTCATTTGCCGAGAAGTTTTCCGACTAAAACAATGATTAAAATTTTATTTCTTTAAAAAAATAATTTTTCTCAAATTGTACTTTTATTGTCTTTCGTCAGAACTTAATGGAGAACAACAACGGTATAAACTGTTCGTATGTTTAATCTTTTGAAAAAATCACATTGTAGCTTACCGGATGCACTTCTATGTAAATAATCTTTAAAAGTTTATCTTTGTATTATGCGACAAAATTCATTTTTTTGTACCTAGACCTACGCTGCATCAAATAAAAATGCAAACATTATTGTAATATCGTAAATTATATAAATTAATAAAGAAATCAAACCATCACAATCGAGTGTTATCTATGTTCTATGATGAGTGTTATTTCTGACTTTAAAGGTCAGTTGAATGCCTATTGCTGTTTTTGAACAAAAACAACAAAGCTTCTCATAACCAATTATTTATCTTTATAAGCCATCCATGCCTTACTCGCAAGACAAGGCTAAACCAAGAGGAATCGTCAAACGGAAATTTCGAAGAAAGATGTTGCTGTGTGGTTAAAATATTTTAATTTTTAGTTTGTACAGATAAAAGTTAAAATATTTAGACTAATAAAATGAAAATAATATAGAAATATTTTGGCTTTTAATGTTTTTACTTTAGAAAAAGCATGTTTTTGGATTTTTTTTAATTGAAGAAAAAATTTTTTTGTTTTCAGAAAAAATTAATAAAACAACTATGCTAAAAATCATTTTTTGTCTAATTTTTGAGTCATCAATAGTGAAAACTAAAAATAACATTTCTTGCTTTAAATCAAAGAGCAATGTGCACAATTTTGTCTTTGAAAGCCTGTTTAAAAGTCAACTAAATATAAAAAAAAGATATTTCTTTCAAATGAACGGCTAAAATTCACCTTTTATCTTTGAGGACCAATGAACCACATTTGTCGGCAGCGTGGTCAAGTGGTTAAAGCACCGGACTGATAATCAGCATGGTCTCGGTTCAAAACCCACTTGCGCCATTCTGTTGTGTCCTTGGAAAAGTTTCCCCTGCTTGGTGGTCTTGACAAGCAGTTCTAAATTGCAATCATATCTCTACTAAATTACTAGCGGACAGCAATATCTTGGCATCTCCGGAAGCAGGTCGAGGTATTTGCTTACCCTATGTATAGCGCCTCCGTCGCTTTCCTGCGAGTCAGGAGGATAAATATAGAGATAAAAATAAAAAAAAAGATAAATGTAAAATGACGGACGTCAAGAAATTTCTCTACTGGTGTCCCGTCAAGCTGGTACTTCGACATATGCTAATGTACAGCTGTTCAATCTTTTTTTGTAGTTTTTTACTTCTTTTTTTGACAGTAATTTAGAACTGCTTGCAAGATATTTTCAGCAGAAAAAAATGACTTAAAGCACATTTGACAGAGACAGCACAGCTTTTTATACCTGATCAAAGTAGTGCTTTAAAAGACCGAAAAAAAATTCTTAACATAAAATTAGAATTAAAACCAAATTGTATTTTTTTTTTACTTTGAAATTAAATAAAGACCAAAAAAAATCGTTAGGGTTAGGGTTAATGTTTTTTCTTTTTTAGAGAAAAAAATGTTTTTTTTTTCTTTAAAAGTAAAGTGAAAACTGAAAAAAGCTTCAAAGGGCTAGAACATTTTTGTTTAAATGTATTTCTAGAATGGGAAAAAGATTTTTGTCTTCAATTTAAAAATGTAGACTTTTTTTAGTTTTCATCTGTATTGGAAGGCTAAAAATTTTTTTCGAATAATATATAAATTATCCTGTATAATTCATTCAATAATCGAGTTTTTGGCCCCGGTAAGTGGCGCCACTCCAAGATCTAAATCTTTTAAGACGAATTTTTAAGAGAAAAACTCACAGCATGAGGCGTTCGAACGCTTTACGCCGCGCTTTTTCAGCTTTGTCGTTGTCTTGACGCGACGAACCTAAGAAGGTCATAAAATCGCCAACGTCAGCGTTGCAACTTTCTTCTTTCAACACTGCTTGAATCGCGAGTTCGGTTTGGTTTCTACTCTCGATCGATGACGTCATGACCACGCTCTGAGCCACTTCTAACAAAAGCATGACGCAAGTTTTGAACTGGATTGTTCTGAATGAGGATTTCTTGTGCGATCCCAAAGTTCTTGCAATGAAGCTTTTATATTGTGCTCTAAGTTCTCTGAGGCTACTTTTTAGTTTCTTCCATGTTGGCCGATCACCGTCCGAAAACTTCACAAAAACTCTTTTCTTTTCAACGTTATATTTGACTCGGAAGATTTCAAAAGGGCCATTTTGTTTTTCGACGAAAAATTTTTGCGTCTTTATATCTTCTTCCTCGAACTTTAAAGCCAACCAGCAAAGTTTATCTTTTAAATCCTTTCCCCGCCAAAATGTGACGTCATGTTCGCTTGTCATTTTTAAATGTCAATTGCTTCAATCATATCGATAAAATTCTTTTTTTGCTAAAAATTAAACAATTGTCGGGAGATAACCTAAAAAACGTAAAATCAGTTTTAATTATTTTTTATCACCGTCGTATCTTCTGTTTCTTTTACATTTTGGGTTAAAATTTTGATTCCGTCCAGGAATTGAGAAAATACTTTATTAAAGCAAGTATATTCTCAATTCTTGCATGCAGTCAAAATTTTGATCCAAAATGTAGATGTGGATATATATATAATAAAAAATATGTAAAAGTGTAAGCTATTTTTACCAAAAATAGGATGCAAATTGTTTTCCGAATTGGAATTGGAAAAGAAAAATTAAAAAAAATTCGAATGTCCTATACGAAGCATGTCAAACTCGTAAATGCATGCTGGCCGACCATAAATTTGCCGCGAGTCGCAGCCCTACCAGACATACAAAGAAGTGATAATCTTTTTAGTATTCACTTTGATTTCAAATTTAACTAAAAGTTTCCTTTTTGGCTACTAAAATTGGAACCCCCGATTTACTTGAAGATCAAAAAAAATCTTCGCTTAAATGGAGCGGAAAGTCTCGACAGCTTCTCTCATAAAATACAGCAAAAATCTTTTTTTAGTCTTCAAGTAAATCTTGGATCCAAATTCTAGTAGCCAGGAAGAAAAATTTTAAGTCACTTAAGAAAAACATTTTTATACTATCGACCGCCACTGTCTTTTTAAGGATTTTTTCTCTTGTTATCTTCATTTCTCAATTACATTTCTCTTTTAAAAGAAAATATAATAACGTGCATAATCATCTTTATATTGTGGCCATGGACAAACTTTAAACGAGTTTTTTAATTTTTTGATTAATATTTTTTTGAGGTTTACTTTGGCATTTTACGGACAAACCCATGAACAAACTGATTTCCAGTTGGTTCGTTCAATTTACTAAGCCGACATAAAGTTAAAGAAATATTAATATTTTACACAGCTGAAGAAAAAACTTTTACGTTATAAGCGGTTCCAAATCTTATTCGTATTCTATAGAACTTTATTTTGAATTTTAAACATCGAAAACTTGATTTTATATTAAAATGTTAAGTTAAATTCCGACTTTTTTTCCTTTTTAAAAAGGTGAAAAGTAAAAAAAGATACCAGTAGGCTACTAATTTTTTATACGGCCAGCTTTATTAAAAAACTTTAAGAAACCTTTTTACATATTATAACACTTTATTTAAGATTTTAAACTTAAACAACATTTTGATTTTAGTGAATTTATTCTAAAATCCTCAGTTAAATTTGAATTCTATTTTCGATTTCTGCAACGGAATAAAGTAAAAAGATATACGAACTATACAGTAACCTATATACGAAAACTTGTAAACTCGTAAATCCTAAAACGGCCAAACAGAGCTTTTTAAATAAAGATTTAAACATCTTGTACATATTTCTTAGCACTAGAATATGATTTTAAACAAAAACATTCAGTTAAATTGGGATTTATTTTTTATTTCTTTGGCGGCGTATTGTAAACAATAGAGATGGACCCATTAATCGTTTATAAGGCGAAAACAAAGTTTTTTAAAAATAATTTTGCTTCTTGTTTATATTTCTAGGCAATCCATTTCCAGATTGATAGACAAACAATTCGATCTGAGAACAAGAAATAGCCAGTTAAATTCGAATTTTATCTCCGATTTCTGGGACAGCGCAAAGTAATAAAGATATTAACTTTTTTTATATCTTACGACGAAAGTAGAAAAAGATTTTAAGCAATTTGTTCGAATTTTTATGCACTATACTTTGGATTTCAAACATGAACAACTCGATTTTAGACAAGAATGTTCAGTTAAATTTGAATTTTGTTTGAATCTCTAATAAATGTTAACAGAAGTATGCATTTTAGATAATGTTGGTTTCCAAAACCAGAACCATATCTACTTAAACATCATCTATCAAAAGTTGCTTTCAAAATCTTATCTGCTATTTTTCCTTTTTATAATTCTTTTTATGCAAAGGTTACTTTTGGTCTAACTTTACTCACGGATGAAGCACCCTATTATATACATTTTTATATAATTATATTGCAGGAGTGAATGGATCTTCCTAGCAAAGTGCTCAATGAAATGATTTACAGCAAAATTTATTTCATCAATTTTTATAAAACCCCAACAGTCTGTTTCACCCTATAGAATCCTCAAGTGGTTACTTAATAATTCTTTTTGAATAACTAACCATCTGACAATTCTTTCAGATAAAACAGGCTGTTGTAGTTTTTTTAAGAAGTGATTAAACAAGTTTTAAAGTGTATATTTGCCTTTGTGCGGTTATAATGACTGTGAATGGCTTTTAGAGATAAACTGCCTTCTAAATCTAAAACTGGGCATCTAAACTTGTTTTCGTCCGTGGACCACCATGCCTATTCAGATAACTCTGTGGACCCCAGCAGATAACCAAAAAATTAATCAGACACAAAAATATATTTACACATTGCATTTAATATACAGTTCCATCTACATTAGTTTATGCTATTGTAGATCTGCTTCCAGACTTTGGGATGCATTTGTCGCCAACAAGCTTTTGGACGTTAGTAGTGGTACTAGATAAGGCACAACGTAGATCGCTTTCTACTGCCTCAAGACAATTCCTCTGTTTGGACTTAACGTTTAACAGAGACGAAAAACCACACTCACACAAATAAGTTAATGCAAATGGCAAAAGTCGTCTGATTGCATATGATTATAGATCTGGGTAGGCAGTTAGCATACAACTTCAAAACTTTTCTAATGTGGATTGCTTATACAAACCCTTAACAGACAAGTCGTTTTTCAGTTGCAAGATTTTTTTCAGAAAGTCCAACAGAACATTATGAACATCAGCAGTAAAAGAATCCCTTATAATATAAAATAATTTATCTCTTGTCATGTCCACCTCTGGAAAGTACCGTTGAAATTTATCCTCCAACTTCGACAAATGTTCAATAACATGCACCTGAATGTTTTGTTTATCTTTAACCCTAACAATTAGACATGAAAATTGAACAAAATTGTTATTCTTCACTCTATTAATCCAGAGCTGTAATTTTTCAACAATAGCTTTGATCATGCCTTGGTGAGTAAACAAATTCATGCCATTTCCTTGCAACTGAATATTCAGCTTATTTAAAACCAAAAGATATTGACGAGATATTAGATTTCCAATTCTGATTCAGCAAGAATATTTTTGAAATAATATTTGCCTTTGAATTGGAGAAATTTCATAAATTCTTCTATCAGAGTAAAAATTCTGTTGAGTATGTTTCCAGCTAGCAACCAGCTTACTGCAGTGTGAAACAACAACACCTCAAAGTCAAAGTTCATGTCCTGAGATATTTTCCAGAACAGTCTGGTGTTCAATGCCAATGATTTAACGTAATTAACTACTTTCATTAAAACTTTGAAAATAGTGCTTAGGTGATCCGGAAGTGTTTTTGATACCAATGCCTCTCTGTGAAGGAAACAGTAAACTCCAATTGCCAATGGAGCACGCTATTTCATTAAGATTTGGAAGCCTGGTCGTGAGCCTAACATGGTAGGTTCACCATGAATGGTAATCCCAACAAATTTGCACAATCCAAACTATTTTCTTTGAAGAAATCATTAACTGCTTCTAACACATTCTCAGCTTTAGTATTGAGTTTAAGAAGCTTGAAAATAGAAATTCGTCTTCCTCATGCACATATTGCATAAGCACGAATAGCTGAGCATATTGTGAGATATCAATTGATTCGTCCGACTCTATGATAAAAGAAGGAGATTTTTTTATTTTATCCACAACTTGCTCCTTAATGTTCTGAGAGATTTCATTTATATATCTTGCTACAGTGTCATTAGATACGGATATATTCTCAAGTTTCCAAGCTGCAACGTCACCGATAACAAGCCTAACCGTTTGTTTTGCACATGGTAGTAAAAGTTGTTTAACAATAGTTTGGGTTTTTTTGGCCTGCGCTACTTTGTATGCAACAATGTATGAAGCAAGAACTGCATTGTTGTCCTCTCATAGTATGTACCAAATGAGTCGAGACGTTGCCGTTTAAACAAACGTATATGCCACTCAAAATAACTTTTATCCTTTTGTACCAAAGAGGGATGACACTTGCTAAGATGAAGCTCAAGCTTAGAAGGTTTTAATGGGTCATTTCCCAAAACCTTGAAGCAAATAACACACTGCGGTAAATCAATGTCATCTTTTTTTTGACAAGTAAAACCGAATTGAATGTAGATTTCCAAATACTTATGCTTTTTGCAAATAAAAGTTTAATTATACAATCTTTGTATAAAATTTATTCAAGTTTATCCTGGAATAACTAATATTAGGCTGTCAAAAAATGCATTCACAAAGGAATAAGAAAAATTATTTAATTTAACATTCTCTTCTAGTTTAGCAAAGTATGTTTTCCCTTAACTTATCATACATTATCTTCTAGCCGCTGCCCCACACCACATCGCCTCAACTCAACTGACTTAACGCAGGCCCAAAGGTGACTAAAAGTTACAATGCTGCAAGGTCAAGAAAAAATAAATATGTCACTCAGCGAGAATCCGTGACTCTACTCACTTATCAGCGGAAAGCGTGATAGTTTCGTCGAAAAACGAAAAGACGAGTAAAAGACATATTTTCAGAGCTACATCTGAAATCCGAAAAGAAAACTGTCCCTAATTACTACTTGCTCTATTAACCAGCAACGAAGTGGATAATCAGTGTTCATATGGGTTCTTTGAACAACATGAACTTTATTGCTGATCAGCAACGAAAATATTACTTCATTAGAAAATAATATGAACCCCTTCAATAGGTCAACATGGACCCTTAGGGGTTTGCCCTGGATCCCCAGTTGAGAAGCCCTGATCAAAAATATATGTGAAAATAGATATTCACCAGAAAGTTTCTACAAATAGGCTTACATAGAAAGACTCTAAAAAATTTACAACAATACAATATAAAAAAAATATTACACCATGAAACTAGGTAAAAAAAATCGCACCAGCCGCAAATCTTTTAAAATTTGCGGGCTGATGTTAACCTTTTCCGAAAGTTTTTATCAAAACGATGTCTGTTTTTTTTTGAATCAATCAAAGTAAGTATTCCAAAACTTTTACAAAAAATATTGTATTCATTAAAAGCAAGGGTACTTAACCCTTATCTACCTGGGGTGTTTTTTCTGTTGACTACCTAAGGGGGGTCCTCGGAAGACCCTACGTTTACATGTCCGATACTTTTAACAGACAGTAGTTGCGCAGTTGATTTTTTGATATGTTAGCAAAAAGTTATTCTAGTTTAGTCAATTATCTTTACTTTTAATATATTTGCTATTAGTCTTTTCTTATTTTGCATAAAGTTGAAGGTTCTCAAATTTTCGTTGATTGCTTTGTTTTGCCGACATAATCTATTATGTCGGCAAAACAAAGCAATTAACGAAAAATCTATATTGCCGCAACACTAAATCTTCACGTTGTGGCTCACGTGACTCTGTGTAAATAGGATTATCTTATGCCACAGCAAAAAGTGTACAAAAATTATGAGGTACGTAAAAAAAATACCCAGCTACACTAAAACTACCCATTGGATTTGCTCAAGTGAAATATCAAAATATATAGGAATAAATTTTAGAAAAAGTAATAAAATTTTAGGTTTTTATCATCAGAACTTTACGAGTTATAACGTTTTTAAAAAAGGAAGGTCCTCTGAGGACCGCCCTTAGGTAAATTAGGGTTAATGTATGCTCAAAACCGTTTTTGTGTGAAATATTCTTTAGATGGGGTAATACAAAAAAAGAACTTCTGTCTGGTATAAAATGGTTTAAATTCAATTTTAGGTGATTTTTTACCAGAAACCGACGTGTTGGTAAAAAATGAAAAATATTCTTTACACAAATATAAAGAAGACTTTAAAAACTTTTTCAAAGGCTTGCCATGACCATATAAATCCGTTTAGCTTTTACCTTCAGTCGCCGTAAAAGTTGGGCAGGAAATTCAACTTTAAGTGAACATTTCGGTCTATAGTTTTTCTTGTTAAATCTTCTTATATAGAATTTTTTTATTCTAATATTCTAATTGTAGCTTGGTTGATCTTCATAATTATAGGATACTATAGTTTACTGTATAACTTTGCTTTGAATAATACAATCAAAATAATCATCAACTGCTATCTATTGGGTCAAATTAACGTAAAATCTTCTGACCTATATTTTTCTCAAATAGAGCTGAAGAAAATCCTCATTTGTATGGCACTTAAGTGGTTTTAAACGTGAAAACGCCGCGGCTTCCCCACACATGAATACAGGTATACTTGAAGTCGATGACGGAAACTGTAACCGACAGAAATTATGTAAATCGCTTTATTTGAAATAAAGACTTTTTTATATTTTTTTTACTTGAATTTCAAATATACAGTACTAAAAGGTTGTTTAAAAAATCTTTGCCGAGTTTTAATTGAAGTATAACTTGTAGGGTCCCCAGTAGACATTAGATTTTTCCTAGCGGCCTTGTGGTTAAGTTTTTATCCACTGATCCTGCTTGCAGTGAACTACGTATAGTTAAAGATTTTTTTTTTAATAAATTATTTATTATTTTATAAAAATTCAAAGTTTAAATTAATATAACAATAGCTTATTTGCTTTTGTTTTCACTTTAACTAGTCTATTTTTCACAATATACTTGTAAATTTTATTTTGCAAGAAACTTTACTAAATTAAATTTTGAAATATACAAATCTAAATTTCGATCATGGAATAAAATATTCATAGAATATGGCGTTAATAGAATAAAAACAAAAACCTTATAGGGGAATTATTAAAAAACTCAACGGTTTAAATCTATTTGACTGATTAATTTTTGTTGAGCCCCGAGCTAATTTTTGCTAAACGTATTGGAAAAAAAGAGTCATTTACTATAACTGAGTTACCCAATTTACTTCACTCACAGTGCATGCCTCATTTTCTCGTGATTAATTCCTTAAATGAGCGGCCTAAGCTTTAGCGCTATCCTAGCTTAAACTAACTCTTATTTATTGAAATATAAAAAGCCACTTTAAAAGTAATTTACAATACTTTTTTCGCGAGAATATTGCGAAATCGACAAAAAGTCTTTTAAATTCAACGCTGCAGCTATTATTATTAAATCCCTGTTGCTTTAAAGGGTAAAGCAATGTTGTAATAAGCAAAGCTCTTTCTTTTTTGTCACCTAGTCAAGGCTGAAGTTATCAGTTACAAAAATCTTCTATAACACGTTAGTCAAGAAAAGAACAAAATATTACAAAGAATTGTTGTTTGAGAACATTCAAGTTTTGTTTGGGTTGTAAATTTATATCTGCCTCGTCATCACTGAACACACAACAGCGATGTAACTAAAATGTCATGGGCAATCCGCATTATTAAAAATCCACTGTTTGACGACAAACATCACATAATTCGATACAAATTGATTAACGGTCATTTCTTTGTTTCTATTGTCTACAAAAGAATATTGCATTGAATGTTTTTTGGTTTCTCAATGCGATAAATGTGAATGTTTTTTTTTTCTTTTTGTCGAAAACATATTAAATTTCGTTGAAGACTAACTTACGTAATAAATAAAACATTGTAGTAGGCCTATTTTGTCTTTTTCAGCAAATTCTTTTTTTAGCAAGTATTTTTTTCTTCCTACATTTTTTTAATTGCGGCGAAAGAACTTGGCTGTTCCTAAAACAATTAAAAATTTACCAGGTGTTTTTAAATTGCGGCAAAAGAACTTAGCTATACCTCAAACAATTAAAGTTTACAAGGAGATCACCGAACAGCCATAAGTAAGCCTGTGATTAATTCGAATCTTTAGCTAAACAAAGCCAAAACATTTTTCTTTCCTCGAAAACAAAACGAATTTGAAAAACCAAATTGGTGAATTATGTACACACTATAGGTTACGGGTTCCATGGAACATCTCAAATCCGAACAATTTCGATTGATCTATTCTCATTACTCACAAGGCAACGTCAAGAGGGTTAAACTTTTGGAAACCATCTAGCGATTTCCTTGACCTACTTTCGGGGATCCCAAGACATTGCTTTCCGGTAACTATTTTTAATTTTTTTTTTTTATCTGGTGATGTGACAGAAACTGGAGCTGCTTGCAAAGACCGTCAAGCAGAAGAAAGTACCATGAAGTGTTTTTCAAGGCCACAACAGAATGACGAATATATGTTTTCAACTAAGACCATGTCGATCACGGTCCATCTAAAGGGCGCTCTTACCTACTTGGTCATGCTGCCGATAATATTGAGAATTGGAAACATTCGTTGTATAGATTTCTGTTTACGTCATTCATAACTTTAAGATTTATTTAATCTGGAGTCTGGGTTGAATTTAATCGAGATTTGAAATGGGGATTGGTGTGTTAATAACTGAGGGTTGATTTTTATTTAGATCAAAACGCCGCAACAATACTGGCGGGGATTGCCACAACTAGGGGAAAAAAGCATCTCGACATGTTTCTGGGATGAAAGTTTGAAAAGCGTTCGTGGCGGGTAGCATTCATTGTCGTACATAAAAAAGAGGGCAGCATGTAAGGATTGCCAGAGTACCGCTTTCCATGAGCAATTGCGGAATGAGGTTAGGCACGATCTCAGATAGAACAAGGATAACATGATGTGGGTCTACTGGTTGCCACTACTTGATAGTTTAATAATTTTTTTAGCTCTTTAAAAATAAAGCTTGAACCAGAATCACTGTGAACATAAAATAATAGTTAAAATTTAATAAACAATGTTAACAAGCAAGTCATTATTATCGTCAAATACAAAACTTTTCATGAAAATGCAAAAGAAAAACCACAAAAGTAATCGGTAACTTAACAACACATAGACTTACTTATAATTATTTTCCAACGGACACTTGAAGTTAAAGTTTAGTCTTCCCTATGGGTGCATGACATTAACCAGCTTCCTGGAAAGTTCTGCAAAAAAGTATTTGACTATTTCGGCGCAAATTTGACTATTTAAGCATAGGCCTATTTTTTGGACATTTTCAACAGAGAAAGATGGATCTCGGTTTTTACAAAATTCAAAAAATCAGGTACATTTGGATTATTAACTGCTTTCTATGTTTTAAATAGATTAGGTCCGTTGCATATAGAACTGCACACTCTGAATAATGTATCTGGAATATTGTTTTTCTCACCCAATTTATGGATTAAATCATTTCCAAAGTCGTTCGCATTAGTTTTTCACAGCAATTTTTTTGTAATTTTGATAGTGTTATACAAATAAGTATTGAACAGAAAGGATAGAGCTTTTTGATCATTGATCATTTGCAAGCGCAAGCATATCGAAAATGATTCCGTTTTTTAATGGTAACAATAACGGCCATCGCCTTAAAATCAACAGCAGAGTATTAAGCATACAAAAAAAATTTCGAAATAAAAAGCAGTTGGGGGACCAACTTGGTCAAGCAAAGTTGGTCAAGCACGGCACTTTAATCACTCGACTACGCTGCCCACGAAAAAAATGTTTTGTTTATAAAAACTAGGAAAATTCTTAGTTTCTTTTAATATTAAAATTACGAAATCTACGAATTTATTTAGGAACAAATCAGTTCTTTAGGTTTTAAAAGTCTTAAAGGAATTTGATTTTGAATGAGAGTCTTCGATTTCACATCCTTGCTAAAGCTTTTATAATCGGATTCTAGAGGCAAAGTGGCTTAAATCTTTAAATTTACAGGCAGATAACCTACTTTTTTTGGCACAATCAGGGACCTATTTTATGGGGGAAACGGAGGGGACAATATTTAGAAAACGAAACCCCTTTTGTCCCCCCAAATCATATGCAAAAATAGTCGCTGTCTTTGAGTTTGTCTATGATAGGGTTGCCATACGTCAGGATTTTCCCGGACATGTCCGGGATTTTAGACCTTAGTCATGGAGAAATATTAAAATTTGTTAAGATGTCAGGGATTTTCAAATTATGCTCAGTGATGGCTTCAGTACGGTGCGAACGGAGCGGACGCAACCTCAGGTTTAGGACGTAACTTTAGTAGGGTTAATGCACTCAAATGGTTTTTGTTTGAAGAACACCATGATTTTGGGACGAAAATTGGAATATTTAGTTTACTTCAATTCAAAGAGTATAGTTTTAAAAGTGCCTAAGTCACATTTTAGCCCATTTGAAATCATATTTTATCCCCTCAAGAAATTTCAAACAAACTAGGTCCTTGGGCACAACCATTTTAATTGTGCGTTGACCTATGACCTCCTAAAGATTCAAAAGTTTTTTTTGTGTTTCCTGAGAAATTTCTTTCGGTGAAGTAAAAAACAACATTGCTGTATAAAAAATGCAAAGTCGTAAAGAGAGAACTAAAAAGTATTTTCTTGAAATGAAAGACTAGACTTTTAATTTTCATGCACACTTAATCGGAGACAAGTAATATCTTTAAAGTTGGCAAAATATAGGCTATGCATTTTAAAAATGTGTAATTAAAACTGACCCCCCTGGATTATTTTAACTCCCTTTAAGAGAAGCGTGCCTTTTATTAAGACTTACTGGCAGTGGTGGATATTGGGTGAGGCGAATGAGGCAGTTACCTCGAGCCCCCCTTTTTTTAGAGGCCCCCTTTCGATTTGAAGAAACCCCCTCGAAAATAGCTCATATAATCTCATTTTGCTGTATATGTTTTTTTAGAGGTCATTATGAAGTTCGGACGAAAAGTGGAAAGCAGGAGATCGATACGAAGTGAAGACCTTTTTTTTATTTTTAGAGATTACCGTGATTTTGGGAGAAAAATAGCGAAAACAGAGATCAAATCGAAGTGAACACTTTTTTTTTAGAGATCACTATGATTTTGGGAGAAAAAAGGAAAATACGAGATCAAAGCCATATATTTCTTTTTAGAGAACATCCAGTTTGGGAAGTCCTTTCCTCGGGCCTCTAACTTTGAATATCCACCACTGCTTACTGGCTTAACACGTTTCTTGCGATGCGTACCGCACGTGGCTCGCACCTCACTTCCATTTACTGCAATGTGCACCACATGTGGCTCGCAATTAAATTTTTAAATATTTATTTTTTAAATCCCCCGCAGTAGAGGAAAAATGCAGTTGCCACGTTTCGCAAGAAACGTGTTAAATTAACTTGAACCTTGGTTCCCGACTGTCGTTTAAGGATATAGTAGGACAATCTACATTTTCAAATTAAAAGTTGAAAGGGCTATTATTGTTTACAATGGCAATTGTTCCATTAGTTTCAACTGTCTTTACAATGGAAGTAAAAAATTTTGCAATCAGTTTTTACTAATTAAGGTAAGGAATAGTTAGTTAGAGATGTATGTTATAAATATAAAAATTTATAAAATATATCTCTAACTATATGGTTTTTTAATAAAGTTTTAAACAAATTTGTGTCCAACATAACCGTTGATCGTTCTACTGATTGCCGTACTTATTATCTTAGAATTCCGTACTTTGGTATTGACTCGAGACGTTTTTTAAATCGCTTATCAAAATTTTTCAAATCGAAATTTAACGTGAAAGTTTGTCCTGTCTATAAAACATTTAAAATTGGAAACTACTTTCAGTTGAAGTCCACAACTGCTTTGGGTCTTTGCTCAAATGTCATTTATGAATTTACATGTTCGTGTGACGCGAACTTGACATACATCGGTATGTCAACCCGATATTTGAGCACTAGAGCTAAGGAGCATTTGGACTTCAACTCTCAAGTATCAAGTGCAATAAAAAATCATATAATGTGTTGTAATGTTTGTTCCTCTGTCAAATTAAATTTAAACTCCTTTAAAATAATTAAAAAGTGTAAGTCGGAATTTCACACAAAAATACACGAAGCATTATTTATTAAAAAGCGTAATCCTGGTTTAAATCGACAACTTTATGCAAATGATTCTTCATTTTTATTAAATCTTTTTTAATTTTTATTTCAAATTTTTTTTGATTTCTTTTCTTATAAATTTTAAATTTACTTTCACTTTTAAATAATTTGATGAAACTAAAAATTGGCTTTATAATTCTATTTGCTTTAACTTATTCGTCACAATGTAAATCATTCATGCATAAATAATTAATTTTCTTTGTTTTGACGCATTATTGTTAATTTCATTTAAGTTTAAGTTTTTCTTGAAAAGGGCTTAAGAAGCCGAAAACGTTTGAAAATAAAAGTTTTATAAATTTAGTTGTGCTGCTGAGTATCGCTACAATATGGTTGAAGAAAATTTATTTCTTGCCAAAATTACAAATATAAAAATGCTGCCAAAAATTGAAGTTCAAACACTGAATTATAAATATACCAAAATTAAATTGACAGATGAATGTTGAAAATTTTCTTATCTTAGGTACAAAATTATCTCCATTACTAAAACTCAAAATAAATCTATTGCTTTGCAATAATTGTTCAATGCTTGTATTTTCACTTACCGAAAACAAATTGATATATCTTTGGTAAAAAAAACTTTTTTTTTTCGAGTTTACAATTGCGGCATGCCTCAATCTCTCTCATTTCAACAGATATTTTCACCAAAAGAGAAAAAGTGTTTTATTGTTTTATTTTTGTTTCTTTTTTTATCTGAAGGGAGGCAATCTTGAAACTGCCTCACTAGCGTGTATTAGTGATTTTGTTGACAAGACGCTTGATGAAATGAGTAAAAACGCTGAAAATACAACGATTAAACGGTCAAAAATTAAGGATAAAGAGCAAAACTAATTAAATTACTACAAGTACAATATAATTTTTACTAATTTTTTTCAACTAATAGCAAGCTGCATCAATTTTGCGAAGACTATGACTTCAATATTTTATTTCTGCTATATTTGATTTTCACAGGTGCGGCACCTCACTTGCTCCACTGAAGCATATCGCGGGTGTTCAACAATGACAAGAGTATCACTTTCCAATTGGGGTCGCGAGAGTTCGGCGATGTACAGATTTTGGCGCTCCATCTTTATTTATTTACTCATTTGCTAAGCAAGTTTTCTATTTTCTCAAAGCGGAAGGATACGTTAACCCAGGGTGGTCCAACTTCTTCACTCTTTCGGGCCGCTTTTCGAAATTGTTCGAGGTTGCGGGCCTCAGCCGGCTAGAAATTGTTGCAAATCATGGTGTTCTCTAAAAAAAAAAACGACTTCACTTGGAATCGGTCTCCGATTTTCCTGTTTTCGTCCCAAAATCATAGTATTCTCTAAAAAAAAATGCATGCGGCAGCGGGGCCGTAGTTGGACCACGCTGAGTTAACCCAATAATAACTTTATTGTTTGTCGAGATCTCACGCTTGTCGACTCCTCAATCACTCGGCTTGATTCTATTCTTGCTGCGTTTATGGAATGCTTTGGATTTTTTAAATAAATTTTGATTTTTAAAAATCATGCACTGTTGTTCGGTAAGATCCGAGACTTGGTTTTCGACTAACATTCCTTTTATCATATTTTTGCTAGTAACATATAACAATATTAAAAGTCGCTGCATGGTCATCTATTAGTAGCATATGCAAAGATGTCTTTAATAGTAGCATATCCAAAGATAACTTTAGGTGCAAACGGAGCGGCTGCACCGGGCCTCCCCTAAAATACATCTAAAAGTGGCTCTCCCTTTAACAATGACCTTTTTTTAAAGATTGCTTTACCTTGAAACATTAAATAGTTGCCCCTCCCTCTTACTTTTCTTGCCTTGGGCCCCCGTTTTTGTAAGGTCATCACTGAGAATATGTCAACTAATGTTACAATTTCCAATTGAATAACGTAACATTATTTAAACAAGATGTAGCCGATGATAGACAAATTAATTGTTACAAGGTTGATTCAACAACATGATTTGCAAATGTAAGTCCAAATGAGAATAACTTGCATCACGAGTCGAAGTCAGAGTTTAAGTTCACCAAAATTAAAAGTTACGAGTCCAAGTTCAAATATCAAGAAGTCCGCGTCAAACTCGAATCCTTTAAACTCTGACATCAAGTTCAACCGTTTTACTTGCTTTGGTTCAGTTGATTTAGCCAGTAGCCAACACTTTTCCAGAACAGTAAACATTGTTGGGAATGAAATACACCACTTTGCAGAAGTTAAAAAAATCTTTTGTAACTATTTAACTTGCACAAGTTGCTAAATCAAACAAAAATTTGCGTGATCACAAAACCTATTCAGGGCAAAAAGCCGTCAGCGTCTCGATACAGGCGCTCAGGTAACATGCAATCACATATTAATTTTTTACGGTTCGCAGTTTTTTTATATCCCGACATTCCAAAGATTTATTATCGGATTAACTTTGTTTGATCTTAGAAAATGTAACCATATTACATTTGCATGAGTAAATGTGTAAATAAATAAAGATGAAGCGGCGAAATATCGTAAACCGTTATAAATTTTTTCACTTGCATTTCGAAAAAATATAAAAAAAACTTTTGCACGGGGCTCTGTACAATGATGAATTTCTATCTCCAACTAAATACAAAATGTGCAATGAATGTGGAAAAGTTGAACAGTTGGAGACTATTAAAAAGTATGCGAAAGAAAAAAATCAAATATAAATTTCAATACCCAACTGTAGAGATAGCTGTGGAAGACCCAAATAGATACCAGCAGGTATGCGCTCCTCATTTCTTGCAAAGTATTGAAATTTTAAAATAAGTGAGAACTGCACAAACATTTAAAAACAAAAATAGTTGATATTGGAAAAATATGCAGCTTCTATTTTTCTCCAAAAATCAAACAAAACCAAGCAATTGTGTTTCAAAAAATGTCTACCTCAAAGTTGACAGAACTTTTTGACAAATATTTAAGAATTACTAACATTGTACAGTATATGTGATTTAATCTAGTAAAATTAATTCATTTGAAAGGATCTGGTTTACATTATGATTTTTAAATTGGGAAATTTTCATCATTTTGCATTTCTGACAGCTCTAAAAATGATCGAAACTCGATTCTGGTTCATCTCCTTGGTTAATTTCTAATATTACGTTGGAAATTTTTTCTCCTTTATCTTATCTGTAACCGTGAGAACAAAACAAACAAAGTAGGCTTATTAAACAATTTTTGTCCCCCACTCAAACAAATAGCATAAAATAGTTTCAGTCAACATTGAGGTTTTATTTTCAACAACACCGTTTACGCCAGTGTTTCTCAACCGGTGGCGGGCAAAGGTCTTTTAGGTGGGTCGTGTACTTTTTACTGAGCCACTTTGATTTAAAAGGTGCAAACCTAAAATATACAAAAACTTTTTTTTATTCTTTACTAGTTTCTTACTACTACAAAATTGGAGAAATTGGACACCGCTGTAAAGTGAAGACCTTTTTTTAATCTTCAGCAATATTTTTAGATGAAAATGTGAGACATTTTGTCATCTATGTAAAGTGGTACAAGATGATGATTCGGGCAATCCGCGATAAAATTCGGGAAAAATTGTATAACCGCCCAAAAATTGTTTTTCGGTAACTGTTTTTCAGTTGGGAGGGTGTCCAAGTGGCTAAAAGCGTGGTAGCCTATTGATGGCGAAAGTAATCAACACAGTCTCTGCTCAAAGCCTACTACTCGTGACATTCTGCTGTGTTCTTGGAAAGACACTTCACGACACTTTCCTCTGCTTGGCGGTCTTGGCGAGAGCTCTAAATTGCAGTCATACCTCTACGTAAAAAAACAAATAAAAAATTGCATTTAGACCCAATTAATTTATTTATGTAGTGAATAAATATGCAACAATTGAATAGAAATACGTATCAAATAATTACCCTCCTTGATCGTAGGTATCAAATTGTCCTTAATCATATACACACATAAACAGCGTACAAATTAATATCAATGGAGGAATTGTTTGGCTGAAGTTAGCAGATTATTTGCCCTTTACCCTAACATCAAAAATAATAAACAAAATTTCTAAAATATCCCTAAATTTTTTAAAAAGATTTATGAAATGATTTCAACTGGATAAGTATCATTCTGATGATCTTAAATTAAAACAGAGGTTCAAAGGGGCCACGAGAAGAATCCTTATTTTGGACTTCAATTTACTTTTGGGACAAAACTGACAAAATTAGAGACAGTTTGAAAGTGATGATCTTCTTTTTTGTATTTGGTCTTCATTTGAAGTTTGGGACGAAAATGACAAAATCAAAGACGGTTTCGAAGTGATGACCTTTTGTTCGGTCTTCACTTGAATATCAATATTTTAACCAAAGGCCATAGGTGTTTGAGAGTCTCTAAAAGGGGACCACAAACCACCACAGTTTGAGAACCAATAATTTAAAACCTAATGAAACCAATTTTGATGATCAACGTTTACTTGAAAGCATAGGCGTACCAACAGAAAAAATTTGGGGGCAGTAGAGTTTTGCCTAAATTTTGTAACGTTGTGGAGTTAAAAAACTTACTTTAAAATAGCCTACATTTAAAAAACAATTACAAAAAGGTTTTATTGATATTATATTTTCAAAAATATTTCAGCACATTTTATATAGTAAACAGATTACTTTGTTTTCTAAGTCATGCTGAGTATAAAGTCTTCACGATATCTACAAAGTAAGCCCAATCACGTATTTGGTGTATTAAATGAAAAAAAGGCCTGATTGCATCTTCATATGTATGAAATAAATGAGATTGAAATTTTTTCGTTGTTGCTTTAAAACTTATGTTGAAAGATTTTTCTATTTGCTGTTGTTTTCTATTTGTTAAGCTAATTGTACTCGCACCAAGCAAGAAAATTGTGTTTTCTTGTTCAAAGTGTTTTTAATCAGAAAGCATCTTGACTAGTAAATCCTAGGTCGGAGGTTTTAAACCTATGGGCCATGGCCCAGTAGTGAGCCACAGTGGTTTTTTTAGTGGGCCATGGTGGAGCATAAATCAAAATGAAAGCAATATGTATAATATATATGTATAATTAGGCTTGCCATCTGTCCCATTTTTTAGGCATTTTTCTAGCGTCCTGTGCAGTCAACCACATGAAGACCTTTTTTTTTTTTAGAGAACACTATGATTTTGGGACAAAAATAAGGAAAATTGACAGCAATTCCAAGTGAAGACCTTTTTTTTTTTTTTTTAGAGAACACTATGATTTTGGGATGAGAATTTAATTTTGTTGGGTTGAAAAATAGGCCACGGCACAGAAAAGGTTGAAAACCACTGTACTAGAGCAATGGTTTTCAACCAATGGGCCATGGCGCTATTTTCAGTGGGCCACAGAGCATAAATCAAAATGAAACCAATATAAGACTTGTATAATGTCAAATCTGTAAACGGGCCGACTAGTTCAGCCCGTTTACAACTCTGTACCGAAGTGGGTCGTTACGTTACCTTGGGTTGGAAAGTGGGCCACAGTATGAAAAAGGTTGAAAACCACTGTCCTAGGTTGTTTGATGCTTCCTTGCCTTTTTCTTGCATTGAATTTATTTTGTAATTGTTTTGGGAAAAAAATTTTGGACCGCATGCAATATCTTGGCATCTTCAGAAGCAGGTTGGGGTAATTGCTTGACGTGTTACCGCTAGCCTCAGACACTTTCTGCCGATTCAGAAAGATATATAAAAATAAAAATTTATAAAATATGCAAAAGTGCGTAAATACACTTTAACATTTAACACATTAATTTGCATTCCAGACATTTTCGGCACAAATAATTCTAAACTACAAAAAAACTAAAAACTTTTTCAAGCCAGCTGCAATGCTATTGACACAGAAAGAAAAATAAGTTAATCGAAAAGAGCCGTGTATAGCACAGCTTGGTATCAAACAAATTTATGCATTACAGATTGACAACAAAAGCAATAGCCGAACAAAAGAACTATTTATAGCTTTAACAGTTTACGTCATGCAATTTACTTCGACTAATGTTTGTGTGGTGTCGAAGATTACACAAATTAAGACTCCAGATGTATTCGAGATCCAACACACAACATTCTACCCTCTCACGGCCTTGCAAAACTGCCTCAGGTCTGGGCATCGTTTTACCCCTTACTACACATGTATGTCCCAATATTCTAAAATTTGTACTTATCTTCAAGCTAATCTACATTATGAAAAAAAGTTAAAAATAATCTATAAAAGACAAGACGACCCAGCTTTTATAGTGTCATGTTTTACTCGCTCTAACTGGAGACGTTGAATCACTATCAGGGTAATGCTCATTTATTTAAAGCAACGGCGCACAACCTTTTTGTTATTGTCGGCCGCAATACATAGTTAGTTTTAACTTACGGCAGCCATCGAGTTAAGAAAAATTCGGAACTTTCCTTTTATCGCCAGTAATTTTTTTTGGTGAAACTAACCCGGAATTCCCCCCTACAAGTTTTTTTTTTGTTTCATCCTAGTGCAGGGGTGTGCAACCTTTTTGAGCCGAGGGCCATTTTGACGCACAAAAAATATTGGCGGGCCATACAAAGAAAACACCCCACTTTTTGCATCAAAATTATAGTGATCTCTAAAAAAAAAAGGTCTTCACCTGAAATCAGTCTCCGGTTTGCTACTTTTTGCACCAAAATTAAAATCATAATGACAGAGGGCTCCAAAAACACTGTGCAGGCCACTCAAAATCTTTACGCGGACCAAACTTGATAAAAATCGAAGAAAAAAGGGTCTTCAAATCAAATTAGCGGCCACGGGTTGGACGCCCCTGGTCTTAATTAAAGTAACAGTTAGCAAATCATAACTGTTCCTAACAGTTATTTCTTAACAGTTACGTTGCAAAACATTTTAATCAATGCACGGCCGCCACAACGTGCATTTTGAAGTACAATTTCACGGCCGCAAAAAAATCCATTTACGGCCACATGCGGCCGTACAGCCGCAGGTTGTGCACCCCTGATTTAAAGCAATGTTTTCAAAGCTGCATGCACTTGCTGACTCCAAAAACCTGTCATAAATGGTAGGTGCAACTTTTACATCAACTCTTCCAAGTAGGAGGCTGAACAAATTTTGTTTTACTTTAGATTTGCTGAATCTACCCCGAAAAAAAAGTTCTACAACATACGTATCTCTTCAGATTGCAGAAGTACTAATGCTTCTGTACCATATTAATGTAGCTGTTCTTATTCAAACAAATATAAAACAGTTTCATAATATGAAAATAGTTTATGTATTAACATAAAAGCATAATTCAATTAAAACAAGCGATAGGTTAAAAAGACAAAAAATTGCACTTACGTCGTAATTGAGACAAAACATTTAAAAGATTACTCAGGTGGTGCATTGTTAATTTTATTGACACTACAATATTAAGCATAAAAATAAGTTTTATATTTTTCTTGAACAATCAAATAATAAATTTTATTGGAGAATCAGATGGCGTGCTGTGTGTTAGATATTAAAATAAACTGCAACATAGAAATTACATCATCTGAAATCTGATCACTCAACTCCCTTTAGTAACAATAAAATTTTCATTAAGATTAACAAAAAGGTTGTAAAAACGAAAAAAACAACCGATAATAAGGTTAATGTAAATGAACTCTAATGCAACAATATAGAGGCGAGCTTAAGCAGCAAATTTTAATTTACGAAATAAAGTTTAAAGTAGAAAGTACAAACCAAGCACTATAAAAATAAAAACAACATTTTAATTAAAATGCATCTTAAAGTAATAAGCTATAATTGATCCGATTCAATACAATGCCAGGCTCTAAGATGATTTAAAAATTTTAGTTTGCAAAAAACAAAGTAGGAACAAAAAAAATAAAATAACACTGATGTAACTTATTCAGTTAAAATTCAAAGCAGTTATTACAAAAGCTTTTGTATAATTTTAATAAATTTTCAATTTGAATAAAAAAACAAATTTTTTTTATTAAGCTTGGCTCAGTATTTCTGTTAAGGGCTTTAAAGATTTTCAAACAGCATTACATCGTAACACAATGTTGTTGTTGTTGTCGATTGAAGGGTATCCACTCCAAGTCAGACACAAACAGGACTAGGGCCGAGGGTTTATCCTTTTACTAACCCAGACTGCTGAACTGCCTGGATCAGATGCTGGCAGTGATATCATTAAGCCAGCATCGAGTTTCGTCATCCAAAACCGTCAGACCTCGTGCTCCATGTGGTGCACGATGTATAGGGCACGCTGTTAGTACATGGTCTGCCGTTTGCTCAGAGGCGCCACACTCGCAATTCGGTGAAGGAGCGAGACCCCATTTGTGCATGGACAAATGGAATCGCCCAACACCAGTCCGCAGGCGGTCGAGCTTAACCCAAGCTACTCGGGGTAAGCCCATCCCAACAGGCCTAGCACCGGTCTCGAGCACAAAATCACGGAGCCTGGAAGCATTTTCACAGTACTCCGTTTTCCATTTGTGATTTGTCCATTCAGAGGCGCGAATGTCAAATCTGGCAAGGTTGTCCAAAAGATTCCGCGCACCTGGCACAAACGGGCGTCTGGATCTTAGTCTCACTTGGCGGGTATCTGAGGAGCCATTTAAAAGACCATACAAGATATGATCGGGGTCCAGAGATCCACGGTAAGCCAAGGAGAGTGTCGCTCCCATTCGGCGAAGCTCAGCTGGCTGAACACCTGAGAGTACAGGTAGGTGGTCCGTTGGAGTGGGACGTAGGCATCCAGTAACTATGCGCAAGGCGTCGTTCAAAACACTCGCTATGCAGTCTGAGGCACTCGTCATCCTACTGCAGGAGACCCACTGCACTGATGCAGAGAAGTTGGTACTACCAAACACAATGTTTAACAACAACAACAACACTGTACACAACAATATTGCATACAAAATAGCCTAAACTATATGTCCCAACTCTTTTACATACAAAGAATAACTTATTCATTGAATAGCAGATACAACAATACATATTAAAAAATTTTGAAATAACTAACAGCATTAATTTAAAAACTACATTGCTAAACAAAAATTTTTTGTAGGCCTGTTAGGATTAGAAGATTTGGTTTTAAAACTAACCCTAACAAAATATTACAAACAAAACTTATATCAAATAAACTTTATTAATTAGTTATAATAAAAACACATCTCTGTCCCAAAGTAGCAGTATTATGTTCTTTATAATTTCATTGCCTGTCTCCAAAATGATATACAGCCATGTCAGTATATATAGCTAGCATCACCGAATGTATAAATTAACCACCATAGGACACAGAAACACCATTGCAAAAAATTTCACACGATAAATATTACTGGAAGTGGAACACGATTGATTAAATAAAACATTACATAAGCCGAGCACGCTGCAACCACATATTCAGCATACACAAATCATGACAGGCCTATTGTAGCAATAATTGATAGAATATGTGTATTACTTGAAAGTATACACTTAGCTCTAGAGTTGGGTCTGACAAACTTAGACAATAGTTTTGAAACAGATAAGAAAACTAAACAGTTTTGTTCAATTTGTTACAAATATCTAAGTCTCGAACTTGCTAAATTTGTGTCTAGTCATAATATGATCTATACAGTAAAATTTTTATCCAGTCATTTATAGTATACAAATATGTTGCAAAGCTGGTTTATTTTTTTACATTGATGTTACAATCAATTTAAGTCCGTAAAAGTATTTTCTTTTTCTCTTTGTTTGTTTACATTAATGTAAATAGCAAATAATTTTTAAGAAGTTAAATCTGATCTGTGAGACCCACGACATAGAATGAAGTAACTTTATTGACTTAGTGCAGGGTAAAGCAATGCATTCTTTAATATAGTATAAATTTGGGTTGAACTATTTTTTTTTAATTTAGCATAAATGCTAACAACAAAAACTTTTGCAAACCATGTACCAGATTATTAATATATTTTTTTGATATTTCCTTAAAAGTATTGAAAATTTAAAAAATCATTTTAATAACTTGACAAATAGCATAGTATGAAATTTATGCTTTCAAAAATACAACATTCAAATTTAGTCAAAACAAACATTATATAAACCTAATCTCGACAAAAATATGGCCTGATGCAAAAGAAATCTTTTTTTGCCATGATTTTTATACAAGTTTAACTAAGCAGTTTTACTTATTATGATTAATTCTACATAAAAGGAGTTGAAAAAGGGACATCAAACACATAATTACATTTTACACAAAAAATACAACTTGATAGTGAAAAAAAACATTACCGTCAACTTATTTAAACAATTAAATAATTTTTGAAATTACAAAAGAAAAGCAACTCAAAATAAAGCAATGAATTCATAATCTAAAGCTTGGAAATTATACATTTTTTAATAAAAATATGCAATAAACTTTAATTTCTAATATTTAAATACATTTAATGCTTGTAAGTTTGATCAAATTTCATTAGCAAATATTCATAAGCAGTCAAACTTGATTTTGTTAAACTTTTAGATTTTTTCTTGTTTCCCTTATTGTCTTCAAAAACAAGCTCTTCATCAACAAGAACATCATCATCAGGATGCACAAAATAAGCCATAGATCTTCGCACTTGCTTTTGCTTTTCTGAATCAGTTGAATTAACAACTCGGTGTTTAGTAGACTTCAAACGATTTTGAGACCAAAATTGCAATAAGTCACCAATATTTATAAGAACTGTATCTTTAATTGGAATAGCATCAACAAATTCACCTTTTATATTTTGAACTTGCAACCCACCAACTGTATCTTGAAATAAAAGTGTGATCGAACCATAATCTGAATGAGATCCAAGCCTTACACGATTTACATTATCATCATCTGTGAGTGGAGGATAATATATTGTTCTTAATGCAGTGTGATTTCCTTTTCTCGCATTAAGCAATGAATGACTTTTTGCAAAATGATCAGTATCAGCAAGTTTCATTCCAATGCCTAAAACTTTCAGAATTCGAAGAGTTAACAACTTGCATTTTTCCATAAAATTTTCTATTGTTGAAAAAAACTGTGGTGAAATATCAGATGGCCAATCAATAGTAGGATCACTTAAAGAACTACTCGTTATATTAAAGGCTTCTTTATAATCTGTTGGATTTGCAGGATCAAGTTGCTCAGTGTCCAAGCCGACATATCCAAAATTGTCTGGTCTTCGGGCATACTTTTTCTTTTCTTCAAAAGATGCAGTAAAGAACTGTCCAGTGACAGTATTCACTATGTCAACTTCTTCTTGGCTGATGCCACAGTTTTTTAGGTAAGCAAACCCAAAGGTTTTCAAAGCATCATACAATGATTCTCCTACTGTATACATGCTTGTTTTACACAAACTGTCACTTCCATTCAATTTGCAACTGCTAAAATCTATTACGGGTATATGCTCCATGTGGCAAAATTAAAAAGAAAGTTTTACATAAGGTAAAGCAGTGATAGCTGATATTGAGGAAATGGTTTGCTTACAGCAGTGGTTCTCAAACTTTTTATAGTCAGATCGCACTTACAATACTACAAATATTTGCAGGCGCACTGTATACCAAGTAGAACTAATAAATTATAATTAAGTTAACGAGCGGACTAGTAGCTAGTTGCAAAAAGTAGCTTATAACTATCATAATAATCTCACAACAAAACAAGCTAAGTGTTTGCGACGAAATGGTAACCTTTATCTTTCATATCTGAAAAGATTTTTTAGGAATTCTTCGGAGCGCATCCGTAAAAACTCTGAGGCGCAGTATTTGAGAACCACTGACTTACAGATAACTGTTACCCGGTTGGAGCTTGTTGAAAAAATTGAAACAAAAAACGTCTAAACCAAAATTAATAACAGCAGACAGTGTCACTGTTTTGGCCTTTAGGGCCTCATTAGTGCTGTGTCGACCAAATAATAACAAAACTAATAAATTTCAGATCCAAATCTATAATACAAAAAGTTTTTTTTTTGCGCATGCAAACAAAACAAAAACAACGATAACCTATTTGATACTATGATATACAGGATTGGGATAATTTCTCTCTGCTCTTTAATATATAAAAAATTGGGGACACATGGGGATAAATATATCCTTTTGAAACTTGCAACGCAAAAGTATTGCGTTAGATGTGTTTTTGCAATTATCAATTCAGACCAGCGTTTCTAAAACTTTTTACCTTTGCGTTTGCATAACCCTCAAATAAATAAATTGCATATCTTAAGAAACCCCGGGGAAAAAATTGGCATACAAATTCAGAGACAAAGACGCTTCAATTTATTGTTAGTCACCATAAAATTAAAATTTGTTTTTGAGAAAATTGTTGTGTTTATACAAATTGAACGAACTTTCCTAAATTTTACCGTATCGGTATGGGAGAAAATTTTATTAGACAACTTATAGTGATTAGTGAAGACCAAAAGAAGGTCTTTATTTAAGTTTGAAGGAGAAAATTTTCGCGTGCAAAGTAAAGACCAATAAACATAGGCGTACCAGTCGAAAAAAGTTGGAGGGGCAATAAAGTTTAGCCCAAATTTTGTGGCGTTTTCTGAATTACAATTTTCTAGAACTTTATGGATATAAGAAAAAATTTTGTCCAAAAAAAGGTCTTTAACTCAAATCTTGACTTTTTTTCTGCATTAGTGTTTATATTCGATGCACAAAAAACTTGTTTTGTCCAAATAATTCCTTATCGCTGTCCTAATTTCTAATTTTGCTTAAATTTTTCTTATCGCTGCCCAAAAAATTCTGATTTTGCCAAATTTTTAAAACTTGGGAGGCAATTACCCTTTGGTAGACTATGGTTATGCCAATAAAACATAATAATTGGTCATTGGACTTACAACAGGATCAAGTGTTTGACCTTCTTTAGCCAAAAAAGTTCATAATTCGGCTTATCAAAAATATTTTCCAGCCAAGCATAGATGAAACACCGCGGCTGAGTTTTATACGTGAAGACCTTTTTTTTAGTAGATTTTCTCCAATACTGTAAAATTTGTGGTTTTTAAGAGTGCTTTTTTAACCAAAAAAGCGCCTTTTTGAAATTTTGCCTCTCCCGCAAGAAGTTTTTCCAGCGGTTCTAATGGTTTGACAAAAGTAACTTGAGGTTGGTGTTGGTCGCTTAATAATAGAAACAGGGCATCGAATCGAACCCAAACCGAATCCGTAAATCCGCACCGCTATTCTTGAATTTGAACCAAAATTGAACCCGAAAAAATAAATTATGCTGAACCTGAACCGAAGCTGAACCGTAGAAATAAAATTAGACAAATCTGAACCTGAACCGCAACCTCGACTGCTGACGTCACTGCCAACGTATGTCAATTTGACCGGCTTAGTCAAGATTACAGCTATTAATGACCTGACATCAAAAATAATAATGCTTTCTTTACGAAGGTCCTGCACCACTTCAGGAACTCCGTCTTCTTGTTGGTGAATGCCTTCGGGAGAGTTCGTTGGAAGAATCTGTCCAATCCTACCTCTTCCTTATAACTTACTAAATTCACGACTTGAATAAAACACAACCTTTATTCCAGCGAAATTAGTTAGTGTATAGATCTGCAGAGCATAGAATTTTCGATAAAAATTTTCCACTATTTAACCGACTATGTAATTCAAAATACCGACTGCAAACAATTTTACAGGGCGATTCAAACGATCTTAAATGCCCTCTACAAACAACGTACTACATTGTCTTACGCGAAAGACCTCAACTGAATAAATTCCTTTATGTCAGCTCTCTTATTTATAGAGAGAAGCGTAAAAAGTTACACTCCCAAGTTATGGCGAGCGAACAAAGTATTTGTGACGTAACATGTGGTTCTATCGATTAACAATAACAAAAAGAACAATAGAATCCTGCATCACTGCATTTAGCAATCTTAAATACAATGCGAACTAATTTCGCTTTACTGAATACAAATAAGAACGTGAATTGAATATAATGAGACTTTGATAAAATTCAGGACGATTCCTAATTAATTTCAATGTTCTGAAGCCAAACAACGCTGATCAAATTTTTAGAAACAACTAAATTGAATTTTTACCAAAAAAAGGCCGATTACGAAACAACCACCGACAGGAACTTTGTTTTAAACAGTTACGGTTCGACGCTCTTATTTGAATTTTTGATTTACTAATAGGCATCTGATTTATTATAGGCCTACAGGCCTATTACTTGTAGGCCTACAATTTTTTATTGGAAGTAGCCGCAATTCGGTTGGTTACTTACTTGTTGTTTTGTAAAACAGAGACGTCATAAACGATTTTACAGGCGATAAATTAAAGTAAAAATCGGTCATGTGGTCTTCGTAAAGAAAGGACAGTTCCAAGTAGATAGTATGCTAAAGCAGTAAAATGTAAGGTTTATTGAAATAGAAACGCACCAAAGATAACGAAACAAATTCATTGATAAAAATTTTATTTCAACAACTGCCAATTTCAACCTTTTTTGTAACGATGCATACTTTTGACTAAACTGAAAAAACTTGTACAGGGCTACCTTTGTTCTAAATTAAGAGGATTTTTTTGGTCTTTAATATTTTAAAAATACTGCGTTAAAATCTAAATAATGACCAAAAAATTTTCACTTTGGTCCCTGCAAAAAAATTTTTACATGCTTTTATGTTGGGGTTCACCAAATAATATTTTCAACAAAAGGATTTATTTTAAAAATATAGAAAACCCTGCTTTCAAGTCCAAAAAAAATGTAAGCAAACAGTAAATTGAATATTTTTTTGGTCTTCACTTGTTTTTTTCTTTTTAATAAACATATATTAAAAAAACATAATTAAATTCCAAAAAAGAAGGTCTTTATCTTAATTTTTTTTATTGTGACAAAAACTAGATGATAAAAAGATAGGCATTTTAATAATTAGACTAAACTAAAAATAGTTATTGAAGACCCGATGCACCCTTGCACAGTGCACAGCCCGTCAAGCGGGTAGGATAACCTTAAAAGTTTAAACTTATCCTTAACATAAATAAGAATTTGATTTTTATTGATTAGCGCTCCAACCAACAAACTGCTTTAAGCAGAAAGTACTGCACAACTTGTCAAATAGGGTTAGGTAGGCCTGTGCTTGGTTATGTTGACGCAATCCCTTGTAGAGCGCATTTGCAATCTTCCAACAAAGCAGAAGTTTTTGGCCAACTGTAATGATATTACAACTTACCGGTACATTTATTTTTTTATTTTATTTTATCTCTATATTTATCCTCGTGACTCGCAGGAAAGCGATGGAGGCGCTAATACATAGGGTAAGCAATTACTCAGACCTGCTTCCGGAGATGCCAAGAAATTGCTGTCCGCTTGTAATTTGATAGAGATATGACTTTAATTTAGAACTGCTTGCTAAGGCCACCAAGTAGGGGAAAGTGCCGTAAAGTGTCGTTCCCAAGGACACAACAGAACGTCGCGAGTGAGTTTTGAACCGAGACCATGTTGATCATAAGCACAAGGCTCAAACCACTCGACCACGCTGCCGATAACGTTAAAACTTCCTTAAATACATTAAAATTCTCTTAAGACGAAAATGAAGAACGAGACGTTTAGAAGAAAAACGATAAAATGAAGAAAAATATTTCGTTTAAAATACAAAAATAAATGATTAAAGTCATATGGGGAGGGGAATTGGATCAACCTTTTAAGGAATGGGAGTGACATATCACTTTTATATGGTTTGAGCTTTAATTGTTTCTGGGATTTTTTCTTTTTAAATTTTATAAATAATTTTATGAAAGATTGTTTTTTATCGCCCCAATTGTATCAAAGTTACCTAATCTGAGTAAAACTTTCAAAACCAAAAAATATTTTAATATAAAATTTGATCTTCTGTGCTTCACTTTTGATATCTATTGCCTTATTCTAATGTTTACGCGTGTGAAGAGAGCCTGCTACTTTGTTGTAGGATATTTTTATTTTTTTATTTTATCTCCATATTTATCCTCTTGACTCGCAGAAAGCAACTGAGGCGCTAATACGTAGGGTAGGCAAGCCAATATTGCTGTCCGCTTGTAATTTAATAGAGATATTAACAAAATTTAGGACTGCTTGCCAACACCACCAAGCAGGGGAAAGTGCCGTTTCCAAGGAAACAACCGAATGGCGCGAATAGATTTTGAACCGAGACCACCTTGGTAACGAGCACAGCGCTTTAACCACTCGACCACGCTGCCGACTCAAAGGATAAAATGCTATGAAAAGCTAAACAAGTGCTAAGCATTTAAAAAGGATTCCTAAAAGAAACTCGATTATACTCTGGAAAACACGACAAAAAAAATTAAAAAATTTAACAAAACTATGGCGGATCGGTAGTTCTCAAAGTTTAAGACGTATTCTTTACTTTCAAGACTTAGCTACAGTCATTCTCTAAAAGTAGCCTATATATACAAAATTTTCCGGAGAAAAAAAATTTTTTTTGTTATTAAGTAAAAAAGCTTGTTTGGTTTTTGTTATAAAGTGAAGCATCGTGGTCTTACTTGCAAGCTGCTGAAACTTTTATCGGATAAGCGCACAATTAAAATGATCATGGAGCTGGTCTGGAACAAAAGTTTTACTCCTACTACTTGACAATAAGCAAAACAAGCTCCGCCGTTAAAGAAATGGCGTTCTTTGGGGATCGGTATTGGATCCTCCTTTTTTTAATATCTATACGTGTGATCTATCCTCTACAATCTTCAGAAAGTTTGCTTTTGCTGCCGATCTAGCATTGATGCACTCTTTTTGAGACTGAAAGGACTTGGAAATCAAGACATGACTACAGTTTCTGCATCTTTTCAGCCTTAAAAGCTGAAACTTCTTTTTTCAAAGGCGGTGAGAGCAGCCTTTTATTTAAATAACCGAGAGGTTAAACGTGAGCTAAAGGTCCATACCAACAGTGGACTTTTAAATTTCAGTCTGGTCCCGACTTATTTTTTGATAAAACTGGATAGATTGCTCAGATTATAACACCATTTTGTGGCATTGGGTAAAAAACTATCTTCACGCGTCATATTTCCGTGGCAATTTGCGGAGATGGGGTGCTGGCCAAAATATTGTGTACAGCTGCTCTATCTCTGGCCTACCCATGGTTAAATACTGCGTGCCAGTTTGTTGTCGTCCAATGAGACGATGGAACTGTCAGAAATACATCCGGGCTTTATGCTTTTATTCCGATAACCAGGCCGTTTGGAATAAGTTTGCCCGAACAGCATAGGTTAATTTAATCGCCTGTAGACTAGTGTTAAAGAATTCCATTTGTCCATGCACTATGGCAGGGATGTCCAACCTGCGGCCAATTGCTTACTCAAATTTTTTAGTTATACTTTCTTAACTGCATCGAATTCGATGTCACTGCTGTCATAGTAACGTACAGAGAAACCAAGTGAATACTTTAGTTAATTGCTGCGTTGAGTGTGCGTCACGTGATGTCCAACGAACTGATCTATGAAAATTTTTGTGGGCATAGTTTATCATAAAGACGCTTGCGCCTAAGCCTCATTTTTAGTATTCACATTGTTTTCCGATTACATTAATATTGTATATGTTATTTCTAAACATTTTTACAATGTCAAATGATAGCTGTTGATGACTTATTGGTAGTAAAGATAGGAACTTTGAACCAATGCGGAGTGGTTTGGAATTAAGATTAGGTTACTATAATAGCAGCGATGCTGCTTGTGGTAAAAAAAGAATCCTGTAAATTTATTAAGAGGGTAGAAAAAGGATTAGAATTTTGGAGATTCTATGTTCAATTTAGGCGCAATATTCAATTAATTGACAATGAGTAAAGCGTCATACAGGACACCATCTACTGTATAACGCGAATGTTAGCGCTGCGACACCAGGCTGATGCGCAGTACTCAACTGTTAAGTAGTCCAGAGATAGGGCAGCTTTGCACAGTGTTTTAATAACAGCACCTCATTCTGAGCCTGCGAGTTGCTTCAGCAGTGTGACGCGCTAATACAGTTTTTTGCTCAATTCCATGAGATGGTGACGGTATGTGAGCAATTTTTCCACCAAATAAGTGGGGTTAAACAAAATGATAAAGTCTAATATGCTGTTGTAAACATTTAACTCATATTTGGCCTTTTCGTTATTTAAATAAAATGCTTCCGTCACCGTCTTAGTATGACTTTCAATTTCCAGAAGAGTGCAACAATGCTAGATCGTCTCCGTAGGTAAACTTTCTGGAAATTGTGGAGGGCAGGTGTAGACGTAAATATAAAGAGGTTGGAAAGGAGAGGGGCCCAGACCAATCCCTGAGGAACGCCGTTTTTCAGACGGCAAATCCTGCTTTGGTTGCAATTACGGGTGGTATTCAAAGGTGAAACTTCGAGTTTGGACATGCACCGTGATCATTCTTACCATATGCTTGTCTGGCAGAAGTCTCAACATGCAGAGTCATATGCCGCCCTTAGATCGACAAATCGATAAGAAAAATCGTTAATGTTTTTTGTTAAGAAAATGACTATATAGATCCACGTTTGATTTTTCGCGTCGAAACTCAGTTTGCTCTCTAGGGAGCATGGGTCTATAACTGGTTCGACGCGGAACTACCTTTCAAGGATCTATTGTAGGAGACACAGAGGAAAAATATTGGTTGATAACTGTTTGGGACCCCTACTAGCTTCATCAGCCTTGGGATTGCAACTACAAGCGCTCTTTTCCAGATCTTGATAATTTTGAGTCAGTGCAAGAGGAAGAAAGAAACTCACCAGTGGCATGCGGTCAGAGCATGCAAGTCATGCGTTGCATAAACAAATTTTTAGAAATTTCATGACAATTTTTTGCGCGATAAGGTATAGATTTTTTAAATTTATTGGAAATGGTGCTGATTCGGGATGAAATTGGAGAAATTGGGGCCGATCCGAGACAAAAACCTTTTTTTTAGAGATCACTACAATTTGGGACAAAAAGTATAAAATCTGGGAATGATTTTAGACGATTATTCTTTTTTTTTAGAGAACACTATAATTTTAGAAGAAAAAGTGTAAAATCTGGGAATAATTTCAGGCAATGACTTGTTTTTTTTTAAAAAACACTATGGTTTAGGGACAAATAACCGGTCTATGTTTTAGAATCTCACACAGAATTTTTTTTGCTACCCAGAAAATGTTGCATGTCCTACTGTCATAGACTTTGTTCGGGAATCCCAAAGGACCAGTTGAGCTAGGTAACCTGAATACCTGCTCTGAAACAAAGCTGTGTCTAAATTTTATTTTATTCCGGCTCAAGAAGTAGTCTTGCTATGAGCCTGAAGCTTTTGTACAGTTATTTATATTTATATTTATTTATCTCTATATTTATCCTCCTGACTCGCAGGAAAGCGACGGAGGCGCTATACATAGGGTAAGCAATTACCCCGACCTGCTTCCGGAGATGCCAAGATATTGCTGTCCGCTAGTAATTTAGTAGAGATATGACTGCAATTTAGAACTGCTTGTCAAGACCACCAAGCAGGGGAAAGTGCCGTAAAGTGTCTTTCCCAAGGACACAACAGAATGGCGCAGGTGGGTTTTGAACCTAGACCATGTTGATCATCAGTCCGGTGCTTTAACCACTCGACCACGCTGCCAGTTGATTTAACGAAAGCTCGGATTGGTTCGTGGAAGACTCTTCACAACAAACAGAGACCACTGTCTCTAATAAGAACGAATGTATTACAAAAATCACGACCGATGAAATTCTATTCCACGCTTTGCCAAACTGCAAAGCGAACTCAACACTATAACTTGATTCCATCACCACAAATAATTCTACCTCTGTAAAACACAACTCCCAACCACTGGCACAAAATAAATTCAACAATCGGCAAACGATACAAAATCTAACGGGCCACCTGCCCAAACAAAATCACTCTCACTCGAGCCGTCTCTCGAGTTGCTTCAAATTACCTCACAATAATAATAATGATTCGCTACGCATCGGCTTTATATAGAAAACAAGATAATGTGACGCAAACTTCTCGTAAACGCTAGACAATTCTACAACTCCCTCGAAAATACGCCTATACGCGAATATTCTACTACGTTCGAGATAGCAAAGCTTGGACAAAACATATTACGTCATTCTGCCGCCGAAAAGAGAAAAAAAAGATAAATGTATCGAGCAATAGAGAGCGAATCGGACGTATAATAATATGTTAGATTTTATATTCTATTTGAATAAGTAAATAAGTGATTTTGATTAATTTTAAAATATACCTTAATTTTTTAATTGTATAAATCTGTGATCTGATGGCTTCTGTGAGCCTTCTAGATGATTTTGGTGTGTGCAATTCTTGAAAGAAAAATGTTGGAAACAACTTTTTATCTTGCTACGTATGTTTACATAAATTTCATGCATCAGCATGTTCTGGAAATACAACAAACATTTGTACAAGTTCATTTCTACAAGCATTCAGGCCTGTGTTTGATAAGTCTGGAGTGAACGCAAATAGACCTAGAAAATTTCTTTTTGTATGTGATGAATGCACAACCTTGAATGAAATAAAAAACTCTCAAACAATTGGAGATCACATAATGCATCTTAAAAATGAAATTGAATCATTAAAATCTGCTGTAGATGAAATGCATGTGATAATCAAAACAAATATAGATGTGAAGAACTCAAAAGAAGAATCTGAAGATAAATTAACTTTAAAGAGTAAAGACACATATGCAAAAGCTGTGAGAGGAAATGATGCTAATGTGATTTCTGAAAAAGCTAATGTTCAGAATAATAATGTTAATGAAAATTTACCCACAACTAATGCTACAAGTAGACCTGATAGCAGCCTCAATAACACTTGTACACCAATTTCAAATTCTGCAAAAAGCCATAGCAAAACACAAAAAAGTATTTTAATTGTTGAACCTCTTAATGATAATCCAATGATAAATACTGAAAACACCACCAAAGCCATAGAAAAGCTAGTTGTTTCCAATGGAGTTAGCATTAAGAACTTGTATAAAAATAAAAATGGAAAAACAATCATTGTTCTTCAAAATGAAAAAGAAAACCTCAAAAATAGTATCAACAATAGCTTACCATCTTTACATGCTAAGGATATAAATCAACAATACAAATAGGAATAAAACTATTTGTATTGTTGGATTTGACCATGAACATAAAGAAAATTTTGTAGATAGCTGGTTTAGTTCAGTTCAGTTCAGTTCAGTTTATTATTTATCAAGTAATACTGGTACATCACTCAAAAATTAAAAATGAAATACAAATGAATTTATATGAATGAAAAGATCCTTTGTAGAGCACTTTTTTAAGAAATAGCTTAGTAATTAAGCATCCAGTCACTTGACGAGGAGACAGCGAAAGACCATCAGGTCATCTAAGTCAGCTGCCACCCCATAAAAAAATTAAAAAGAAATAAACAAAACAAATACATTTCTGATTTTGTTGCAGCCTCAAACAATACACTTGCTGATCAAATACATATTATTTCAATTAAACCTCTCAAAAACAATGCTTCTCTATACCAAGCAGAAATTAAAATTTCAACAAAATTGCGCAGTTTGTTAAAAAATCATGGAGACAAAGTAGGTGTTGGACTTCGGTATTGCACTGTTTATGATAGAATAAATGTATATAGGTGTTTTAAATGTCAAGAGTATGGTCATTTTGCTTCCAAATGTTTAAACAATTTCTCTTGTGCTCACTGTGCTGGTGATCACTCAACCAGTGATTGTTCTAATAATAATCTCAGTAAATGTGCTAATTGTGCAAAAGCTGGACTAATTGACCAACACAAGTCTTATGATCCCAAATGCCCTGTATATCGAGATGAATTTTTAAAGAGATACGACTTTCTAACAAAAAACTATTTGACAACTTAAATAGTCAAAACTGTAAATTATTCTTAAAACTTGGTATTTGGAATGTAAGATCTTTAAAAAACAAAGTTGTTGAAATTATGGAGTTATTAATAGACTTAAATTGTGACATTCTATTGGTGAGCGAAACATGGATGTCAACAAAAACAAACTATGCTACCTCTCAACTTAAAGATTACGGTTATAAATTATTACACACAATAAGAAATTATAAAAATAAATGCAGAGGAGGAGGAGTTGGGGTTCTTCATAAAATGGCTTACAAGTCAAAGTCTGTATTTCTTGGCAAATATGACTCTTTTGAATACCACTGTTGTGTCTTTTCTCTTCATGGTACTAAAAACTTATATGTCATTCTTATATATAGACTTCAAGATATTAGTACCTCATTATTTTTTGATGAATTTGTTTCATTTTTAGAAATAATTTGTTCTTTTGATGGTGATATTATACTTGGTGGAGATGCAAATATTCATCTTGACATTGCTCTTGATTGTGACACAAAGAAGTTCTTGGATATTTGTTACACTTTTAATTTACTTCAATTGGTTGACAGCATTACCCACAATAAAGGTCATCAGCTTGACTTTCTGATTACAAATAATAAAAAAATAATTAAAGATGTGTATCTTAATAATATTTCTCTCAGTGATCACTACCTGATTCAATTCAAATATTCAAATCAGATTCAAACATCCCCTCAATATAAAACAGTACATACTCGAAACTATAAGAATTTATATAGTGATTTATGTGCAGAACAATTAGTCTCTTCTCTACAACAATTAGATAGTCAAATCAGCACAAATGCAAGTCTTGATACTGTTACAGATTTATACCATAAGACAGTAGCTAATATTGTTGAAAGGTATGCCCCTTTGAAAACCTTAAAAATTAAAAATGTACCAAAATCCCCTTGGTTTGATTATGAGTATGCGGAATTAAGAAGAAAACGGAGAAAAGCAGAAAAACAGTTTAAAACATCAAATGATGCAGCTAATAAAAATATCTATATTAAATTTAGAAAGGAAACCACAAAACTTGCAAAGACTAAAAAGGTTAATTACTTTAGAGAAAAGATCAATAAATCTAGCAATTCACAAAGAGAACTATTTAGAGCAGTTCAGTCTTTAACAGACTCCATCAGTGTAAATCAGTTTCCTTCTGAAGAACTATGTGACAAAACAATAGCTGAAAATTTTTCTAATTTTTTTGTTACAAAAGTAAACAGGATACACAATGCTTTACTCAAAAAGAAATGTGACTATTAAGTTCATTTTCCTCTTAAAAAAGTTGATGAAATTTAATCTAATTTTATATATTTTGATAATTTCAAATTAACCTCTGAAGATGAATTATTAGAAATTGTTGCTGATACTGGTATAAAATGTGGTTTTTCTGACCCATGTACAAAGTTTGTGTTAAAAGAATATTTATCTGTGTTCTTACCAATATGGACACACATTATTAACCTTAGTCTTAGTACAGGCTCTATGGACAATCTAAAGCAGGGATGGCAAACCACTGACCCGCGGGTCACGTCGTGACCCACTAGTTGAAATTTAGTGACCCACCTGATGTTTTCAAATTTTTATCATTTTTGGTCTGCAAGAAATTTAGGACGGAGATAAAGGTTTGCCATGTCTGGTGGTTTAGAGCAGCGGTTCCCAAACTGTGCGCCGCGAGACTTTGTCAGGGGCGCCGCGAAAGTATGCGAAAGTTGTTGTACTTACTGCTTTTCTCACAATAATTGCAGTGTGAAGGTTGTTAGCAGCAACTTCCCTTCAGAGAACGATTCCGATTGAGGACCTTTTTTAAACAGCCTGATTTTGGGAGGGAAATAGGGAAATCAGAGATGAAATCGAAGTGAAGACCTTTTTTTTTTAGAGAACACCCTGATTTTTCGGAGAAAAAAAGGTTGTTCAAAGAAGTAATGGAACTGAATACCTTTTTTTCATTACGGCGCCGCGAGTATTTTTAAGTCTTCAAAGGGCGCCGTGAAGAAAAAAAGTTTGGGAATCGCTGGTTTAGAGGGTATGATCAAGTCGGGACGAAAAAACGGGAAACGTAAAGAACGATTTTAGTTGAAGACCTTTTTTTTTTTTTTTTACAAATCACTATGAGTTTGGCAGAAAAATAGTGAAATCAGAGATCGAATCAAAGTGAAGACCTTTTTTTAGAGGTCACTAGGATTTTAGGAGGAAAATTTTAGATATGGATAGGAAGTGAAGACTTTTTTTTAATCTTTAACTTCTTTTAGCCAATGACCCACTTAACGTAAGTTTCAAAAAACTGTCATTTTTTGACCCGCCGTATAACAAAGGTTCGCCATCCCTGATCTGAAGCATGCCACTATTACTCCATTACTAAAAAATGCTGATCTAGATTTCAATAAATATGAAAATTTTCGTCCAGTATCTAACTTAACATTTATAAATAAATTAACTGAAAAAGTTGTTTTAAAAAGACTTTTAAATCATATGCATCACAATAATTTAAATATACCAAATCAACATGGTTATAAAAAGAATCATAGTACTGAAACTGTTTTATTAAAGCTAGTTAATGATATTTGTATTAATTTTGATAAATCAAATGTAACAGTTTTGCTTCTATTAGATTTAAGTGCAGCATTCGATACTGTTAGTGTAGACATTCTTTTAAATATATTGTCAGTTGAAATTGGTGTAAGAAGTACTGTTTATAACTGGTTTAAATCATATTTAACTGGTCGAACTATGTCTGTCAAAATAAACAATGATTTTTCTAACCCTGTACTTGTAAATAGTGGCGTACCACAAGGATCAGTATTAGGTCCTATTCTTTTTAACATTTATGTTCGTTCTTTTTATAAATACATTGAATCAACAGGTTTTGAAATAAAAAGCTTTGCTGATGATGACCAATTGTATCTTTCCTTTTGTCCCACTTTCCAATATAGTATACTAGTTGAAAAAATAAAAGTAGTTTTTTGTTTAATAGAAAAGTGGATGAATTATTCTTTCTTAAATTAAATGCTGCAAAAAGTCAACTAATTGTTTTTTCCACTGATAATCTTAAAAAGAATATTTCTTTGAATGGTACATTTATCAATAGTTCTTGCGTAAAGTTTTGCAATACTGTAAAAAATTTAGGTGTACTTCTTGACCAAAAGCTTACATTTGAACCTCAAATTAATAAATGTGTATCATCTATTTATTGTACAATTAAATTACTTTCTCAAATTAAACACTTTCTCACCAACCGTGAACTATCAATATTAGTGTCTTCCTTAATTTTATCAAAAATAGATTATTGTAATTCATTATATTATAATGCAAATAATCGACTTATTCAAAAATTACAAATTGCCCAAAATAGTACTGCAAGACTAATTTATCATAAACGAAAGTTTGATCATGTATCATCTTTTTTGTATGATTTACACTGGTTACCTATTAAACAAAGGATCATATACAAAATTTGTATTATTTTTTATAAATGTTTGCATAATTCTGCATCTGCTGACATATCTTTACTTTTACACCTTGCTTTAAATAAATGTACCAGACTTAAAGTAACTTTTAATTGAAGAAAAATTAGTGATGGTGCTTTTTCTATTTATGCTCCAAAACTGTGGAACTCTTTACCTGATCGATTGAGACAACTAGATGATTTTAGTGTATTTAAAAATGTGATTTAAAAACATATTTATTCTCTCAGTATTTCTTGTCTCATTGATAATATTGACTGCTGTTTACCAATACTGTTATCCACTTATTGTAATATATGTGATTTAATTGTGCTAATATTGCTTTTCTTATTTTGCATCACATTGTCTTGTTATTATTTGCTTGTTCCACAGCTGAGCAAAAGTGTTAACTTAGCAATCATTGTTGCCATTGTTATCACTTAGAATCTGTGGTTAAACCTACTATTATTATTATTATTATTATACGAAGCAGCGCTCAAAGAGACGCGATAATTCTCTTATAATAAAACTACCAATTACTTTTAACAGGAACAGACTACATCGCTATGAATAAAATTATCAGTAATGAAGTGTGACACCTACCCATTAACTACCCAGAAAATACCTAATTGCATGACCAGTTTTTGGCATGCCAATTGCATGACCAGTCCCAAAAGTCACAGCACGCCACTGGAACTCACGTCACCAGAACTTCAAAGCAGCTCCAGCATGAACATTTTTCACACTAATTACGTAATGATTTAAACAGTTTCACAATTTACTGAGATTCCTAATTAGTTAATTAATTTTAAATTATGTTTTAATGCTTGTCATTTGGTCATGGCACTTAATACTAAAAGGATGAAATTTCATAGATATTTAGTTTTGCGGCCCGCTGAATGTACTCTAATTTATAATTTGGCCCATTGTGGAAAAAGGTTGGACATCCCTGCACTATGGGGTCTCGCTTCTTTACCAAATTGCGAAGCCGGCGCTATTGAACAAACCGCAGAACACGTCTTAACAGGGGTAGGGGACTATTTGGTGAAGCCGTTTTGGCGCCAGTCTATTTGAAACTAGCAGAAAGATTTGAATAAAACAGTATAATCAATCACCTTAACCCTAATCTAGCCCCTAAACCCTAAAATTTTCACCATTTTACGAATAAGAAAACGATACACTGCCACAATAGCGGCGGCCAAAAAGGCCGCGCCAAAACGGCTTCTCCAAATAATCCCATCCCGTCCTAACAGCGTACCCGTAGCCTGCATTGAATTTGGAATGGAGCACGACGTCTGATGGTTCTTATCACAAAACCCAATGCTGGCTCAACACTATTGCTGCCAGAATCTGATCCAGAAATTGCAGCAGCCTGGGGTAGTAAAAAGAATAAGCCCTTGGGGTCAGTCCTGTTAGTGTGTGACCCAGAGTTGCTGGTCTAATTTATACTGCAACAATAACCTTTTTTTCGGTCTTCCTTTAGTGAAACAATTGTAATGATTTGTCAGATGCAACTATTAATGTGCCAGTTTTTGTTTTTATTTAATAAATTTGAATCAACTCACATTTTATTCAAATCTCCCTACAGATTACGAATTCTTTCCCAGGGATCCAAGGAGAGAAAAACTAAGCTAGTTACGTATATTTGATTTCAGTTGCAATACATAGTTCATTTTAGATGCAATACCCAAGTGCAATCATCATCCTATTTAAATAGATTTCAATATGAAGCTTTACAAGTAAAATTATTTTCATGCTTTTGTAACAATGCTTTTTGAATGTAGCCAATATCAAAATTGAGTTCGACTCGAGCTGAATTAATTCAATTCTATCAGGGAGCTAAACTTTGGAAACTTAGAGTGATATCTTATTGCTGCATTTACGGTTAGGCAAAAAAAAACCATGCAACTGCTAGACGCCCTAAAAAGCGTAATAAACTTACTTTAATTTGGAATAAAAGTTTGTAAAGTTTTTGGTCCATGATCGGAACCGCTTTTAGTAATTGTGTTTTTGACTTGCAATCCCCCCCTCACATGACAAATTTCTGCGTAGGCCACTAATTGAAGTTAAAATGTAGATCACATTGGCGTCTTTCAAAAGTAGTGATCTCTAAAAAAATCTTCACTTAAAATTGTAAGTTCCGGGACGTAATGGTTAACCGGCCGGAACACCGGAACAAGGCCTAAAAACCGGGACTGTCCGGCTAAAACGGGACGTATGGCCACCCTAAGTAGCGTACTATTTGCTTTTGAGAATTTTGGAAAAATTAAACAGGTTTTTTGAAAATTTACTTCATTTATCATAGGTTTATCTCATTCGTAGGCTTTTCGTATTTTAAACTTAGTATTAATTCATCGCATAATGCTTTTTTGCATGGGATGCAAATTGTGTAGCGAAAAGCTGCCTACTTTGTTGGGAAAAACTAAATGTTTTCTAAATTGATTTAAGCCAGTGGTTCTCAACCTTTCTTCTTTTGAGGCCCATTTTCAGTGGCCAAAAAATACTTGGGCCCACAAAACCTTTACTACCAATTTCGAGTATCATAAAATGTTTTTTATTAATATAAACAATAAAGTAAGATTGTCAATAATCAAACTAATCCTTATGTCTTTTTATCAGCTTGTCCAGTTGCACTGCTAAACCTTGGTTTAACCTCAAGCGTAATTCTCCTCTCTTTTCGATTTGTAATTGAGAACGTTTCTTTGTCAGTAAATCATTTACTGCAGAAAATCCTGCTTCAACTAACCAAGTAGTAGGAAAACCAAGTAAAAATGGAATTACTTTTTCAAACAACAACGGATAGAATGATCCTACGCTCAGCCATCCGATTAATCCATTTCTTTCAATATTTGCCATTAATGCTTTGTTCTCCTTTAGCTCAAGAATTTCACCAGCAATAATAGGATCAACATTTTCTTCGCTTAAGACGTCAAAATGTGCTATATCTATAATCCAACCAGGTGGGCTCATTTCGATTATGTCTTTAAACCTTCTCGTCATATCATCTCTTAGGTTTTGCAGGTGATTAGTACAGCTTGCGATTACCTCTAGGCTTGGGGCAGTTTCAGCCAAGTTACAAAAAAAAGCAAATTCATTCTTTTGTAGATGCATTTTCCAGAGACTTAATTTGTTCAAAAAAGAGCGCACTTTCTCAGCACACTCTACTAGATTAGTGTTTTGCCCTTGCAGTGTTTTATTTAGTTGGTTAACATGCTTGAATATGTCGGCCAAATAAAAAATCTTTGCCTTTGTATTACTTTTACTTAATTCCAAAAACAAAGCCTCAGCTTTGTCTTTTTGTTTCTTGCTATGAGCGCTAGTTTCCATGTGATGAACAAAAATAAGAACCGTGTCCCACAATTCTGCAAGACGAACAAGGGAATTCCCCTTAGATAGCCACCTAACTTCAGTGTGTAAGAGAAGTGTCTGGTGGTGTTGATCCTCGCATAGTTTTTGAAACAAGCGGTCATGCAAAGCATTGGCTTTGACAAAATTTATTGCTGCAATTGCAACTTTCAATGCTTCTTCCATCTCATTATCGAGAGATTTAGCAGCAAGATGTTGCCGATGAATAATGCAATGGATTGTCATTATATGGGGTGCAACTTCTTTAAATTTTGCAACAAAACCATTGTGCTTTCCGGTCATAGCACTGGCACCGTCTGTGGCAATCTGCAATAGATTTGATAGAGGAATCCCATTATCGTGCAGGAAGTTATAAACAGCTGCATAAATAGTTTCACTTCGTGTGTCAATTAGCTTGTTTATAAATAACATTTCTTCATGTATCACCATAGCATCAATATATCGAACATAAGCAAGTAATAAAACCGAATTAGTTATTGTAGTTTCATCGATTTGCAGTGAAAACTTTGAAACTTTTAATTTTTCCACTAGCTGTTCCTCAAGATTTTCTGCCATTTCATCTTGCCTTCTTTTTACTGTGTCATTGGACAAGGGGATGTTTTTTAAAGTATTAGCAGCTTGTTCTCCTAGCAATTCATGAGCACAAATCAACATTGCTGGTTTCACTAGACTTTCTGCAATTGTGTGAGGCTTTCCCACCTTAGCAATCATTTCACTTACAATGTAGCTGACTTTAAGTGCCTTTCTATTATCATCCCTTGCCTTTTCCCAAAGGAAATCTAAAGTCTTTGGAGCATGCTTCTGGCGTAACTCCACTTTTTTTTCGAAATAGCTGAGCTCTTTCCCTACACAACTAGGATGTTTCAGCTGTTGATGAGCTAATAATTTTGACTTTTTCATGGAATCATTGGTCATTATTAGACCACACTCTACACATTCAGGCTTCTCAGAATCAGTAGTTGATGGATAAAAGCCTAGTAACAAAAAATCTTTGTGGTAATTGCGGACAGTCTTTCTTTTTTTCGAACTTGAAGATGCCATTATAGAAAGTTAGGGCCTTAAAAGAAACGTTAGATATTATTAGAATAAACCTAAAATAAATGTTTCCTAAATAAACAAAATTAGGCCATTTGCCTTAAAATCTTATTATAATTAATCAAACAATATTTTAATAGTAAAACTACACTTATACTTAGCTCACGTCTTCTCTACTTTCTTCCTAGCCTACTCTACTCTCTAGCCACGAGTAACTACCAAACGTGGAAAAGCAGCGTCTATGACATCATAAAAGTAATATGAGCGTCATAGTTAAAATATATTAAGAATTAAGACACTTTAAACTAATAACATAAGAAATTATAAAATTTATAGAAACACATTTGCAAAAAAACTAATTATGTTGTATAGTTGGGTTGTACTCACTTGAGCCTAAGTTCATAATATCATAAATTTACTTTAGCATATAAATTGTAAATTTGAGCTATCAATTTATCTTAGGACCTAATGTAGGCCCAATGAAAACTTCGGAACTTCGGGCCCATTTCAAAAATCGGGTGGGCCTGAGGGCCCATGTTGAGAAACACTGATTTAAGCTATAATGTGAATTGATTTTTTGCTGACTGTGCAAATTTCCTAGGTCAGCATGCTTGTTAAATGGAACTTTAATTTAAACAAAAATCAGTTTGCAATTAACTACTTGTGGTGGTGGTAGTGGGCTAACCCAACTCATTCCTAGGGATGTGGGAACGGATCAACTTCGCGCAGTCCCATTAATCGGGCTACACCCCAGGGACGAGACCAGAGGTCTAGAATGGTAAAGGAGTGCCCGAAGACGACCAGACGTAGAAAACAATTGTAGGGCAGTCTTGCACGAGGTGAAAGATGTTCTGTGATTCGGACCACAGTTGCTGCACGAAGAAGTTTCGGCTTGACCAATTCTGTGGAGGTATGTAGCAAGAAGAGTGCTGTGCCTGTTGCAGCGTAAACAAAGACACATAAAGCGGAGCAAGGGAGAGTAAGCTACTTAGAAGATACAGTGGGGATTTGGTGTTCGAAGAGAGATACTGCTTTATTGTATACTGCATTGTATATTGCGTCTCCAACTGGTGTAAAAGGATAGGTATTGGGAGGAAAGAGGTGAGAAGAGTGATGAAGAGGTCATAGTGGCAACAATTTTAACAAGGGTATCCGCTAAGTTGTTGCTTGGAAGAGAAGAATGACCAAGTATCCATTGACGATGGACTACCTTAATTGGAGTCGGATAAGAGTTAAAAGATTGGGTGTCAGTGACAGCCAGCCAGGAACTAAACTATCAGTCCAGGCAATGACGTCGCTGTGTGGAAAGATAAATAGATGGAAAGTAGCAGCGGCACGGAAGGAAGGAAGGTTGTTATGCGAACATGGGGAAGAAAAATGGTTAAGAAATAGAATAAAGGAAGGCGAAGACCAGGGTGGTTTGGGAGGACATAGGACTGGAGGTTCGCGAGGTAATTACAGGTTAAGGGTGAGGTTATGGAAACCAGAAAAGATCTCCATATTTCTTTCTTGAGCCGGGTACGAGGATTATGATGGAAAAAAGAGGCTAGAGAAAAAAATGGAGGTAGTCTTAAAGCACGTTTAAAGTAATAGACAGGTTGACGAGGGGAGAAGTGAGCGGAGAAGTGCTTTTAGGTGTAGGAGAGAATCGGAATAGATGACAGACAGGTTTTAATGATTGTACAAGAGAATCTGTGCATTTTCTCCACAGAGGTGATGTGCGTGGTTCTCCACAGGGTGAAAAGAAACCAGCTTGGAGAAGCATAGGTAAAAATGAGGCGAATAAAGGTTTCATACAAAATACAAAGAGATATTTTAGAGGGGCCATTGGAAGCTGAGGCAATAGAGCGGAAGGCGCAAAATTGGTAAGCTTCTTCCATAAAGATAGTACGTCATGTTTGAAAGGGTTCGGTCGAAGGTTACACCAAGAAAGGTCGGATTTCAATTAAAGTTAAGTAGGGTGTTAAGAATTGATAGAAAGGATAACAAGATATTGGTAGGGGTCTAGGCTAAAGAAAAATGACTCACTTTAGAAGTAAACACCACTTAGAGAATCATTTCTTCAGTTAGTTGCGTGCAGTCTGGACGGCCGCAGTTGCACCTTCAACGTTTGGTGAGGAGGCCCAGATGGCAAGATCATCAGTATAGAGAAAAACATAAACGGTTGAAGAGAGTCAGGGAGATTATTAACAAAAAGCGAGAAAAGTACTGGTCCAAGAACAACTCTACCAAGATGGAGAGGATGACTATGAAAATTATAGATGCAGACTTCGAACGGTAATATGAGAGACAAGATTGTATCCATTTGGCAAAACAGGAGTTTAAAGAGAAGGGCAGAATGCCACTCGTATGCTTCCTCTCATAATATAATATTCAACTGTCAAAAACACTAGGCTTATCTTTTGCATTTAGCAATTTTAAATTAAATATTAAACCTAATGTGGTACTTGGTGATTTCAAGATACGGTTTGTAAATAAAATTAAATACCTTGGGGTATTTCTTAACTCCAAGTTATTTGATGATGAAAATATAAATAGACAGGTTCGTTATTTATATGGAACTGCAAATAGGTTAAAAACATGCTTTTGCAAGTGTTCGACGAAAATAAAAAATGTATTATTTCGTACATATTGCTCGTCTATGTATGCATGTCAATTATGGAATAACTTTTTGTCCTCTAGTCTAAAAAGAATACGTGTAGCCTACAATAATTCTTTTCGATTTTTACATGGATTGCCTAAGTATGTAAGTGCCCGTGAACATTAGGTGTTGAATAACATTACAACATTTGATGCAATTTGAAGAAAAATGTCCTGCTCGTTTGTTTATCGTTGTTACGATTCTAATAATAAATTAATTTTTTCTTTAATGACCTCGAAATGTTTTATTAATTCAGCATATTATAAATACTACAACACATTAGTTTATTTGCAATAGATTCTTTGTAACTTTTTTTTTTTAAGTGTTGTTTTTTTGTATGTGTATCTCATTCTGTGTAGTTTTTGCTGTTTTATTTTCTGTTATGGACTGTGAGTCTGATTTAAATAAATAAATAAATAAATAAATGCCAAACTGAGTCAAAAGCTTTTGCAAAATCTACAGTGGGGATGGCAGTATGTGCACGTAGTTTAGATTGGTGAAAGGAATCTGCGATTGACTGTGAGAGGAGACCTGATCTACAGTGGATCTACCACGTCTAAAACCAGCTTGTACGGGTGTGAGAAAATTATTGTATTTTAGAAATAGGTGAGTCGTCCGAGGACTATTCTTTCAAAGAGTTTGAAAGTGTAAGAACTGAGAACGGGCGATAAGAGGAGGGTGAGTTAAAAGGTTTGTTTGGTTTAAGAAATAAGGATGATGATAGATTGTTTCCAGGCTGATATGTATATGAAATGTATATGTAAACCAGAGATGTCCAACCTTTTTTTTATAATGGGCCAAATTATAAATTTAAGTATATTTGCGGGCCACAAAATTATTTTTTAGTTTTCTCTTTTTAGTATTAGATGCCGTGACCAAATGACAAGCATTAAAATATAATCCTACATTTACAATTGATTAACTAATTAGGAATATCAGTGAAATGTAAAACTATTAAAATCATGACGTAAATTAGTATTAAGATGTCCAAGCGGGAGTTGCTTTGAAGTCCCAGTTACATGAATTCCTTTTTTCCTGTTTGTACCTACTCAAAATTCCCAAGATCATAGAGAAGAGCGCTTGTAGTCGCGATCCCAAAGCCGATTAAATTAGTGGGGAGACCCAAAGAGTTATCGACCGATATCTCTGCTCTGTGTCGCCTATTCCTTGAGAGACTTATCTACGCCCGCGTCTAACGAATTATTAATCTATTGCTCCCTAGAGAGCAGGCTGGGTTTTGACGCAGAAAATCAACCGTGAATCAAGTCATTCTATCGATAGAAAACATGGAGAATTTTGTGTCGGTTTGTCGATCTGACGGCGGCATACAACACCATGGCCTTACAATTACATGCAAGCTGCTTGAGACTTTTTCCAGATAAGCACAAGATGACAATGATTATGGAGCTTGTCCGAAATCGAAGTTTTACCCTAACTACTGGTGACAGCAAGCAAAGCAGGATTTGCCGTCTGAAAAACGGCGTTCCTTTGGTCTTGGCTCTCCTTTTTTAAACTCTTTATATTTTCGTCTACATCTAGCCTTTACGATTTCCAGAAAGTTTACCTACGAAGACGATCTAGCATTGTTACACTCCTCTGCAAAGTGGAAGATTTTTCAGGGGCTTTAAGTCAAGACTTGACTAAACTTTTAGTGTATCTTCAGACTTGGAAGCTGAAGCTCAGTCACACTAAGACTGTGACGGCAGCCTTTCGTTTAAACAACGAAGAACCCAAACGTGAGCTAAAGTTTACAATAGCATTAAATTTTTACCATTTTGTTGCAATCCACTTAATTTATGAACAGATCGCTCACGTTTTGTCACAATCTGGTAGCATTGAGTAAAGAACTATATTAGCGCGTCACACTACTGAGGCAACGTGCAGGTTCAAGAGGAGGCTCTGGTGCCAAAACACTGCGCACAGGTGCCTTATCTGTGGTCTACTAAACTGCTGCGTATTACGCACCAGTCTGATGTCGCAGCGCTCACACTCGCTTTATAGACAATGTCCTGCACGACACCTTGCACATTGTCACTGGGTGCCTGCGTCCCACTCCAATTGACCACCTGCCAACACTTTCAGGCACCCAGCCAGCTGAGCTTTCACGACTAGAAGCGGCACTCTCCTTGGCCAACAGTGCAACCCTGGACCCTGACCATATGTTAAATTGTTAGATTGGACCTAGAATCTCTAAAAATGTTTGATTCTTTTTCCACCCTCCTAATAAATCAACACGATTGCCTTTCTTTTGCAACGAGCAGTATCGCTGATACATAGTCAACTTCGGATATAAGGGATTTTCGCTTATAAGGCACAATTTCAAATGGCCCCAATAATTTTCTATGTAAAATAATACTAAAATATTCGCTTATAAGGGATTAAATTTTCAAGTTCCAATCATATTTTCTAGTAATTTCAGTCGGTTATAAGAAATCAATTTTTTGTTCAGATAATGGGTCAAAATATCCAAAAGCGCGTGTTCCGATTTCACATTCGCGGGCTTTTCTGAGGGAACGTCTTTGTCGCGGGCTTTTTGGAGGGGGAAATGTGAAAAAAGTTTGTTTTGAGCGGCGTTTAAAACTTGCATTCTTAGGGTATCGGATCGAACTTTGCATCAGTCAGTTATAAGGAATATTCGGATATAAGGGATTAATTGAACTGGTCCCGGCGGATCTCTTATATCCGAAGTTGACTGTATTATACACGTAATCTCATTCCAAATCATTCGGCATTGGTTTAAAGTTACTATCTTCACCAACAAAGTCATTAACAACTATTTCTTAATATTGTAAAAAATTTTTGGAAATAACACATTCGTAATTAACCTAATTGCAAAAAATATGTGAATGCAGAAAATGATGCTTGAGGCAAGCGTCTTTATGATAAACTTCGCCCACAAAGTTTTAATAGATCAGTTCATTGAACGTCACTCGACGCAGCAATCAACCGATGTATTCATTTTATTTCCCTATACCAGGGATGGCGAACCACTGACCGGCGGGTCACATCGCGACCCACTAGTTGAAATTCAGTGACCCACCTGATGTCCTGAAATTTCTGGCATTTTTAGTCTGCAATTTAAGACGGATTGGAAAGGTTCGCCATGTCTGGTTTAGAGGCAAGTCGGGACGAAAAACGTAACGAACGATTCTAGGTGAAGTCCTTTTTTTTCTGGAGATCACCGATTTCGGCAGAAAAATAGTGAAATCTGAGATCGAATCGAAGACTTTTATTTTTAGAGGTCACTAGGATTTTGGGAGGAAAATTTTAGATGTTGATGAGAAGTGAAAACTTTTTTTAGCCAATGACGCACTTAACGCAAGTTTCAAAAAACTGTCATTTTTTGACCCGCCGTATAACAAATGTTCGCCATCCCTGCCCTATACGTTACTATGACAGCAATGACATGGAATTTGATACAGCTACTAAAAAATTGGAGTAAGCAGTGGGCCGCATAAAAACATTAAGTGGGCCTGGTGTAGACTAGTAGTGTGACATCCCTGGTGTAGACCAAGGAAGGTTGAAGTTATATCAAAGGAATTGTAGACCAGAAATAGTTAGAAGCGAATAGGTCACGTGATTTTATCAGGGCCAGAAGTTGAGTTTGAAAGCTGCGAAATAGCCGAGGAAAATTCTAGAGAAGTAAAAAGTGAGCAGAAAGTGGGATGGGGACGATTGCAGTGAGCGGATCTAATTTCGTTCATGTGGAAACGTGCGGAACCGCGGAAGAATTTTAGGGTTTGATTGGTGAAGTGGGATTTTACATGTGCAATAAATCGATTTGCACAATCTACGGGGGTGTGACAGCTTAGAAATTGGGAAGATCAGATGAGGGTGCAGAGGAAGAGGAACTTGAGATGGAGCGGAGCAGAGGGAAGATTTTACTGGGACGGGTTTTAGGAAAGAGGCTAGAGCAAGTTTGCTGCCAAGACTCAACTTTAGCTTTAGAGATCACAGTCGAGGTATACCTTGAAATATAGATCTGGAGTCTTCTTTAGAACAATGCGCCCTTGCAAATGCCTTCCGGCGTTTCGCAACGGCTTCAGGAGACTACTAAGCTTTAGCAGGGAGGTTGATGTTGTGGAAAGGAATGGCAGAAGTGGCAGCATTACTGAGGAGTTTGGTGAAGGTGTGGGTGGCTTCAGAAACAGAAAGTAAAGATTGAAGGAAGTGGGCTGTGGGTGTCGATGTAAGAGAGGTATTCATCCCAGCACGCTTTATTATAGTTAAATAAGGGGCCGAGAGGTTAAATTAGTTATAGGGGAGGTAGGAATTGTAATAGAAATAGGAAGGTAATCAGAACCAAGATCTAATTAGACCTGTTATATACATTTTAAAGCTAATCAAGGGAGAAGAGGTTTTCAGCGGAGCGGAGAAGTAGGCGGGATGGTCGGGATTGTTGAGAGGAAATAGATTCAGAAGAGGAGTCAGTCAAAGCTTAAGAGTTACATGACTGATTTTTGAAGTTGAGATCTGGATAGTTACTTAATTAAGAATTGGAAGTCGGACGAATAGTTTATCCAAAGTCGTAGTCGACTGTTTTTAGAGCGACTCCACAGGCCGATTTTAGGCAAATTACAACAAAATATATAAGGACACAAACTACAAATTTTGCGTTTATTTATACAAAAGTTCACATTGGTCAACTCGCTTTAGAATCTTTATTTATATTCGTTTGAATCGTTTGAGCATTCGACCTCACAATAGTTTGAATACACCCAGTGAGCTTCTTCAACTCTAATTGTAATTGGGCTTCGTGTTTAAAAGTACTTAACAAGCGTCGAAATTGCAAAATATTTTCGTACGATAATTCTCCGCAGGACTCCGCGTAAACGTCTGAAAACAAGATTTCAAATCTTAACGACTATTCAGTCTTACATTGGCTAACAGGCTCAGAAAGTCCAGCACAAAGCAAATAGATTTTTAAAATATGTTAAAGACAAATTCTTCTCACCAATTACAATCTGCGTGACTTCAACAAGAATAGAAGCGAAATTCATGTCGGTAATATGTCTGCAAAAAAAGCATTGGTAATATTGTTATGTTTTTTAAACTTAAAATAACTGATTGGATAAGCACAAATATTCTTACACAAGTTAATAAATTAATGTGACTGTGCATTGTGCAAATTAACTAGATTGCAATTTTTCGGTATAATTTCGATCTAGCAGGGACTTCAACTAACTGATTACAATTATTAGAAACGAGAAAAATTTGAGTCCCAAATAAAGCGGATTATTCCTTTCCAATACTTTTATCATCGGTATAATCTGTGATTTTATCCAAATCGAAATGCAGCGTCAAGGACGAAACTTACTTGCAAATGAAGTTCAACAAATAGCCGAGAGTTTTGTCTTTTCTCCCAGCGACGGCCGCGCGGATTGTGTCCCGCCTGATCAACTCCTCCAACACGGCAACAGTAACTTCAGGGGAATCACCTGTTACGCTTCTCTTAAATAGAAAGTTAAAGTGAAAAGTTAAGCACAGACTTATGACGAGTGAGTAAGCGAGTGGGAGTGCAGCGCATCGATTTTTCCTGGGAGGGGGAAAAATCGATAACATTTTCAATATTGGTGTATGTTTCGAGTGTACGTTTAGTGGCTAAATATTTAAATTGAATCATCAATATAGTAAAAAAACTTGTATGACATTAACTAATTGAGGTAAAAAAATATAAAAACATTTTGGGTCGATGCAAGTTAGGCAATATTTTGGCGTCCTATTCAGTAAAAAGAAAATTTTAAGCATTCGCAAAATTATATATGAAAACGAATTGCTTAAAAATTACTTTATACAAAAAAAAAATATGTTATGAGAACTTTGTTCCTTAAAAAAATTAATTCGAGTTGATAGTTAAGCGAGCAGACACAAGGATTTTCTATTTTTTCTAAATTAAAAACAAGTGTTGCTATTTTTCTATTTACCGCATTTTGCATTTCTGCATTAATTCCAGAAAAATGCAGGAAACCTAATTAATTCGATTTAAAGCTGATTTAAACTTGTTCAGATCTATACAAAAATAAAAAGCTCATAACCAAAAAAATGTAGTGATTTTTTTGCTCATACCTGCAAAGCGTGAGTTAACGCTTTCGAATGGTTAAATTTTCGAAAATATTCGTCATATTTCGCCAGCTTTTGTTTCGAAATGTGAGCGATCATGGCATCGCCAGCATTGGGCACAAATGTTTGACCTGATTGAATAAGAAACCTCATAAGGTCGCCATCTGCGCGAATGCTCTCGACACAATCGAGGCAAAACGATGAAATTACACGAGCTAGAAAATAACTACCGAAATTTTTGTGCAGAGCGGGCGCAAGCAAAACCAAAAATATAGTGTATGGGCTTAGTGTTTGCTAATATTCGTGTTTACTATTATGTAATTGGGCAATGTAAGCGAAGAAGACAATCAAAACTAAACTATCATATTCCCAACGAGCTTACACGGACCGAAACAGCTTACCACTCATGAAAGAATTCTTGAATTTTTTCTTTTGAGTTAAATGTATGTTCGATGTGTCCGTGGTTTCCTCGTCTTTCACCGCTTGCTTACGGTGACGAATTGAAAGCATTTTATCGACCATTCCCACGACCAAAGTTTTATCATCGTGCTAAAAGATTTAACTGTTTTAATAATTGGATTTTGTCAAAAGGGAAATTTTTTCAAGGGAATAATTTTAAAGGCAGTGTAAATAAGTGATAAACTTTCTGGCTTCAATATTTACAGCTCTTAAAATAGGCTCATGAACATTTCAGTGGCTTATTTTTACTACGTCGGTCACTGCACGCCGTAATTCGTTCTATGTACGAATCGTGTTAAGAAATTAGCTTTCTTGAAGCTAATATACGGATCACGACAAAACAAAACAGATCAAACGGACTTGAAAAAACGATTATAACAAAACGGGGAAAAAAATTCAGAGAAAAGGTGATGCAAGCGAATTTAAAGCAACACCAAAAACGAATAGTCAAAACCAAAGTTTTTTGTTTAAAGCCAGTTGAACAATTGCAAAAGAAAAAACTGACAGTCATAACTACCAACTTTTAAAATAAACGATAAAAGGAAAAAAATTCTTTTGAGTGTGAGTTTGTATCCAATGGAAATCAACGCTTACCGATATTCCCATGCTTAAGATGGGCCCAGGATAATCGATATTGTGGACAACAGAATAATTCGATACATCATAAACTTTGACATGTCTGAAATGAAATCATTCTTGAAATAAATAGACCGATAAATATTACAAAAGATCATCAAAATTCTGGGAGAAAACTGTAAATAAATACGCTAAATCAGCCTCCAGGCTGGACATTTGAATCACAACATAAATCTAAAATTTTTAGTTTTTTTTTCAAATTTGCGGTTGGTTTTATGGCTAAAAATTGATAGTTTCAGTAATCGGTTACAAAACAATGCTTTGTTAGCGAAGATAAGATAAACATCCTCTGTTTCTTGCCGCGTTTATTTTTTAGCATAGCATTATAGTTCATAAGAAAACCAAACACAAGTATAAACAAAATGACTGATCACACCCCGCAGTTGGCCGATCGTTGGTCAAAATCAAGCATTTTTGTCAATCTTTCTTATATTAGACAAATGGACAAACTCACCTATCTAAGCCACCTGACAATAATCTTGTGCAATTGTGGTTAAATGTTAAACACGTTATTGTTTTATGATGATGACTAACAGTTGCCAAATGCTTTCCACCTTGAAGAATGTCCCAAACTTTAATAGAATTTCCGCCTGCAAAAGTAACAAAATTACTTTTGCTTTTTAAAAAACAAACTTTCAAAAGCAATTACTAAGTTAGAGGATTCAAATCGACTTTTAGTGTTAGCGACCAACTTTTAAAATATTTGAAGATTAAGAAAATTCTTAAAGCGGTTTTGTCAATACTGTACTTGAATATTTAACATTTCATCATAAATCATTCCATTTTAACTGAAAATTGTTCATCAACCGCACCATTTTTTATGATGCTTTACATTCTAATTCTAATGTATCTATCAAGCTTTAAAAATTTATTTTACGACTCCAATAGCCTTATATACTAGAAATTATTAATACTATAAAATTACAGTTGACCAATTTAAAGTTTGTAAGTAATTTTTTTCAAAACTTACCAGCACTAATTAGTAAAGCACCTGAAGGAAATACCAAAATGCTTTCAACAGGGCAACCGTGATTAACTGCCATTGAAGTTATGTTGGTGCGGGTATCAAACATACGAACCGTGTGATCATATGAGCCTAAGCAAACAGCAAGCTTTAAAAATAGAAAAGACAGAAAAAATAACAATGTCTTCATTGTACTTGAACAGTATTTTTGTTTGTATGGCTTGCAGAAAAGCAATGCTTCATAGAACTGTAAATTGATTATTCGGACCGATTTTACCACTAAGCTAATCATTTAATTAGTAAAAAAATTTAACTGTATTTTTAGAAATAATTGTTAAAATTGCATAACAGAAGAAAGTTTTTTAACACTTTAATATTACGACGGCAAAACTTTAGGGAAGACCAACACAATCAATAATGGTGCTTAATACCTCAGCCATACTACCAACAACATAAATAGCTTTTTTTTATCACAACTTTTTCAATCGTGTTTTTTGAGTAACAAATAAAAAAAAATTATAAATCTACCTGTGAAAATAATATTTGGACTGGAAGAAGCACAACCACATCGAATGTAGTCCTAAAACGCAAACTATTGATACAAAACAGTTGTTAAAACTTGATAAAAAACGCAAAATGGATGAAAGGTGTGTGAAGGTTCGTCGTCGTCGTCGTCGTCATCGTTTGAAGGGTATCCACTCCAGGCCAGACACAAACAGAACTGGGGCCGAGGGTTTATCCTTTTACTACCCCAGACTGCTGCACTGCCTGGATCAGATGCTGGCAGTGATGTTATTAAGCCAGCATCGAGTTTCGTCATCCAAAACCGTCAGACCTCGTGCTCCATGTGGTGCCCGATGTATGGGGCACATTGTTAGTACATGGTCTGCGGTTTGCTCTGAGGCGCCACACTCGCAATTCTGTGAAGGAGCGAGACCCCATTTGTGCATGGACGAATGGAATCGCCCAACACCAGTCCGCAGGCGGTTGAGCTTAACCCAAGCTGCTCGGGATAAGCCCATCCCAACAGGCCTGACACTGGTCCCGGGCACAAAAGCACGGAGCCTGGAAGCATTTTCACAGTACTCCGCCTTCCATTTGTGATTTGTCCATTCAGAGGCGCGGATGCCAAGTCTGGCAAGATTGTCCAAGAGATTCCGCGCACCTGGCACAAACGGGCGTCTGGATCTTAGTCTCACTTGGCCAGTATCTGAGGACCCATTTAACAGACCATGCAAAATATGATCGGGGTCCAGAGATCCACGGTAAGCCAAGGAGAGTGTCGCTCCCAGTCGGCGAAGCTCAGCTGGCTGGATGCCTGAAAGTACAGGTAGGTGGTCCGTTGGAGTGGGACGCAGGCATCCAGTAACTATGCGCAAGGCGTCATTCAAGACACTGTCAATGAGGCGAGTGTGAGCACTGCGACACCAGACTGGCGCACAGTACTCAGCTGTTGAGTAGACTAGAGACAAGGTGGCTATGCGTAGTGTTTTAGCACCAGCACCCCATCCCGAGCCCACGAGTCGCCTCAACAGTGTGACGCGCGATGATAGTTTTTTGCGCAATGCCACTAAATGGTGACGAAACGTGAGCGATCTGTCCAGTTTTACCCCAAGGTATGTAGGGGTTGGACAGAACGGTAAAAGTCTACTATTGTTGTAGACCTTTAGCTCGCGTTTGGCCTCTCGGTTGTTTAAGTGAAAGGCTGTCGTCACCGTCTTAGTGTGACTGAGCTTCAACCTCCAAGTCTGGAGATACGCTGACAGTGTGGACATGTCTTGGCTTAATGTCCCCTCCAAGTCCTTCCAGTTTCCAGAAGAGTGCAACAATGCTAAATCATCAGCATAAGCAAACTTTCTGGAAATCATGGAAGGAAGATCGTACGTATAGATGTTAAATAGGAGGGGAGCCAAGACCGATCCCTGAGGAACGCCGTTTTTAAGACGGCGTAGCCTGCTTTGCTTGCTGTCACCGGTGGTAAGGGTGAAACTTCGATTTCGGACAAGCTCCATGATCATTTTGACCATGTGCTTATCCGGAAGTAGTCTCAGCAGCTTGCAGGTAAGGCCACGGTGCCAGACAGTGTCATAAGCAGCTGTCAGATCGATAAATACGGCACCGGCCTTCTTTTTAGCCTCGAAAGAATCCTCAATGTTCTGGGTTAGCAGAACAACTTGATCTACGGTTGACTTCCCGCGTCGGAACCCAGCCTGCTCTTTAGGGAGCAGTGGATCGATTAATGGTTCAACGCGGGCGTAGATAAGCCTCTCGAGGATCTTGTAGGGGACACAGAGCAGAGATATCGGTCGATAACTCTTTGGGTCCCCCACGGGCTTTGCTGGTTTTGGGATCGCAACCACAAGCGCTCTTCTCCAGATCTTGGGAATTTTGAGTCGGCGCAAACAGGAAGAAAGGAAGTCACGTAACCAGGACTTCAAAGCAGCTCCAGCATGGAGTATAAGCTCGGGGCAGATGGAATCAGGACCCGGAGCTTTACCTGGTTTTAAATGTTGAAGGGCAGCAGCAAATTCTCTCTGTGAAAAATTGTCAGAGATATTTACTGCGTCTGGTGTTGTGGCCCTCCAAAGGTCAGACACTTCTTGAAAGACAAGTCGAGATGACTTGCGATCAACAGCCTCGTATTTCCCATTTCTAACCAGCTGAGATGCAATAGCATCGGCTGAAATGGGACAATGACGAGGAGAGTGTCGTGACCTACCAGTAAGGTTGTTCAAAATACTCCACGCTTTTCGACTAGAGTGTGAGAAGTCAATGCTCCGAACTGCTTCGGACCATCGATCCCTCCGTTTTCTGTCAAGCTTGGCAAGCAGAGTTGTAGCAGCCAAACTTGTGTCGTCTCCCTGAGGAGACTGCAGAAAGGTTTTATAGAGGGATTCACACTCTGCATCCCAACACGGAATATAGTTGTTTCGATACCCGCGTGGGATAGTCTTCTTGGCTGCTTTCTTAATGGTGTTACAGAAGTCCTGGTAAGCCGCATCCACATCAAGTGAATCAGGCGGCAACAAAGTCTTTGCGAATTTATTCGTCAAAGCAATGTAGTGACTCCATTTGGCCTTGCGGAAGTTCCATCGCTTAACAGGCATGCTTGGCACTGCCATAGCAAACCTTGGTGGTGTAATAAGCGAGGGTCGATGTTGTGACCCGGGAAACTTCTCAAGGACACGTCTATTCGGTAAGCGACTGTTTGGACCTACGCTAGCGAAAGCTAGATCTGGATTGGTGCCAGTGTTCCAGCGGCCGGAATAAAAACTGGCAGCGTCCTTGGCATTATATAGGAGGGCAAGACAATTAATACTTGCCCAGCCAGCCAAGCACTCACCATCCGGACTGTTGTCATCATAACCCCAGTCAGCATGACGACAGTTAAAATCGCCAGCGTACAGACAGGGGTGAGGAAACACTGGGAGATCCAGGGTTCGCAATCGCGTTGGTGGTGGTTTGTAGACGTTGACTATTTTATAGCCATCAACGTCCACACACAACCACTCGATCTCCGATGTCGGTGGAGATTGGTCCAAAAGCGTGTATCTCAGTCGCTCGTGGACAAACAAAGGTTAAAAAATACTTTTAATCGGGTAAAATCTTTTGTTTGTAAAAAGAGCAAAGTTGATTGAGGGATAGGTAGAGATAAGAATTGTGTGAGGAGGTTGAAATAGTAAAAAGTTTTTGTTATTTTAAAAACAAAACTGATTGTCTTTGGTTGGAGAGAAGCAGAAATAACAGAAAAAAAAAAGGAATAGTTAAATTAAATTGGCAAAATTGTTATTAAGTAAACAGTTTTTTAAGATGAAAGGGTTTATATAACAAAGTTAAGTAAAATCTACAATTGTTAGGAAGTGAGACTTGATGTTTAAGGGGAAATAAAAAGTGGAAAAAAGCAGAGAGAGAGCTATAAAATAAACTATGCATGGTGTTAAATTGTTGAAAAAAAATACTATAGAGTTATCTATTAGGCATGAAAGAATTAATAGTAGGTTTGGCAAGAGCTAGTGAGTGTGATGATTGATGCATATTTATTCAATTAAATTTGTGCAAATTAATTTTAATTAAATGGAAAACAGTAGCTAAATAATATAAGTTATACACTCAACAATATACTATGAGGAGGAAGATGTCAATGCTTTATACATGCATTAAAATTTCAAGCGTATGGGAAAAGCTTTGTGGAGGTATAAAAAAAGTTGTATTCTTCGATAAAAGACCTTAACGCTTTTTTATTTCTGTGTACTAATTTTATGACTATGTTTTTTCTTTCCAACCAGGAAATAAATTTCATTATACAATAAAATACTTTATTGGCAATAACAAAAAAATATTAGAATACTTTTTGTCACATGATAGAACTTGATATGTGTACAGATGGTGAAAAAAAATATTTTCTTCTTTGCATTCTTGCTGAATGCTTTGCCATAGTAACAATATCGCCTTTGTGAAAGCATAGTTTCCTCCCCCCAAGTGACATAAACAGCAAGCAAAACTCAATGCAGATTGAGCAAAAACACCCCAAAAAAAACTGAATATATTTGCTTTTATTGCAATGAAGATTTTTTTAAAATATTATTTATGGTGATAATCATTTTTAGATTCATCATCTAATAAATTAAAAAGTAACATACAGGGTGGGCCAAAAGTAGGTATACAGTTATGAACTATTTTTTTCATGGATGACTGTGAATGGTGAGAACTACTTGGAAATGCTTCATGAAGTGGTAGTGCCATGACTCCAAACCAAACCTAATTTCAATGAACTGTTCTTTCAGCAAGATGGAGCATCTCCACATTATGTGCTAAGAGTAAGAGACTACCGTAACGAAGTCTTTCCACAGCATTGGTTTTGAAGAGGTAGCATTAAATGGCCACCATGCTCACCTGACCTGACACCAATGGATTTCTTTTTTGGGGAAGTATTGCAAAGAACAAGGTGTATGAGAAGAATCCCAAAACAGTAAATGAATTAAAAGATTACATTTATGACAAACTCAGAGAAACTGATGAAAATTGAAATTTGTGCTGCACTGTGTGTCAGAGTGTTCTGGACAGGTGTGAAGAATGTTGCAATGTTGCCAGAGGACATTTTGAGCACCAGAGAGATTAAACAGTTTTTGTCTGAGATATTACTAGCATTCTAAAACTTTAAAAATGCCTACATGAAAACTACAAACCTACTTTTGGATCTAAACCATACATTTAATAACTGTATAACTTCTTTTGGCCCAACCGTATAAATTGTGTTTTTGTACTTTTATTTTTTGTTTAATAAATTTCTGTACTTAAGACAACTGGGTTTAAATTACCTCATGACCATCAAGAACATTTACAGTTTCTTCACCAGCAATGTCCCATACTCTAACTGTTTTATCATCAGATGCTGTAAACAGCTGCGTCATACTATTAAATTGTGAAACATGAACAGGCCTACAAAAAAAAAAAATTGACACAATGTTTAAGCTGAAAATTTATATAAATATTACATCTCATGGCCACGAAAAGATCTCAACGGAACACGTCCAGCAACATCAAATAATCTTACACAACCATCTTCATTTCCAGTCACCAACAATTTGCCATCTGAACGAAATGTAGCACCATATGCAATGCTATGAAATCTTGAAAAACTTTTCACCAACTCATTTGAATTAGAATTGTAAATTTCTACCTGCATATTAAAGTTTATTAAGTTACACAAAGTTTTATAAATCAGCTTGTAACTAGTGGAAATAAACAATGCATTGCTAAAAAGGATGGCAATAAGTGCAAATTTATCAAAGCATCTATTTTTAAAACAATATTCTTGATCTTAAACAAGATAAATATTAGTAATAATAACAATATACTTGGTACTTTAAAAATACTGAAATTTAAAAACAAGAAAGCTTGAATAACATTTGTAGCAATTTACAACTTATTTTACACTAGACCCATAATTTCTAACGAAATTATTTTATGCTGTAACAACTACTGTCAAATGGGGTGACTTTGATCTTTAGGGGAATTTTGATTTGCACCTACAACACCTCAAAGAATAAACCTTCAAAATAGATTGACTATAATACTTTTCAGTCCCAACTTTTTTATACAGCACTGCTTTTTTTAAATGACATATGTGCTGGGACAAGGGGCAGAGCTGCAGAATACCACTTAAGTGACTGTATCCAAGTCATCCCAAATCCACGGTAACATTGATTGCACATAAACTTAACATTTTAATCAAAGTATTCTATTCTTAAAGTCAAGTTTAATCACTTTGCAATATTAAAAAAGTTATTAAGGGCCACAAAGTATTTTTTATTCAGTTATAGATTATTAATCATCAATATTTTTAATTTTCATAAAAAAAAACTATTATTGCTGCAATATTTTTTTATGTCATGGTCTAACTGGGGTTATTTCAAAGAGGCAATGGAAATTAAAAACTTATTGTCTCAAATATAATTTTTGGATGAATAGTTTTAAGATTTCAATATATTGTGTTTGGGTGTGGTATAGAAAGGTTTGCAGACCCACTCAATGCACTGATTATTAATATTTTGTTTAATAAGAATAAGTTAAAAATTGAAATTTTAATGTTGTCTGTATAAAGGCTAAAAACAGTAATTTACAATATCAAAGAGTGCATGATTTCATAACCATAATTGGCATTAATAGATGGAGATATAGTGTGCATATTATGGATTAATACCTGATTGAGCTTTCCTTCTAAAAATGGTGATTTAATGAAACAATTATGGAAAAACTAAATTCCACTCAATTCCTAATATTTGATGTTTCATTAAAATTATCAATGTCACCCTAATTGATGGTCTACTTTAAATATTACTGATATTTTTTTTATCAACTAGAATTATTTTTTATCTAAATATATAATAAACATTTTTGGTTTTCCATTTGTTAGTACAAAGAAGCAACAAACATAATACTTCCTAAAAGCCATAATTTCTAAAATATTAGGTCTAAGTAGTTAGATAAACCAAATTTAGCTATAAATAATTATTGTTATATGTAAACAAATAAAATATATAAAACTCAAACAAATTTGTACATTGCTTACTTACTCTATTTGCTGCTGATACAACAAAATAGTTTGGTTTGACAGGTTGAAAAGATATATTATTGACAGCTCCATACTCTTTGATTGTTATAGGAAACTAATCAGCAAAAAAAATTAATTTTAATGTATTGTTCATCAATACGTTGATTATTAATGACGTACGATAGAAAGCAAAGATACTTAGGAAAAACTTTTAAGATAGACTATTATGCACATGTACGGTAATAAAACTCGAAAAATCCTAATCTTTAATAAAAGTTCTTGTAAAAATAATTCAAATCAAACACGATTTAGTCTACAAAATATTTTTATGGCATTGCTTTAAACGGTCAAAAATTAATTTACCTGTAATCCTTTCCAATATTGGCTATCAAACGATATTTTCTTATTAGATGCAACAAGAACAGGTTCGGTAGCTTTAAAATAATGTGCCATTATTCAAAGTCGGTGTACACGGTAAGGAAACGGTAACTAACTTTTGCACACTAATTCATACGCTAATATTGCTCTTTTACGTTTCAAAAATGATAACCCATAATGTAGCAAACGGTTGTGTGGAAAAAGATTAACTAAAATACCGTGACTTAATAAGAATTAGCTTTGGCAAAATCCCTTTCCCGCAGTTGTAGTTGTGTGCAATGAAGCGGAAGACGGAAAACAAACGGCAAATAGTAGTTCAGGTAAAATTTAAGGCCCGTTTATAAAAAGCTTTATATCTTTCGTTAGACTGAACCAATTTGAGCAATTTATATTTCAAATGAGAGCTTATGATTTATTCTTGAAATTGAATTTAAGATATTTATATAAAGTACGCATTTTTGTTTCAAAAAGTGCTTCTTTTACCTACTTAAATGGGTTTTACAATCAGCATTTACAGTTCAACAATTTTGCAGCCAGCGTACTATTAATTAAAGTTCAACTATAGTAGAAATCATAACCGTACCTGCCGGGGGTAGGGGAAATTTACACCCAATTTTCCGAAGTTTGGGCAATATCATAATTTTTCGGGCAGTGACAAGGAAGTATTTAGGCAAAACCAGAATTTCTGGGCAATAATAAGAAAAATTGGAGCAAATTCAGAAATTTTATGGCAGCAACAATAATCAAATACAAAAAAATGTTATCAAATTTAGGTGAAAATTTTTTTTTCAAAAAACATCTTTTTTTGAGAACAAAATTCGTGATATCGGAGACTTTTTTGGTAGAAATTTGTGTCATATTTGTAAAGAAGGCAAGTTTTTTTTACTTACCTATAAAGCAAGCTATTGTCATCCCTTTGTTTAAGAAGACACAGGGATATCTAAACTAACGTTAGGTATCCCTGAGAAGACAGTATGCAATCCTCTTTTTAATTATAGATTTCTTTTATTTACCTCAGTTTTATGTCAAACTGATCCGTAAGTGCGAGGTGTGCAGTGCACAACCCAAGGTTGCAAACTCGATATATTTTATTTTATTTCAAGTTCGAGTTCGAGTTCAAAAAATTTTGCAAATCTGAGTTCGAGTTCTTTTATTTTTAATTTTTCGAGTTCAAGTTTGATTTCGAGTTCTATTCGATGCTATAAAAATCGAAAGCTCAATTAAGCCTATATCTACTCAGTAACTTTAAAAAATTGGAAGGCTAAAATGAAGAGTTGAACCAACATAGGTATACCAACTAAGTATATAGGTGTACCACCCTCCATTGAATGGGGTTACCGTTAAACAATATCTTTTGGTATCCCAGTAAACATTCATCACCGGGCCAACGTTGGCTTTAGCGCGGCTGGGTTGGGAGAAAGTTGGCAAAGTTGCCAACATTTAACAGTTGGCAAAAATGCCAACTTCCTGCCGATGATTTATTTTTGAGTTCTGGTTTGTTCTATTTGTTGCGTTAAGTACTAAAGTGGAAAAAAATTAAATTTACGCTCAAAAAAGCTTTTTCGTCACTATTTTTTTGCTTAGCAAAATTCGTGTTCACAGCTGCTGGTAATGTGTTGGGCCAACGTTGAAGGCAACATTGGTTGTCTCCCCTCTGACTAAGTTGGTGATATGCTGATAAGAAGTTGGCCAAAATTTTTTATTCAAAGACATTACCAGTTGTTTGTGTTAAATATTGACGCAAGCTTTTACAAAACAGCGACAATAAGTAATGTATGTAATATTCTGTCGTTTCTCTTTTATAAAGCACAAGTCAGTCTTATATGTTTTGCTCTTCTTTATTATACATCGTTTTCTTGACTAGTCCGTGATAGCTACTAAGAAATACAAATTGTGTGTTGCGTGTTGCCAAATTAAAATTACCAATATATTACAATGTACTTCTGCTACAGTTCTTTGCTTGATCAAATTTCAATTGCTTTGATTGTTAGTATTAGAACATTTTCTGATGAGGTATAGCCTATATGTTTTTGATATGCCTCAACGTTTAAAAAGAATAAAAAAAAAATGTTAGTCTCTATGGTCTGATAGTTGAAAAAAATTCGAACAGTTTTTGGATGACAGTAAAAAGTCGGAAAAACTGCCAATTATTTGCCAACTCTGCCAACAAAATGCCAATGTAACTTTGTTCTCTTTTGTTCAAGTCTATATGAATCAATTTTATTTGAGCGGCATGAGCCCGGTGCGTGTTGCACAATGCTCCATTTGATATGCGCATAATTTTATTTGAAATAATTAAAATTTTTATTAATAATTTGTTTTTTAAGCGTTTCTATTTGCTGAATTAAAAATAGTTCTTAGTTAATTACCTATGCTGGCATGGGCGTCCGCTGGGAGGCAAAGTGGGCATATGCTCCCTGGAAATTGACTTTTTATTAAGAAATACTTTAAGTTCGCTACATAAACTGCATTTTCAAAAAATTCTGCCTCTCTTAGAAATCTTACCTTCCCCTGGAAATTGGTTACGGGACGCATAAGTATGCTGGCTTCATTACCAACGTCAATCGTCGCTCAAATAACGTCAACCAACACGCAATCAACGCACTCGAAAGCATGAAGGAGGAGGACGAATATAGCAATTACGTCACTAATAAAACCACAAATAAAAGATTCCAGTACTTTTTCTTGTTCTCCTTTCGGCTTTTCCCTTCAGTCAGGGGTGGCCACAGCGTATCATCATTCTCCAAACCTTTCTGTCTTCAACATTCGTCTCCTTTGCACCAACTTCCTCCATATCTTCTTTTATTACATCTAAAAATCATCTCTTTGGTCTCCCTCTTATTCTCTTTCCCGTTCCCATTCCCTCTTCTCTTCTCAGAAGATTCCAGTACAGTATACATAAATATACGAATCTCAACTAACATCATTTGAGAGTCAACTCCAAACTAATCGATCGTCAACCACCGGACGCGTTCAATCGTTTATAAGCAATTTAACGAGGAACCGTCACGTGACCAGCACAAAGCCTAGTGGGACTAGGGTTGCCAGACAGTTTAAAGCACTGTTAGCCATGCCTCAGTAAAAAATTAGTCGAAATTAGCCAATCATGGTGATTTCTAAAAAAAAAAGGTCTTCATTTAAAATCTGTCTATGATTTTTCAATTTTCGTCCCAAAATCGTGGTAATCTCTAAAAAAAAAGGTCTACACTTAAAATCTGTCCATGATTTCTCAATTTTCGTCCCAAAATCATGGTGATCTCAAAAAAGAAGGTCCTCACTTAAAATCTGTCTATGATCTCTCAATTTTTTCCCGAAATCATAGCTACTTTGCACTTGGAAGCCAAAATATTAATATTAAGTCAAAAAAAAACAAAAAGCTAAACACAATTTTTGATGCCTCAAGGGCATCGCTTCGCGCATAGGCGTACCAGCCCAAAAAATTTTGGGGGGGCAATGAAGTTTTTCTCAAATCTTGTGACGTTTGCCCAAATCATGATTTTCTAGTAAGTTACATGTACCAAATAAGACCCACCTAAGACAATTTTTACTCTAACTCCGAAACCGTTTGATATCTTTGCTTGAAACTTGGTATTTTACTTGTATAGATTTATGGTCACAATGCAATGAAAACATACCTTGATGTAAAATCCCATTTGTATTTTATGGCCAAAACAAAAAATTGCAAAAGTGGGCCTTATTAGGAACACGTGTTCCCAATAAAGCTCACCATGTTTTCCTAATTTCCATCATCAAAACTTTAAAATTGAGTACGAATTATAAATATAAACATAGAGAAACACAAAAAATGAAAATTGCCCGCTACATCAGCGATCACAAAAGTGGGCCTTACTAGGAACAGTGTTCCCAATAAGGCCTACCATTTTGTTCTTAATTTCTATCATCAAAACAATGCAATTAATTAACAATTACAAGGTATTATAACACAAAACACAACAAGCAATTAGAATAGCACGCTATTTTTAGTATGGCTGACTTTTATGGTTATTAAATTAATAGCACTCCATACAAAAAAAATTGTCTTCATCATCTGATTCTAGGCCTACGCACTCTTCATAATACCATATTTTACACATGTAGCACTGCCTCATGCTCAATGCTGTATCTTTGCCACAAACAGCACAAAACCAAGAGGCATTTTTAGTTGCCATAGGTCTACTGTTCCTTCTTGGAATTATCTTAGTTTTTCTTGGGCAGTCATTTTTGCCAGGTGTATCTTTACCAGATTTGACTTTGTTGTTGCCATAGAAAAGATTTTGAGTAACAATTTGTGCTTTGTAGTTTAAGCTTTTTCTGCGACAGACACGCTTCTTCTTTATTTTGGGGGTTTCCATTAGCTCTGTAAAGCTGACATTTTGAACGTTGGAACAATTTGCATCATTTAATGGAGACAGTAAATCTGGCTCTGGGCTAATCACTGTATTGGTCTCATTTTCATCAACTGAGCGTAAATTAAAGGATAAACTTGGCTGCTGGGTTGATACAGTTGTGAAACCTCTTTCTTCATCCCAATGAGATTGCTGGTTAGTTTGTCTTTTATTACTGCAATGATTAAATAAAATAATATACTAAAAATAAAAACACACTTATTTTACACAAATAGCAAACTAAGTGATTACTTGGACTTAAGAGAGCAAAGAAAACAAGCTATAAATTAACATACTAACCAGTTTCGTTTTGCAAAATAACATTATCTTAATCATATTTAAAAGTTATGCAAACAAAGTATAATTTTAAAAATAGTTCAATTAAAAATGTCAAAATCAAAATCTAAAACAAGTTAATTGTAGTAGGGCAGCATTTTCAATTTTCTGAGCATCTCATTCCACAACAAAAACCAATAAAGTCCAAAAATACCTCACCTAGGTTGATGAGATGAGCCAAGCTGCTGGCTGGCTACTGCAGTTATGTTTGTTTCATTACTGGAATGATATGATGCACTTGGGTGTTGGGTGGTTACAGTTGTAAAACCTCTTTCATCATTGCAATGATACTGCTGGTTAGTCTCTTTTTCATTGCTGCAACAGTTAGATAAAATAATGTATTGTACATATTTACAGTATGTTGTTGGTTCTATTTATAACTTAAAGACAAAACATACTTCTTTTACACAAATAGCAAAGTAAGTGATCACTTGGACTTAGAGAAAACAAGATGATAACTTAATCTACTAACCAGTTTCACTTTGCAAAATAATATTAATCTACTCATTTTCAAAAATTATACAAGAGACGCAAAAATTTAAGTGAAAATGTCAAAATCATAAAACAATGTAGGTAAGTAAATTGTAGTAGAGGAACATTTTAGTTCATTGAGCAACACATTTCACAACAAAGAACCAATAAAATCAAAAAGTCAATGAATTTTTAAATGTCAAATGAAATCCAATGTATGACAGAGTTTTAGTCATTACCATTAATTCGTATTATTGAAAAGTACCGAGTACCGGTACCACGGTACTTTTTTGGTACCGTACCGGTACCGCGGTACCATTTTAGCAAGGTACCGAGTACTGGTATTGCGGTACTTTTAAGAAGTACCGTGCCCACCGCTGTCAATACCATGTTTAAATAAATCATCCGGCGATGAAATATGTAACCATTTACCGACGCCTTCATCTATTTCATTTTCCCCGAGTATTTGGCCAGATTTTTTGCAGATTTTTTCATTCTAATTTTTCTGTTGATTGTATAAAATAAAAAAATTCATCTTTGCAAGTTTCTTTAAGGTATTTAAACAGTTTGGATCGTAATAGCGTTAAATCTTCTGTAATAAAAGCATTAGCAAGATTTTGACTTCCTTTCAATTTGGATTTCTTTTGCAGAAATTCATTTCGTTTTTCGTAAGATGTGAACCAAACAATAACCCGGCATTGCCCCGTCCTGAGAAGGACGTTTGTCCATTAGCAGACCCTTGCTGAACATCGAAATGGGTGGATATCTTTCCGTTTCTGCAGGTTTGGTTTCGGTCTGTCATGTTTAATACCAAGAACAGACTTACTCACGACCCAGGCTGCGAAAAAGCACCTGGCATCTGGGCCAGTTGACAGGTGCTCTCTCACAGCTTGACTTGGCCCAGATGGTAGGTGCTTTTACGCAGCCTGGGCCGTGAGTAAGTCTGTTCATTGATTTTAAAAATGACAAACCGAAACCGAACCTACCAAAACGGAAGGGTATCCACCCATTCCGATGTTCAGTGTGGGTCTGCTAGTCGGCAAACGTCCTTTTCAGGACGGGGCAATGACAGGATAAAACTGCCCTTTTCAGGGCACATTGCCAACAAGTTCCGAAGACCCACTATTCTTCAGCTGAACATGGAAGGCTTCACTGCAAGCAAGATGAACGTTCTTCATCATCTCGCTATGCAGTCTGAGGCACTCGTCATCCTACTGCAGGAGACCCACTGCACTGATGCAGAGAAGTTGGTACTACCAAACTACCAACTAGCTGGGTCTTCTTTAAGCAGGAAGCATGGTCTTGCCACGTTTGTCCACGAGCGACTGAGATACACGCTTTTGGACCAATCTCCACCGACATCGGAGATCGAGTGATTGTGTGTGGACGTTGATGGCTATAAAATAGTCAACGTCTACAAACCACCGCCAACGCGATTGCGAACCCTGGATCTCCCAGTGTTTCCTCACCCCTGTCTGTACTCTGGCGATTTTAACTGTCATTATGCTGACTGGGGTTACAACGACAACAGTCTGGACGGTGAGTGCTTGGCTGGCTGGGCAAGTATTAATTGTCTTGCCCTCCTATATAATGCCAAGGACGCTGCCAGTTTTTATTCCGGCCGCTGGAACACTGGCACCAATCCAGATCTAGCTTTCGCTAGCGTAGGTCCAAACAGTCGCTTACAGTATAGACGTGTCCTTGACAAGTTCCCCAGGTCACAACACCGACCCTCGCTTATTACACCACCAAGGTTTGCTATGGCAGTGCCAAGCATGCCTGTTAAGCGATGGAACTTCCGCAAGGCCAAATGGAGTCATTACATTGCTTTGACGAATAAATTTGCAAAGACTTTGTTGCCGCCTGATTCACTTGATGTGGATGCAGCTTACCAGGACTTCTGTAACACCATTAAGAAAGCAGACAAAAAGATTATCCCACGCGGGTATCGAAATAACTATATTCTGTGTTGGGATGCAGAGTGTGAATCCCTCTATAAAACCTTTCTGCAGTCTCCTCAGGAAGACGACACAAGTTTGGCTGCTACAACTCTGCTTGCCAAGCTTGACAGAAAGCGGAGGGATCGATGGTCCGAGGCAGTTCGGAGCATTGACTTCTCACACTCTAGTCGAAAAGCGTGGAGTATTTTGAACAACCTTACTGGTAGGTCACGACACTCTCCTCGTCACTGTCCCATTTCAGCCGATGCTATTGCATCTCAGCTGGTTAGAAATGGGAAATACGAGGCTGTTGATCGCAAGTCATCTCGGCTTGTCTTTCAAGAAGTGTCTGATCTTTGGAGGGCCACAACACCAGACGCAATAAATATCTCTGACAATTTTTTACAGAGAGAATTTGCTGCTGCCCTTCAACATTTAAAACCAGGTAAAGCTCCGGGACCTGCTTCCATCTGCCCCGAGCTTATACTCCATGCCGGAGCTGCTTTGAAGTCCTGGTTACGTGACTTCCTTTCTTCCTGTTTGCGCCGACTCAAAATTCCCAAGATCTGGAGAAGAGCGCTTGTGGTCGCGATACCAAAACCAGCAAAGCCCGTGGGGCACCCAAAGAGTTATCGACCGATATCTCTGCTCTGTGTCCCCTACAAGATCCTCGAGAGGCTTATCTACGCCCGCGTTGAACCATTAATCGATCCACTTCTTCCTAAAGAGCAGGCTGGGTTCCGACGCGGGAAGTCAACCGTAGATCAAGTTGTTCTGCTAACCCAGAACATTGAGGATTCTTTCGAGGCTAAAAAGAAGGCCGGTGCCGTATTTATCGATCTGACAGCTGCTTATGACACTGTCTGGCACCGCGGCCTTACTTGCAAGCTGCTGAGACTACTTCCGGATAAGCACATGGTCAAAATGATCCAGAAAGTTTGCTTATGCTGATGATTTAACATTGTTGCGCTCTTCTGGAAACTGGAAGGACTTGGAGGGGACTTTAAGCCAAGACATGTCCACACTGTCAGCGTATTTCCAGACTTGGAGGTTGAAGCTCAGTCACACTAAGACGGTGACGGCAGCCTTTCACTTAAACAACCGAGAGGCCAAACGTGAGCTAAAGGTCTACAACAACGGTAGACTTTTACCGTTCTGTCCAACCCCTACTTACCTTGGGGTAAAACTGGACAGATCGCTCATGTTTCGTCACCATTTAGTGGCATTGCGCAAAAAACTATCTTCGCGCGTCACACTGCTGAGGCGACTCGTGGGCTCGGGATGGGGTGCTGGTGCTAAAACACTACGCATAGCCACCATGTCTCTAGTCTATTCAACAGCTGAGTATTGTGCGCCAGTCTGGTGTCGCAATACACACTCGCCTCATTGACAGTGTCTTGAATGACGCCTTGCGCATAGTTACTGGATGCCTGCGTCCCACTCCAACGGACCACCTATCTGTACTCTCAGGCATCCAGCCAGCTGAGCTTCGCCGACTGGGAGCGACACTCTCCTTGGCTTACCGTGGATCTCTGGACACCGATCATATCTTGTATGATCTTTTAAGTGGGTCCTCAGATACTCGCCAAGTGAGACTAAGATCCAGACGCCCGTTTGTGCCAGGTGCGCGGAATCGTTTGGACAACCTTGCCAGACTTGGCATCCGCGCCTCTGAATGGACAAATCACAAATGGAAAACGGAGTACTGTAAAAATGCTTCCAGGCTCCGTGCTTTTGTACCCGAGACCGGTGCCAGGCCTGTTGGGATGGGCTTACCCCGAGCAGCTTGGGTTAAGCTCAACCGCCTGCGGACTGGTGTTGGGCGATTCCATTCGTCCATGCACAAATGGGGTCTCGCTCCTTCACCGAATTGCAAGTGCGGCATCGCTGAACAAATCGCAGACCTCCTTCTAATAGCATACCCCATACATCGGGCACCACATGGAGCACGAGGTCTGACGGTTTTGGATGACGAAACTCGATGCTGGCTTAATAACATCACTGCCAGCTCTGATCCAGGCAGTGCAGCAGTCTGGGGTAGTAAAAGAATAAACCCCTCGGTCCCAGTCCTATTTGTGTCTGACCTGGAGTGGATGCCCTTCCAAACGACGGCGACAACTGAACAATTAATTGTCGCAATTAACAAATGGTCGCTTCTTTCCAATTCTGTGGGCTCTTTGAATACCATAATTGTTAATTTCAACCCCAAATTGGTCTGCAATTTTTTATAATTATTTCGCCATTATCTTCAGTAGATTCAAATTAATTTATACCATGTATTCGTATATTTTCTCGTGTTCCATACTGCTCTAAATCATTTATTTTGTGAGCTGCCAGATTTAAAGTTTGTTTTTGATTTTGATTTTCTTTTTTAATTACGCTAAGGTTATTCTTAGTTGTTTTCAAATTCAATTTTATGTTCTCAATTTCTTCAATCAATTTTTCAACAGTGGATTTAATATCGTAAAATTGTTTTCTAAATTCTATGGAATCATCTTCATTAAATCCATTTTTACTTAAACTACCTTTACTGCGGGTCATTTTAGTAAGGCTAGCTGCTGAGTAGAGAGAGAAAAAAAATCTTTAATTAGCAGCGCAATTAAGAGCAATTGATAATTCTCTAACCAAGAGCGTAGCGCAAAGTGCGCAACTTCCGTAATTCTTCCGCAATTGCGCAACAACAACAACCAACAAACAAACCAAACAATGACGACGAGCGTCCTGGCTCTAAGGAATATGGCCAAGACACTCGTCGTCGTTGTTTGATAGGGTATTCCCTCTAGGTCAGACTCAAACAGCACTGCGGCAGTAGGTTAGTCTTTTTAATACCCCAGGCTGCTATACTGCCCGAATGAGATGCTGTTAGTAATGGTGTTGAGCCAGTATTGGGTTTTGTCATCCAAAACCGTCATACCTCGTGCTCCATGTAGTGCCTGATGTATGGGGCAGTTGTCTGTTAGGACTTGGTCTGCGTTTTGTTCAGGGATGCCGCACTCGCAACGAGACCCCATTTGTGCATGATCAAATGGGACCGCCCAACACCAGTCCGCAGGCAATTGAGCTTAACCCAAGCTGTTCGGGCAAACTCAATTCAACAGACCTGGCACTAGTTATGGATATGAAAACACGGAAACTGAAAGTACTCTGTGTTCCGTCTATAATTCGTCCACTAATTGCGGATGCCAAGTCCAGCAAGGTTATTTAGTAGATTTCGCGCAGCTGGCACAAACGAGAGTCTAGATCTTAGCACTTGTGGCGAGAATTTGAGGACCAACTTAAAAGACCATACAGAATATGATCAGGGTCCAGGGATCTACGGTAAGCCAAAGAGGCTGTCGCTCCTAATAGGCGAAGCTCAGCTGGCTGAATGCCTGAAAGTATGAGTAAGTGGTCCTTTGGAGTGGGACACAGGTATCCAGTGACTACCGTGTTTCCCCAAAAATAAGACTGGGCTTATATTAATTTTCACTCTAAAATATGACACTAGGGATTATTTTTGGGGATGTCTTTTATTTTTATCTATCAAAAAAAAACATTTATATAAAAATAACTTTTTATGTTACATGATAGAACATCTGCAAATCAAAAAAGTAATTTCGCATTAGTCAATATTTAACAATCAAACGATAAAGTATTGACAGCAATAAAGTTTAGTTTTTGCAATGCAGAAATTTGTTTCTGATACTTTACTTCAATAGAGGAAGGTTAAAATTGCTGCTAACAAAACGAAAAAAAGAACAGAAAGTATGACTATAGTTATCTCAATTTTGCTTTTATTATTGTCAAAAGAGAAGTTGAGCTCCCGTATTATGTGGTTTGTTGCAAAATTTTAGCTGTAGAATCCATGCTACCAGTTAACTGAAACGTGATTTAACAATCAATCAAAACGTATTTGGGGAACCATGAAAATGTTTTACCAGGAAGCTATTAAAAAAACGAATTAACAATCGATCTTATTTTTTTCATTTTTGCGTGGCCTATAGCAGTCAAAAATCAACTTAAGTCGTTTAAAGTTCCCAATAGAATTGCAAAAAGTAAAAAAAAATTGAAGTGAAGCAACTGTGCTACTATATTATATATTTGGTCACACTTTTCTTCGTTAATTAGGGTCAAGGCTAATTCAAAGAAAAACCGATTGGAGTGAGAGTAAAAAAGAAATAAAATCAGTTGCTCTAAGAAATAAAAAGAGAAAAACACGCTACGCAAATTGTTCTTGCAGACCCAAAACGAACCGAAAATTTTTAAAATTTTAAAAAATTTGTTAAGATGCTCAAGAAGAACTTAGTTTCTTTTGAACCAACTGCTTTCTCTCTAAAACTAACTCTGTTTCTCCCTAAAACTAACTCTCACTCCAATTGGTTTTTCTTCGAATTAGACTCGACCGTTAATTAGCAAGTCATAACGTCAACTCGCTTTGTTGCTTGTTCCTTTATTTGCTCCCGTCTTTAAATAACTGAAAACATTTTAGTATTTTGTTGTATTTTGATCATGTACCGGAGCAGAAATAAAAGAAAACTAAACTGAACTGAACTGAACCTCATATATTCTGAAGGAGCTCAAACTTTTCACCGTAGTAGGCTACAATTACGTATGTTTTGGCATCTTCAAAAACAGGTCCGAGTTATCGCGTAATTGTGGACCTAAACCAAGGGTGGGGAACCTGCGGCCTTTGCATGATCCAAACTGAAGACCTTTTTTTTGAGAACACTATGAGTTTGGGGCTAAAATTGGGAAATTGGAAACTGCTTTGAAGTGAAGACCTTTTTTTAGAGATCACTATCTTTTTGGTATGAAAAATTATATTGCTAGCTCCCCAAACTTTTCTGCGGCCGGCTCCAACTTTTAATCTTTGAAATCGGCCCGTAAATGCAAAAAGGTTTCCCACCCCTGACCTATAAGCAAATTCCCTCCAACGTTGTTCTTTAATCAGAAAGATAAATAGGATGATAATAAAATAGTCAAACCAAATTTAAAAAAAACAATTTTAAAAACCAAAACGAAAACTTCTAAAAATTTATTGTTTTAAAATAAATGAAGAGCCACGCCGCGGACAAGTTGAATTTTAATGTAGTAGAACAGCGATGTTAGGGTTTTTTTTTTGAATAAACGTAATTGAAAAAAATAGGTTTTAGACTACTTCCTAATCCAGATTGGTTCAAATTTCGGCGCACAGACCGCATGTGGCATGCAATGTCATTTTCTGCTTCCTGCTAAACAATTCTATATTTTCCTAGCCCTGTCGATCAGGGACAGCGCCTACCTTAAAGCGTTTTGATTGGAGGGTCGTTTTATCTTCAAAATTTTAATCAAAACTATAACAAAGATCCTCACTTGTTTTTCAAACCTTTTTTGTCTTCACTTGATCTTTAATTTCAAAACAGCACGTTTTGTTTTTCTTTTCGGACAGTTTCAACAGAGACGGATTAAGAGATTGCGGGGCCCGGGGCAGATAAGAGTGCGGGGCCCCTGAATTTTGGAACGCGAAAACAACTAATTCAGATTTGGGTCGCGCTCGAAAAAGTTTGGGAGTCACTGATTTAGTAGATCTTAATGATAGAAGACATAATTAAGCTCTTACCTTCCGGGATTAAGGTGTCCCTAAGGTAATCCTTGTTATTTAAAATGGGTGAAGTATAAACGGGTTAATTCAACTGTACAGTATTTATTTTAAACTAAAAATTGATTTTTTTGCGTTATTTGTGTTTTTGTTTAATAGAAATTTAAATAAAAAAAAAACAAATTTTTATTTTGATTATTATTTATTTAGTAGATCAAAGAGGTTGAGTCGAATTTGTTATTTTGATTTATTAAAAAAGTAAATTTTATTAATTTTGTTTAAAATTTACTTTGAAATTTATTTTAAAAGGTTGAATATGGAATAAAATGTTCGCACTGTTTCATTGACGGGGCAAATATAAAGAACACAGAAAATATAATAAACAACACAGAGAGTGCAACACAAAAAAAAGCTAAGGCAGATAATGTATTACAACTGGTGTTTTCGACATTTCGATATAAAGCTCATAGATTTTGTGAAACTCTTTTCAATGGCCATAATACAGAAATCACAGACGTGATCCTGCGTCAGGGTTGAGCGTAGGTAGTTTTTCATTCTTTTCAATGGCGAAAAAGAACGTTCACCTTCCGTATTTGCAACAGGCAAGGTCAAATATATACGAAGAATAATGGCCACATTTAAAAAAGTTTCAATTAAGCAGTTCTTTTTCAAATATGACAGCTGTGCTTGCGCAGTATTTGTCTTCGAACCAAGATTAGGAAATGAACGTAAATGAAAAGCGAAGTGCACAACTTCTGAAGGAAGTCGCTATCCCAATTGGCTTGCATATACTTTCAACAAATTACTTGCAGCATTTTCTATATCACTGATAGCCCAAGTGTTCAGATTCAGCAAAAAATTAAAATTCTGTTTTTATTTTCGTCTTTTCGTCTTCTTACTTCTGCAATTAAGGTATCAATGATTGGAAGGTAAGTTTCAATACGAAAGGATTCACGAGCATCTTCCAAAGCTCTAGTGCATCCAGTGTCTTCTCCTTCATAATCAAAAGTCTTCTTCATTTTTCGGTTGGGTTTGTTTTGAGACGCATAGGTTTTCTGTATACAGGTTGTGTGTTTCAGACCATCCTTTTCAATTGTATCAAACTCAACTCGTAAATGCTAGCAAAAACTCTACAATCCATTGTAAAGTGTTCGCAACTTCCTAAAGACATGTCAGCACGCTGTAGACTTTTGCTTGTACTGTAAAACCTTTGAAGGATTTTGTCCCATAAAACACATAATATGGCTGTTTCCAAGGCATCCATTCTCTTTTTCAAAAACGATGAATCTGATTTGGTTTCATTTGTTTCATTGTCGTCCAATGTAAAATCTTGTAACAGTTGTCTCAACTCAACAAAATTTTCCTTGAGGGCTGCAGTAGCGTCTGATCTCGCTGATCATCTAGTGTTGGATAAAAGTTTCACTGTTTTTCCTTTGATGACTGATTTCATTTTAGCCCAACGTTTCGTTGATGCAGAGAAAAATTTATAAAAATTCTGAAGAAAACCAAAAAATGAAACAGCATTAATACAGCTTTCTGCAGCAGACGATCCAATTAAATTTAATGAATGTGCGGAGCAAGGAATATAATGAATTAATGAATTTAATGCTTTGAGTCTGGCTTGCACTCCAGTAGGCTATATTTTTCTGATAAATTGCTCGCATTATCTTAACTTTGACCACGACAATTATCCAAATTAATGTCGTATTCCGCAAGAGTACGTAAAATGTGGTTAGTTATTGACTCAGCATCATGTTGTCCGTTGCTATCTATTAATATAAACTTCAAAAGCCTTTCCACGATAGTGCCGTCGTCCTGCACATACTTGATGATAAAAGTCAACTGGTTTACATGAGTCACATCAGGAGTAAAATCCACAGTTATACTTTAATATTTGGCTTTCTTAACCCCATTCGCAGTTTTGGTTGTAACTTCCTTTGCCATAAGTTGCACAAATTCATATAGTAGTTGCATATAGTAGAAGAAAGATAGGAAACACACCTATACTAAAATTACCAAATCGGCGAATGTGATGGTCTAAAAAATTGTCAAATTGCGCTAATAATTCAAGTAGTTCCAGAAAATTTCCGTTTTGAGGAGATCCAAATACTTCATTTACCCCACGCAACGGCAAACCTCTTTCGCATAGGAACTTGACGACGGCCACAACTCTTTTTGACACTGTTCTCCTGTACACTTTTTCTTTATCAATCTGCACTAAGAAGCTATAATCCACTTCGTGCATTCTTAGTCTTGAAAGAAGCAGCCGATAAACTAGCATTTCTGTGCGACTCGCTGTTTCATGTTCATGCACCCAATTAATATGCTTCCAGTCATTAAATCCACTGGTAAAATGTGTTTCACGATCAGCAAATAGCTTACAGACAGAAAAATATGCCATTCCAGTGGTTTCCGAGTAAAGCATTCAGTTACGTTTGATAGTTTCTCCATTTGTTAAAACTCTGTAGAAATGTTCTTTTTTAAGATAACAGTTAATGCCGTCATCATATGTTCTTTTGGAATTAGTAAAACTGATATTTTTTTTCTGGTGTAGTCCGTTTTTAAGGATATATAGGCGGAAATCATCGTCAATATTTTTCCACAAAGCGGATCATCGCTATTGTTTTCAGTTACATTGGTAGATATTTGCATACTTTCATTTACATCATTCACACTTTTATATTCAGATTCTGTATCTCAAGCAGTGTCAGAAGTTTGCTCTGCTGTACTCTCAAGATTCATAGTTTCTACAGCTTGACTATTATTACTCAAAGATTGAATTGATGGAGGATCAGCTAACTGCTCATTTACATTGGAAATAACTGACTTATTTTCTTACACTTGCTTTTAACTTCTTTTGATTTTGTCTCTCTTTCCTCTTTTCTTTTACGTTTTTGACTTCCGCTCTCATATTTTCGGCCTAAGTAACGAATTCTTCTAGTCATGAGGACTTTAAATATGAAACACTCTGCAGTGGTCACGGAAACTCAACCAAATTAATCTATTCAATTTAACTAAAAGTATTGCTATAAGTATAAGTACCGGTAAGTTTCTGTAATTCGGAAAATTTTGCTAATTTTGAGCTAAATGCGAAGATCCGATACCCCGAATCCTCTAACTTTATCAGTTAAATTTTCTAATATCCTACTAGTTATATCGCCTATAGCTTATTAAGTTTCTTGCGACTCTTAGTGTCCTACCTATTTATTTAACATTTTTGAAATGAAATAGCTTGTAAATTTCCACAGACTTATATTTGTCTGCACGCTGCAAGATATAGGCCAGAAGGCCTCAGATTTCTTATAACTGCTCTAAGATTTGACAGTCGTTTGCAGCCATTAATTTGTGTGCCTTTATATTAGTCTCTACTGTGACGTCACAGTTACTTTGTCATTGAAAGTATGTTTTAAATTTTTTTTCCTACAGGTAATAACTGTACCGGCATGTAAATATTTTGATTTTTCAGTTCAAGTTTGCTGGTAATGTAGGTTATAAGGCTATAAATTTATTTTAATATTTCAATTCAATAATTAATAGCGCTAAAAATTAGTAAAAGCGCGGGGCCTCCCAAAGCGCGAGGCCCGGGGCAACTGCCCAGTTTGCCCATTGCTTAATCCGGCCCTGTGTTTCAAAGCAACTGCCGCCCAAGTTTAAATAAATTCGAAAAAAAGTGATTTACTTGGACCACCCTGCCTTATTCCTCCTAAATAAATTTCACTACAAAAAACTTCATTAAGAATATACAGGATGATGTTTAAGCTACCTAATAAAATTTCCACGATAAATTTACAGGGGTAAAAACTCTGACCCCAGCCGTAACTCTAACCCTTACTCAAATCTTAATCCTAACCCTAACTCAATATTTCGATTTACAAGTCATCCTCTTAATATTTCAAGATAAAAAGAGACTCTGAACAATGAAACAGATCTGTTATCTATATAGGTTTTTTCACGAAAACCACAAATGCTGAAATTTATATAAAAATAACTCAGTGCGGTTATCTTTAACGTGCAATATTACTAAAAGATATGCCCAATAAACTGCATTGCAAACTTTTACTTGGGGTTCTAAACAAGTAGAACTAGTTCAAAATAGAAATAAAATGAAAAATTTTCAAGTTTAACAAATTGCAAGAGTTAATTACTTCAAATTTTCTTAGCATAAGGCAATGTTTCTTTTTTGTCTTTACTTTTAAAACTTTAATTTTACTAATTTTGAAGTGAGAACAAATAAATTCCTTGCATATGTTTTTCAAGATTCTAAATGAAAACCAAAAACTCTTTTTATTGTTTCTTTTCAAACATCAGTTCCAACGGGTTTTTCCCCCAAGACCTTTTCGACCATTTCAAAAAATTAGAGAAACATTTCCAAAAATTTTTCCACGTTTTTTTACAATCACTAAATGCCTTCGCAGAACTATTCAGGTGCCCAAAAAAGTCTGCCGATTTTTGTTGACTTATTTTAGGCCCCCTTTTTTCAATACTAACAATCATAGTTATACAGGAACCAACTTGTATTGACAAGTAAATTATTAAATGATTTCAGTTTTTATCATTTTTCATGACTATAATCTTTTTAATTTCTTATTTTAGAGCCTTAAAAATGACTGATAGAAAATTGATAATTCGTTCTTGTCTCTCGTACGAGTTCAAACTTGGCACAAGTGCTTCATCTGCTTCTCGTAAGCTATGTACAGTGTTAGGTAAAGGTGCAGTAAGTGAAAAAACTGCACGAAACTGGTTTCAAAAGTTTTGTTCTGGCAATGAAACCTTGAAGATGAACCTCGAGCTGGAAGACCAATATCTCTAAACAATGGCGGTTTAAAGGCAGCCATAGAGTCCGATTCATGCCTAACCTGTCACGAATTAGCTTCGAGGTTTAATGTAAGTGATGAAACCATAAGACTTCATTTGCACCAGCTGGGAAAGAGATAGAAGATAGAAGATTTTTAATTTCCTTTATAAAAATCGGCAAAGACTTTTTTGGGCACCTAATGCAAAGAATTTTTTTGCTGCTTGCAAAAACAGAAAGTGTTTAAACTATTGTAAATAAACAAGTTTGAGTTCAAAGTTCATAGACACTTCACAATACGTATATTATATGAATTAAGCTAAAAAATTCCGCCGGCATACTTTAAAAAATTGTTAACAGATTTATTGATAGTTTATGATCATAAATGTTGCGTTGAAAAAATCTCACCACAGTTGATAGGATCGCGTCATTTTTGGAAATTGTTAAGATTTCATTTTAGAACTTCTTTTTAATATCAAGACGTTCAAAAAATCGAAAGGGTTTTTATTATACATTTTACATAATGCATTTGATTACATTAAGTTTTGTAATTTTGTGTTAATTGAAATATTAATTTCAGATAGGAGTTCCTTTTTTTCGAGCAAAGCACACAGTTTTACTCTTTTCATTGTGGATTCAGGTTTAAGAATGAAGTGTAAGCTTGGATGCTGCAGTAATTACAAGTTATTTGACATATTACACGATGTCAAGCACCAGCGCACAATGAGATGCATGAAAAGCATTACGTCATGACTGCACACAAGCGCTATTAGACACAGTCAGAACTGCTGACAAAATAGGAAATTATTAACAGCTTGCTTCCAAGCTGCGCAGGATAAGGTTGACAGTGAAGGACTTAAGCTTCTGTGTTGTTTTTTCAAAGACTTTAGTTGAACAACTAATTTTAATTCACCGGTAGTTTTTTTTTCAGCATAACATAGAATTAAGTGATCATGCGTGAAATCGTACATTTGCAAGCTGGACAATGTGGAAATCAAATTGGTGCCAAAGTAAGTAATTGACCGCATGAACTCGACGACTGATTTACTGCTTAATTTCCGCGTTTCATATTTGAAAAGAAAATGGTGAAAAATACAGTGTTTCGTTACACAATTAAGCATAAAGTAACAGCGTTACCGCGTCTAAAGCAATTTTCTGAACTCTTAAACTTGCAAAAATCATGTAGAGATTAAAACGTGGATTGTAAATCACAACTAGAATGTGTTAAATTATACAGAGATAAAGTTAAGAGTATATTACGGACGAGTTTTCAAAAATTTTAATGAGGCTCGCTATTCAAAAACGTTTGGTCTTCTGTAATGAATTAATTGCATCGCAATACCCCCAAAGGAACGTCCAGTTTGGTTAACTAAACTTAAGCTTAGCTTCAGAAATTATCTTTCCATAAGTATAACAGATCCAAATTAAAATGAATGAAAATTATTTCATGTTTTGTGTTTAGTCCTGGATTTGATCAGAAAAATAAAATACTTTTTAAAACCACAGCTTTAAAACTACTGTATATAGTACTGTTGTTTTTACGCTTTTTCAGTGAGCAATTAAAAACTTTGCAAAAGCATGCTAAAGACTTTGGTCTATTTCTAACGATAATTGGTGAATCGATTTCAACGAGTGCAAAAAGGGTCAAATATGTTCGCCGTCGAAGGCGGGCAATGCTACTGATTTCTAACAACGTGGCGTTAGAGGCATTCCTTCTAACGAGGCGGCGTGTTTTATTCTAAAGCTACGACTGAGAGATTGGCAGAATGCAGTAGTTACTTCTCAATTTAGCATCTAAAATAAACACATAACAAATAAAAACAATACTTCATGGACAAAAAACCACGTATAACGACAAAAAAAGCTTTTTGCGTTGTATAGACTGAATAATTTCCTACATATCGATTTAGGCTTCCAAACAATTATTTTAAAATAATTTTTTTGTTCTATGACAAAATTTTCGAAAAATTCTAAATACAAACGAAAACCTAGTTTATAACTAATTACCTTTTTGGAGGTAAAAGTTTTTTCATATAGCCTCCAAACTGCAAAGCTCCGTTGAATAACTTTTTGGTTTCATGGTAACAAGTAATGTCTAAAATTAAAAAAAATGTTATCAATTTTTTTACTATTCACACAAATCACAAGTGAAATAAAAAAATACCGTTTATTACGATGTCCTCGTTGTCGTCGTTTGAAGGTATGCACTCCAGGTCAGACACAAACAGGACTGGGGCCGAGGGTTTATCCTTTTACTACCCCAGACTGCTGCACTGCCTGAATCAGATGCTGGCAGTGGTGTTATTAAGCCAGCATCGAGTTTCGTCATCCAAAACCGTCAGACCTCGTGCTCCATGTGGTGCCCGATGTATAGGGCACGCTGTTAGTACATGGTCTGCGGTTTGCTCAGAGGCGCCACACTCGCAATTCGGTGAAGGAGCGAGACCCCATTTGTGCATGGACGAATGGAATCGCCCAACACCAGTCTGCAGGCGGTTGAGCTTAACCCAAGCTGCTCGGGATAAGCCCATCCCAACAGGCATGGCACTGGTCCCGGGTACAAAAGCACGGAGCCTGGAAGCATTTTCACAGTAATCCGCGTTTCGCGTTCCATTTGTAATTTGTCCATTCAGAATCGCGGATGCCAAGTCTGGCAAGGTTGTCCAAACGATTCCACGCAGCTGGCACAAACGGGCGTCTGGATCTTAGTCTCACTTGGCGAGTATCTGAGGATCCACTTAAAAGATCATACAAGATATGATCAGGCTCCAGAGATCCACGGTAAGCCAAGGAGAGTGTCGCTCCCATTCGGCGAAGCTCAGCTGGCTGGATGCCTGAAAGTACAGATAGGTGGTCCGTTGGAGTGGGACGCAGGCATCCAGTAACTATGCGCAACGCGTCATTCAAGACACTGTCAATGAGGCGAGTGTGAGCACTGCGACACCAGAATGGCGCGCAGTACTCAGCTGTTGAATAGACTAGAGACAAGGTGGCTATACCCAGTGTTTTAGCACCAGCACCCCATCCCGAGCCCACGAGTCGCCTCAACAGTGTGACGCGCGAGAATAGTTTTTTGCGCAATGCCACTAAATGGTGACGAAACGTGAGCGATCTGTCCAGTTTTACCCCAAGGTAAGTAGGGGTTGGACAGAACGGTAAAAGTCTACCGTTGTTGTAGACCTTTAGCTCACGTTTGGCCTCTCGGTTGTTTAAGTGAAAGGCTGCCGTCACCGTCTTAGTGTGACTGAGCTTCAACCTCTTAGTCTGAAGATATGCTGAAAGTGTGGACATGTCTTGGCTTAAAGTCCCCTCCAAGTTCTTCCAGTTTCCAGAAGAATGCAACAATGTTAAATCATCAGCATAAGCAAACTTTCTGGAAATCATGGAAGGAAGACAATCATCTATGAGAAACATTGTAGCTACCGCCAGTAAAACCTCATATTAAGCGTAAAGTCAATAACAACATGCAGACCATGAGGTTGTTTCGGCCTTTTGGGTTTTAATGAAGTAATGACCATTGCCCAATCTTTGTTTCAAGATATTTTAAACATCTAAAAAAAGCCAGTTATTGTTGTTCTTAAACTCAATACAATTCAAGGCTAAATTGTACGCGCTATTAAGTCGCATCTGCTGTGAAATAGAGGCGGATATGTCAACTCACTACGACCAAACGTACAGCCGGGATCAATAATGTAGATTACCAGTGTCACTATGACTTAAAAAAGTCAATAACCGCAGCGGAGCACTATTTTGGCCTTTATATTAGTAAGCCTAAAAAATTAAAATTGAAAAAATGACAATGTCTGGTGTTACTATTGATATTTTTATCTCAATTGAAGGTAGATATTATTAAAAAGGAATAACTGCAAACGGCTAATCATTGGCACTATTTTCCAGTTCAACGCTTAGTTTGGAGTTGGCGTGACGCTTGGCGAGCAAAATGCTGTACATTATGCTTTTTAAATAGAGTTCTTTTGTGGTATGGTCATAGCCATGCCGTCCGGGGGATTGGCCTTCCTACCCAAGGCGCTATAAATTGGTGCAGAATCAAATTTTTCGGACACCAACAAAGTACTATTTAAGCAGGAAAAGTTTACTCAATTTAGATATAGATCAATGCGCAAAACCAACTAAAATTTAAAGTGAAGACCTTTTTTTGTCTTCAAAAGATTATTGGAGTAACACCAATCCATTGTCAACATTAAATCCCTAAGTAATATTTGGGGATTTTATAAATGTTTCCAAATTAAGATTTGGGCCATTGTTGAAAACATTTGGGCAAAAATGTTTCGCAATCCTCCAAAATCATTTAGTCCGGTACGTCTATGGATTTGATTAAGATATTTAAGTTTTTAAAAATATGTTTCTTAAATAAGCTTTATTAATTTTTAATTCATAAAAGTAATCGTAATTTATGAAAACTGTTTTTATAAAATTATCCAAAAAAAAAAAATTAATAATGAAATAAGATTATTTTTTATAAAACAAAAGTGATTTGAGGAAACATTTTCTTTATTATTTAACTTCAATAAAATTAATAACAATTTATAATTTCAATAAATTTTACTTAAGTTTTGGGAAGTTATTTCTGATGAACACGGCATTGATCCCACCGGAACCTACAGTGGAGACAACGATCTACAACTCGAAAGGATCAATGTTTATTACAACGAAGCCACAGGTAGGTTGCGGAACGTTTGCATTTAGCTAGAGCAGGGTTTTTCAAAGGGGCTTCTGGGACTTCCAAGGGTGTCAAAAGGCGTTTACCGGGAGGCCACGAGCAGAAGCCTTGCTTTTAGTTTTCACTTGACTTTTGGGACGAAAATGAAGAAATCAGAGGCAGCTTCAAAGTGATGACCTTTTTTCTTTGGTCTTTACTTGACTTTTGGGACAATATTCTAAGCAGGGGTCACGGGTGTTTGAGAGTCTCTGAAAAGGGGCCACGGACTACCAAAGTTTGAAAAACACTGAGCTAGAGTAAAAATGACTTAAAATCTTATTCGGTGTCTGTAACGACTTGATAATTTTATCGATTTGACTGCTATCATATTATTTTATTTATTATTATTATTTATAATTTATAAATGTTATTATTATTCAACCCTACTTCTTGCTCTGTGCTAAATAAAAATTATTAAGCCTGTATTGTTATTCTGGACTTTTAAAACATATTAAACTGCTTCCAAACGAAAAAGCGTGTATTTTAATTATAAATTATTATTAGGTCCTATTTTTAAAACTATATAAAAAAACAAACTTTTGTGTAGTTTTGTGGCCTTTGATGTACCTTCAGTTCAGAAAACACATTTAGACTAATCCAATTATTTGCTATTTTGCAGGCGGAAAGTATGTTCCTAGAGCAGTGCTTGTTGACTTGGAGCCGGGAACAATGGATGCTGTTCGTGGAGGTCCATTTGGACAAATTTTCCGTCCAGATAATTTTGTTTATGGCCAAAGTGGAGCAGGAAACAATTGGGCCAAAGGTCACTACACCGAGGGGGCAGAATTAGTTGATTCTGTCCTTGATGTTGTTCGAAAAGAAGCTGAAGGTTGCGATTGTCTGCAAGGCTTTCAATTAACACATTCTCTTGGTGGAGGTACCGGATCGGGAATGGGAACGCTTTTAATCAGCAAAATCCGTGAAGAATATCCGGACAGGTTAGTCAGAAAGTAATTAAAGTGATTTTGTAATACATAAAATAATAAAGAAAAGTAATTTCTAAAATATCTTCATCAAAATATAATTGCAGGCTTCACCCTGACATTGGCCATCTAAAACTTTTAGTTTTTATTCTACTTAAACTTGTAGTTCTACTGTTCAAGCTATAATATTTTTATAAAAAAAATAAGTAAATTGATTAATCCTTAAACCCTTTTTTTTTTTGTTAACATTGATTAATGTTTGTTTGAAAAACGCAAATTGGTTTGAGGTTGAGCAAACATCACGAATTAAGTTTTTTTTTGATTACCTTGAGAACAAAAAAGCTCTAAGAGTTAGATACAAAATGACTATTAATATTTTTTATTTCATTTATCTTGTATAGTCATGCTGTGCCCTGAAAATTCTTAGAAACGGGCATATGTATAAGCTTTGTGACTGATTTTACAAAAAAAGAAGATTACCAATAAAATGGTTGTCACGTTATACCTGCATGCTGAAATAAAAATAGATAACTTTGGGCTTTTGACCAAATGAATAAAAAAATTGAAACTAGGGCTAAAGATAAGGATGTACTTTTATAGTCATATAATTTTTGGCTTCCAAGAAATCCTTTGACTGTTAACATGATTTTAGCAGCAGATATCTTAGTTGCAGCATTGCTGTTTGATTTCTTTCAATCGGCAAATGTTTACGTAAAACTCATTAATATGTCGCATGGTAGGAAAAAATTTAGTTGGAAGATAACCATAGTGGAAACGAATATCACGTTAAATATGGTCATCACTTTTTTGATCTCATAATGCTTGCAACTTTACTTATAAGCATAGCCATACCTACCGGGAGGAGCAATTGCCCCCCAAGTTTCCAAGATTTGGGCAAAATTCAAATTTTTCGGGCAGTGACAAGAAAATATTTGGGCCAGAGCATAATTTTTCGGGCAGCGATATGAAAAATTTGGGCAAAGTCAGGAGTTTCAGGGCATTGACATTAATCAACTGCAAAAATTAGTTACCAAATTTAGGTGAAGATCTTTTTTTTTAGAGAACACCTTGATTTTGGATCGAAAATTGAAAAATATGTGGCTGAATTCAAGTGAAGACCTTTTCTTTTTTAGAGATCACCATGATTTCAGGACAAAATTTCTTCTGCATCCCAAGAATCTCAGACAATTTTTTGTCCTATCCATAAAGTACTAGAAAATCATGATTTGGGCAAACGTCACAAGATTTGGGCAAAACTTCATTGCCCCCCAAAAATTTTTTGGGCTGGTACGCATATGCTTATAAGCAATGCTTTTGATATTGGGTCAAGCAATATGTGGGATTGTAACATTTGCGAATAAGACAACATTAATTTATATATTATTGAACATTAGAACTCTGAAATACAAGTCCAATGATTTGAAATAAAATTTCATAAAAATTCTTAAAAAAACTCTTGTACTAACTGGTAGACTGCTTTACTTGATTGTCTACAAGTTAGAATTTTTTAGTTTGAAGGTAGCATTTATATTCGCTGGTTTTTTTATATTTTTGGATAAAGCATCTAATTGTCTGGACATTTATTATGCAGAGAAAAGTGGAAATAATAATTAATGCTTTCACTGTTTTTTTTTGGCTTTGTTTCTAAGCTCCATAAATTATGGTTTTTTAAATTATTTTTAAAAATAATATTAAAAAACTAATAAAAATTAAAAAACTAAACAAAAACATTAACGCCTAAAATATTTATAAAATGTTTTTATAGATTTGAATAACTTTTTTAAATTAATGCAAAAATTAAGAAAAACAATTTTGTTATCATTTCCATTAAGTATGTTGAGACTAAAATACAAAAACAAAACACTCCGAAAAGGAATGATCTCCGGACTTTTTGCCAGGCGATGAGTTACGAAAACTTCGACATACAACGTGTCCGAAAAGTTTATATTAGTGAGGATCTACACAATTTCGGTTTAATTCTCGCCTCGTCGTGTTGTTGCTTTCTTTGGAAAAGCATTAGATCTTTTTTTGCGCCTTTTCACGTTTTTATGAAAAGTAAAATAGTCAAACAAAAGATTTTAATTGGACAACAAAAATTTGCTAGGTACCGTTATGTTCTACAAACGAAGTGTCTTGTTTTAAGCGCCTACTTCACTGTCCTTCAAATCTGAAGAAAATATAGCAGTTACTACGATAATAACGATGGTCATATTTCATAAATCACCTTTTTTTTTAATTGAAAAGTTTTTACTTACAGGAAGACTTTGTCAATTCAAAAATTGCTTTTTCAGGATAATGAACACATTTAGTGTAGTTCCTTCACCAAAAGTGTCGGACACCGTCGTAGAGCCATACAACGCCACCCTATCCGTACACCAGTTGGTTGAAAACACAGACGAAACTTATTGCATTGACAATGAAGCTCTTTATGACATTTGTTTCCGTACTTTGAAGTTGACCACGCCTACATACGGAGATCTAAATCATCTTGTTTCTGTCACTATGAGTGGTGTTACAACTTGCTTGAGATTTCCAGGTATTCTTTATGTTATCAAAACTACCGAAGAAATTTTATAGAGTAATTGAATGTGGTTGTAAAACATTGCCGATATTTAAAAAATATGTATAGCACTTTTATTGTTAATTACCGTAAAACCTCTAATTGAGCGCCACCCTGTTTTTTCAAAAATAACCGTAAGCGATTTTTGTTTATGCAACTAACCCGGATTCCCCTGCGGTTACTATCGCTTCTTCAGAGATCCATTTTCTCTAGTTTTTTTTTTTATTCCATGCTAATGCTGATGCTGAAAGAGGGATTTTGGGTTAGTTTCACCGCAAAAAGAAATTGCTTACAGCGACTTCTTGAAGAGACAGGGTGGCGGAATTAGAGGTTTTACGGTATATGCATTTGGTCTGATTTCGTACCGTAATCGATCCTTGGTGACACTATAAAGTGAAAATTTTTGATTTTGATCAACATTCACCCCAATTTATTCCTGGATTAACAGATTAAAAACACTCTAATATAGCAGACAGATTTGAATTTTTTTTGCAATCTATCCGTATCAATTTTATTCTTATTTGCATAGAAATATTCATATATTTTCATCAAATTTTTCTTCATTGTAATATTTAAAAAAGTTTAATGAACAGGACAATTAAACGCTGACCTACGGAAATTGGCCGTAAATATGGTTCCGTTTCCCCGTCTTCACTTCTTTATGCCTGGCTTTGCTCCTCTCACAAGTCGGGGAAGCCAGCAGTACCGGGCTTTGACTGTTCCTGAACTGACCCACCAAATGTTCGACGCAAAGAACATGATGGCCGCTTGCGATCCCAGACACGGGCGATATCTCACCGTCGCGGCCATGTTTCGGGGGCGCATGTCGATGAAGGAGGTCGATGAGCAGATGCTGAACGTTCAAAACAAAAACAGTTCTTACTTTGTCGAATGGATTCCAAACAACGTGAAGACTGCAGTTTGCGACATTCCACCAAGAGGTCTCAAGATGTCGGCTACGTTTGTTGGCAACAGCACAGCAATTCAGGTTTATTTAAACAAAATGCAATTTTGTTCCAATAGTGCGGCGATTTTCAATATTTTTTATCCCATGGCATAGGTCTGAGCTAGGACATAAAAGGATTGAAGCACATCATCAGTTTTAGGAACTTTTGAATATTTAAAATAGAAGAAATGATAACAGTGTATTCAAGGATTAAAAACTCTAGTAGTTTACAAATTTATTTGAAAAGTTTGTTGAAGATCGTGATTTTTAAAAGGATTTGAAAATTTTGCTTGTGTTACATAGTAATAGCTGCCATTGATAAGAAACCATGTTTATTTATTTTAAGCATTAAAAGTAAAGACATTGCTAAAACGCACCTAATACGGGTATAATACCAAAAAAAATATTGGGAACCCTGACTCATTCCTCTTGTTTGAGGAAGAATCGATTCTACCGTAAACTCTCGCAGTACACCCAAAGGTATGTAGAATAACGGCAATTACACTGTGGTATACACAGTGGTGGCCTTACAAAAGAGGAGCCCGATGCAAGAAAAAGACGAGGCCAATTTTTACTGCGCCAAGTTTTTTTTGTCACAAAATAAAGTGATCTCAAGGTATTTACTTTCAATTGATGTCTGAAATCTTCCTTTTTGTCCCAAAATTATAGTAATCTTTAAAAAAAAAGAAGTCCACAGTATCAATCGAGTACATTATTCCTACTTTCATTCTAAAGTTGAAGTGCTGACAGTGTGGACACCGTCATGGCGCTACTATGAAGAAATAGAACAATATTTTGCCTGGGGCCAAGCACTTTTTGACGTTTTTTAGGGGGGCGATGCGCCCCCTCTGTTCGCATTGTACTAAAGCCATTATTGGATATACATATAAAATGTTTGTGCAGTAGAACATGTGAATTTAAAAGTATAATTAGGTGACGTAGATTGAAGCGTTGATTAAATGATCGGGGAGTGAGGGGCGTTAAAATAAACAAATGAATGTAAGTACGTTAAACCCGGGTAATGAAAATAAGAATTTTTTTCAGTGTCCCGATGTTTGAATTACATTTTATTTTATTACGTTTGAATTCGAATAATTTAATTATATTTTCATAAAAAAAAATATTATTAATATTTTTGTTATACTAGTAAGTACAAGACTAATTTTTGTTGTTGCTTTTCTAATTTTTTTCAAAATGATACGGTTTTTACATGTTTTTTAAGTAAAGGGCTTTGAAATTATCAAATCTTTGCAATTTGTAGACTTTGTGAAGGAGAATTTAAAAAATTTTGGGATCAATCTTTTTGTAAAAAAATTTTAGTCATGTCTGGTAAAGAGTTTTATAACCACAAGAATTAGCTATTGAATTTTAAAAAATGCTCCCTTGTCAGTACACTATCGGGTATCAGGTATGGTGGAAACTTTTACCTAAAATTTCACCCAATTAAAAGTTTTCGAACGACAATTTCTTTACTGTTTTTTGGCACAAACATTTTTGTAAGTTTTTAGCACTTCACTGCTCTATTTAAGGAAGGAATTATTGTTTAACTCCAATTTATATCAATACTACAAGGAAATGTTGTTATGCTTCTAAGTAATAATCAGCAGTGTCCCGCTACTGATTATCTTTTAAGTTTCGATTACAGTCAGTAAAAACAAGTTGGTGAGTTTCAGAGTATGCTTATTTAAAAATTTTTAGTTGCTTCTTTTGCTTTATTTTGTGAAAGTAACTTTTTGATAAACATGATTTTCCAGTTGTTACTTAGCTTAAGATCTTCAATTGTCTAGGATGATATAAATTTTAGAATTTTGTCTTACTTTTTTAAGAATATGTTGAGAACAATGTTGTTTTTGGAATCTTTCATAGCCGCGTTAGCCTGCTCTTCAATTATTCTTAATCTTTATACTTTACATCAAAATACTTCCTATTAACTTTTTATCTATCTAAATTTTAATTTATATCTGTATGCTTTACTTCGCCGGTACAGAGCTCAATAACCAGATAGCTAGAGCCGTATTTATTAATGAAAGCACTAAAATAGAATAAAAATTTAAAATCCAAAACAGCCTGTTTCGCCAAAGGGGGCTCATCAGGTGGAATCTTATTCTATTTGAATAAGATTCCACCTGATGAGCTTCTATTTGAATTATTCTATTCACATGATGAGCTTCTATTTGAATTTTCTATTAGATTTTATTTGAATAAGATTCCACCTGATGAGCCGTCTTTGGCGAAACAGCTGTTGTGGATTTTAAATTTTTAATTTTTATTCTATTTTAGTGCTTTCACCAATAAATTTTAATTTATGTAAATAGCGATTATTTTTTTATTATAAATGGTCTATTGAGTCTACCAGTGTGCTCCAACAATCTTAAGTACCAGTGTATTTTTTTTTGTCAAATCATGGTCAACTCGAAATGTTTTATAGAGCAGTGCTTTTTAATCTGTGTATTGTACAACCCAGGTTATACCTAAATTTTTTAAAGGTGTACCAGCTTGATAAGGTTTATAGTCTGATTGATTATAAAAAAGTTTACATTTTTTTCTTATCATTTAATATTTTGTCACAATAAAAAATCTAGTAATTAAGGCGGAGACCTTTTTGCACTTCAATTGTTCTTCAACCATCTTTTTTTTTAATTATATATTTATTAATAGGAAAAAAATAGATGAAGAAAAAAAAAAAGATTCTTCACTTTGATTATACATTTTTTAGTCTTTAAAAGATGTTTTAGAACTACTCGTAGAGTATATAGATAGCTTTTTCAGTTTAGTCAAAAGGGTGTAGCCTACCGTGGCAAAAAAGTTTGAAAAGCGTTGTTATATACGTAGGCCTACAACATTAAAAAAGGACAACAATTATTTCATGACTGACTTATAGGTTGTTATTTGAAACAAACTCACTCGGGACTTCTCAAGCTTTAAAAAATGGTTTGGAAATTCAAAGTATCGTTTTAACTTTTTAATAAAATATGATTGTTTTGATCTGCAATAGTCCAAGTTAAAAATGTTCTGCAACAGAATAAGTTCTATAAGATCCTTAAAATACTTAAACTGTTGCAGAACATCTTTTTTTATTCCAGAGTTCTAAACCTTTTAAACCTTATTTTAGGAGCTTTTCAAACGGATTTCGGAACAATTTACCGCTATGTTTCGTCGAAAAGCTTTTCTTCATTGGTATACTGGTGAAGGCATGGATGAAATGGAATTCACAGAAGCGGAAAGCAACATGAACGACCTTGTAAGCGAATACCAGCAATATCAAGATGCTACCGCTGAGGATGAAGAAGAATATGATGAAGAAGAAGGGGAGGAAGATGAAGAAGCTTAAACGAGTAGTAATAAGCTTTGATGTGGTCAACTATATTGGTATGCCTTAAAAGAGAGACACTTGTTTTATACTTGATTTAACAGCCTTTGCTATCTCCAACATTCATATTAAAGATGTCATTACATGTACGTGGTGTGTGTGCATTAATGCGATAAAACGGAAGCTAAGCTTACGCAAACCAGTCACGACATAGCACAAACAGCCGGCAGAAAATCGATGTTTGACGTGAACAACGATTGCTCTTTAACGAAAGAAGGCCAATCTGTTCTTTGTGTTTTGGTAAAAAACATTTTTACTTTTTTTAAAAATCATCTCATCGTTTTGGTTTTGTAAAGCAGCCAACTAATAAAAAAATATTCCGTGCCAAGAATAATTGATAATCTTTAAAAAAAGCTGCTCGTCATTTGGGGCATTTTTCAATTTTTCAAAAGCTCCTAACCATATTTCCAATAGCAAATGATTGCTCCACGCTATGACGTAGGCATATATTTTTAGCCAACGCATGATTGGTATCAATAAAGAAAACTTAAAGCATGTAATAATAATATAATACTGAAATCTCTAGTTCAGTGAAGTTGAAATGTTGACTATACAGTATGCTTGGCCGTCTTATTATAGGCACCTCTAAATTTTATATAAAAAAATACAATCGGATAGCAATTTCTTGTAATCTCCGAAAATGGGTTCGGGAGAAGCGCTTGACGGTTGCTTTAAGCATAGCAGATCTTGAGATTTTCCTGCAAGTCTACAGGATAAATATAGATAAAAATTTTAAAAAATAAAGAAATTAATCTTTGAGTAAAAAACATTTTGTTTTGAAACAACGTCATGTAGGTCATAATGCCGCTGTAATAAGATAAAAAGAATTGTAATAAATTAATTTAAGCAAATTAGATCTGATTGTGATAACTCTATACACAATCTATTTTGACCTTTTTGTGCAACAGGGAATTTTAATTGTTCAAAGCTATTGTAACTTCAGGAGCGCCGGAAACTTTTTTGACGGGAGTGGCAAATTTCAAACAAACGCACCTTTTGTTTTATTGGATAGAAAAAATTGTAGATAAGGTTTCAAAACTAAATGGAATCGTCTGAAATGGAAAATTAAATCTTGGAAATATAGTTTAAGACATAGTCGCACCTGGCAAAAAATTTGGGGGCAGTAAATTATTGCCGAAATTTTATCAGCGATTGGCCCAATCATGATCTTTTAGTATTTCATTAAGACGTCAAAATATTACATCTATTTAAAGTGAAGACTGTTTTTATCTTCGCCAGGTTTTGTGCTTTAATAGAACCAAAAACTATTTATTTTCTTCCAAGTCTAAAAAAACTAGTGATGATAAAAAAAGTGACATTTCTTTTCGTCCAAAATACTAGTGAAAAACAAAAAAAGTTGTAAATCTAAATGGACGTGATAATTCTCTTTTTTGTTCACAAAAAGAAGTGAAGACCAAAAAAAGGTCACAACCTGATTTAAATACTTTTTTAAAGCTTACATATATCTTTGAGTATCATCCACCAAAAGAGTGTCTTTTTTCTCGATTTTGCGCCTTTTGCTAACTTACTCTTATTTGCTGTTGTCACATCATTATTTTACAGACTTTAAAACTTGATTAGCTTTAATTTTGGTCGGGCACAGGGGGACAAATATTGGAGATCTAAATATAGGCTAGTGCAAATTTTTTACTTAGTGTTTTTGAATGCTGTTTTCAGTTAACGATAACTAATGGTCGAAACCAAAAAAAGTTTTTTTTCGAATAAAAGTTTTTGCTCTACTATTACAAGTTGCCGATCGCAAATGCGAAATAGTCTGGTAATTTCAGACGGTCAGGATGTTGACCAGAAAAAGAACATTTAAATAAAATTGACATTTTATACTTGAAAGTGTTTGAAAAAGTAGCAAAACGTAAATCTAAACACCTACCTATTTATCATGATGACTTTTTTCCTCGTTTTTTAAACTAAACTTAGAGGCTAAACAATTTTTTTCAAATTTAAATTCGTAAGAAAATTTCTAAAAATTCAGAACCAGTTCCTTCCGAAAAAATTCTACCTAAAGATAGCCTTTTCTTCAGTTTTAGAACGAATAGTGGAAATACAGTAGACCTCGGTTTATCCGGATTTGATGTGAAAGACAAAATCATCCGAATTATGCGAAGATCCGGATCATACCAAAGACTCTTTCTTCTATCCTTCAATTATTCGGAGTTGTAGAATATCAAAAAAAAAACCTTAATTAAACTTTTCACGACCGAATAATTGAATTATTTTGAAATAAAAGAGTTTTTGATGCAGAAAAACAGTACAATACACATTTACACTAACACACAGATTAAACACACTTCGCTGTAAAAAAAATCAGTAATTTTGGATTGTGGCAGACATTTCAGCCATTGATCATTAAGTATTTGTTTTAATTGAAAAACAATATCTTCCATGTCAGAACATAAACAACCAAGGCCATAGTCCTGCAACGTTCTCATGACTGCGTAAGCGTCACTCAGTTTTGGGACTGGGTTTTCCTCGTCTGTAATTTGATTCTCGTTAAACATCAAAACAGTAAGGAATTATTATGCACAAAGAATACCGCAATCTATCACTGAAACAAACTTTTAAAGTCATTAAAGTTGAGTTATAACTGCATAGCACACATGTAGAAGTAACATAGCAAACGCTTTTACAGCAATTATAATATAAAATGATGATTGTGATGCAGACAAGACACAGCGTTTCCCAAACTTTTTTGGCGGCGAAATCCTGCAAGATTATTCAAATTAACATGGAATCCCACTGCAAAAAGTAAACATAAAACTTTTTTTCATCTAATTCTTAATGGTCATTATTTAGAGATTGTGATGGAGAACAAATTTAAGAACAATGAAAGTACCCACAAACAATTTAACAAAACAAGCACGATGTCTCGAATGGGATGAATGCACTTTCTTTCTCTAGTGCACCATAACTAAAAAGTTTGGCTAAGTATGTGACAGTTGCATTCTCATATCTGGTGTAGCGTCCAATCTGGCGCGATACTACATCAATGCAAGCGATAATAGCGATTGTGTTTCTTTTTTTGACAAATTCTCATATTCTTCAATTAACTTCCCCCAAAAAAAGCAATAGGAATTTCTGCATATTAAGCCTTTAAGACATTATCACATGTAAGTTTTATTAAGCTTTCTTGTTCCGATGCTGCTAACTCCATTGGCATTTCCGTAATTTTAAAAGGATTCTATACCCAGCAATATTTTTGCTTTGCAAATTTAGAAAATACTTGTGTAAAGATTCGGTCAAGCTGCTTAAGGTGATTTTCAATGTCACCGGAAATTGTATCCTAAGTCTTCTCCAGATTCTACTATAAGTTCACTAAGATGTTGAAAATATTTAAAAGACTTTTTTCTAACATCTGACGAGCAGAACTACAGCTTTCGCGATAAAGCTATTATTTTATCTTGTTCTTGAAAAACAGATAACTCTTTACTTTACAAAAATGCTCAGGTTTCATTTAGTTTAAAAAAGATATCAGCTAAATAAGCAAGTCTCAAAAGCCAGTCTGGAATTTTCAGTCTGTTCGATAAATGGAATTTGCTGTCTCGAAAATAAGGCATCAATTCTCTTAGTTCAAATATTCCATCCAACACATATATTCCCTTGAGAGCCATCTAATCTTTGTATGAAACAACAAGGTTTTATGCTCATTGCTCATAGACTCACACAACTGCTTAAAAATACGATTTTACAATGGTCGAGATTTTGTAAAATTAACAATCTGAACTGCTTTACTTAACACCTTTTTTAATGAGGGTGACATTTTTTTTGTTACCCAAGCATATTTGTGGATGATGCAGTGAAGAAGTTTGCAGTTTTTTACTACATTTTATATTATAGTTAGAGCACCATTTATTTTTGCTCTCATCGACTTTGCTCCATTAGTGCAAACGAAATGCGTTTTTCCCAACTAATATCGTGTGCTTTCATAAAGTCATCAATGACATTGAATATATCATTTCCTGTGCTACGCAACTCTAAACTCTTGTGCAGCAACAATCATCTGTAATTTCTTTATCAAAGGGATACCGCAGGAATACAAGTAAAATCGCCAATCCAGCTACATGTGTAGATTTGTATAATTGCAATGCGTAAGCATCGCAGTTACGTATTCTGGAAATAAGTTACGTCTGCAGCGATTAATTGAACAGCTTAAATATTTTCACACGAAACACAACTTTAGTTATTATCGGAGTTATCGAATGTAGTTCAAAACGTTGGAATTAACTTTCACATGCTCTGTTTTTATGCAATTTCGAATTTCACATCCTGCCGTTTCGTATCGTATGATCACGTGATAATACACCCACTTGTATACAGCGATATGGCTCAGTCATAAATTCTAATATAATGAGTTGCTCTCCGGCAGATATCAGTTAGATAAGTTAACTTCTGTCATGGTAATGCTATACTAAATTACCTCTATTATTGTAATTATTTGTTTTAATTTTTATTATGTTTTTAATTCTATTTGAAAAGATTCTATTTGAATAAGTTATTGGTTAACCTTCTGATTTTGAATTGATGCAATTAAACTTGGACATAACGCTAATAACCTCTACACGTCTCTATGTTACTTTCAATGTCGTCAATTCTCCTTGCAACCGTGCTGTTAGACAAAGAAACCGATTTCAGTTTTTCAACAGATTCTGCATCAAGAACACTTGATTCAACATCAGTCATCACAGATTTTAGGGGCAATTCAGCAATGGTGTGTGCTTGAACGGCCAGAATTATGCAATAACTAACTTTGTTCGATGCAACTGTTGCATTTTCTTGTTCTGTCTTAAACTTTTTTTCATCAAACATTTGAAATTTTCAAAGGATTGTAAGGAGTATTAGAAAATGTTTTGTTGCAAAATAAACAAAGCCCGTCTGAGTATTTCTCATTGCCAGTCTAAGTAAGCCTAAAAGTTAAATAGCTACGACAGTATTTGAGCTTTTTGCCTCTCTCACATCAGAACTGGTAGATGCACATTGCTCTGTTTGTAAGTGTTTACGCCAGAAACAGATGATTTAATTCCGTGTTTTCATTGTCTTTTGTTGATTTTCTTGGTTGTCTGGGTACGATTTTCAGCCATCGTTCCATTTTTTAGAATTTAGATGGACAATAAGCATAGGTGGGCAGTACCGTGTACAAAAGTACCGGTACCTTCGGTACTTAGTACCGGTACTTTTTTTTATAAAGTACCGCGGTGCTCTGTCTAATTTTAGGGTCATTAAAAGCTTTTTTTGCAAGCATTGCGGCATGTTTTTGTTTTTCGTATCGATTGCAGCTTCAAAGTAGTTTCTTGATTTACAGTAGTATTATCACAAATTCACATTTGTCAAACTTATGTGTTTACCAGTACTTTCCCCATCCTTCCGGTAGTAGTTACTAGTTAATTTTAAGTAAGGTCAGGTTTAGGAACGTTTCACGCACTTCACAGCCAGTAGCCCTTTTGCAACTTTTTATTTAGGTTAAGCTTACTCAGGCCAGTAGGGTAGTCTGGGTAGACTAGCATTTTAGTTATGTCTCAAATAAAGACTAAAAAAGTAAATTAAAAATTTCAATCCACTACAATATTTTGGTATCTCTGAAAGCAATTATCTGCTAGATCTTCTGGTTGCTTACGGACCTGTATATATAGCATTAAATAAGCAGGTACGGTATTGCTTAAAAGTTGCCCTTAGTAAAGTAGTTCTCAACCTTTTTACTAGCAAGCTACCATCTAGAAGTTTTTTTTACATTACGTACCACAAAGTTCATTAAAAATTAATTATTTCGAATTTTTGTTTTTTTTAATTTTCGTCCCAAAAATTATATGTTCTAAAAAAAAAGGTTTTCGCTGAAAATCTGTCATATCTAAAAAACACAATTTAATCCGAGTGTTGGATTTTTATAGAATCTAAAAACTATTCACGTACCACCAGTGCTGGATATTCAAAGTTAGGGGCCAGAGGCAAGGATTTCCAAAACTTGATGTTCCTTAAAAAGAAAAGGGCTTTGATCTCGCATTTCCCTCTTTTCTCCCAAAATCATAGTGATCTCTAAAAAAAAAGTGTTCACTTTGATTTGATCTCCCTTTTCGCTTTTTTTTCTCCCAAAAAGGTTTTCACTTCGGATCGATCTTCTATTTCCCACAATGATCTCTAAAAAACCTTATACAGCAAAATGAGATTATATGCGGTATCTTCGAAAGGGGGCCGAGGCAACTGCCTCATTCGCTTCACCCAATATCCACCATTGCGTACCACCTAAAAAGGTCTCACGTACCACTAATAGTACGCGTACCACAGGTTGAGAACCACTGCCTTAGTATAACGTTTTTGTATGAGTCTGAAAAATACGTAGATGGAGTTGAAATACGATAAAAATCAATAAAAACTTTAAATCTTGAAAACGAATGGTGGGTTTGTTTATGAAGCTTATTTTGTCTTATATTTTTCCATCAATCTTAATCATGTTATTAAAGTGCATAGAAAAAAAAAAAATTTTAAAATTGGTTGAAAAAATATTGTTTTAACTTATCCATTTACTGTAAATATCAGGTTTTGTTTTGACTAAATGGAAGAAAAATCATTAATTGCTTATGCGCTTGAAGTTTTACATTATATAATTAATTGTATCATTTTTTTATACGCCAGCGTCAGTCTATGTCATTCGACTCTGTGTTTTTCTTGAAACTTTATTCAAACTCCATTTTTTTGACCAATTTTAACAGAATAAAAAGAGGTTACTGAAATGAAATCAACCAATAAAATTCTAATTACCACAAAAAAATGGCACAATCATTTTTAAGTGTTAATATTGAACATAACGAAAAACGCACCAACAGAGGTTATTTGACTTGTTTTTATTCAAGCAGACGACATATCAAATGTAGCACAGTTGAAAGATCCCTGCTCCAGTTTTTTCTTATATTTTTGTTTGCAACAAGAACAGGCAGTGGAAAATATTTTACAACAATACTCACCGGTATTAAAATTTAGCATAAATGACTTGGTGTAAATAGCTATTTTATTTTTATATGTTGCTTTCTGTACAGTACAATATCTAGATAGGTGTGCGTTCGTTTTTCCTCCTTGTAAGTTTATGTTTGAAATAACTCTAAATAGAATAGCCTACTTTTCTTTATTGCACTGAGCGTTTGATGAAAATGACCAAAAGATCGAACTATATAGATTCATTTAAAAAGTGAAGTTTTGAGAAATATTTGTCGCAGTTTGCTTGAGGTGATCGAAAATTATCAAAGGACTTCCGTCCTACTTTTGAATTATGCTGGGAACTGTATCGAACATTAGTATCAGTATCAGTATCTTTTATTTCAGTTCCGCCATAAAAAACATAGTAAAATAGGAAATTTGTAAGTCTAAAAAGCAGAACAGAAAAAGGAAGAGGCAACAAAACGATAAACGTTGTGGCATGCAATCAAGATAAGAAGAGATTTTTAAGAACAAGTGTGCATGGTTGCAGCACCTTTTAAGAGAAACCAAAAAATAAAAAAAGAAATGAAAAGAAAGAAAGAAAATAAAAAGAAAAAAGCGTAATCCGAGTCATATGTAGACGCTGTTGTCTCGGCGGAAAATGTGGTGGGATACACAACAGGTCGCTGGCAAAAAAGTTTACATAATTTTATTTTACGTATTACGTAATTTAACAATACATTTACGTAAACAAAGTCAAAAGACATTCGAATAACATACATATTGTGTTAAGCTTAGTGCAATATCATTAATTGATTGCATACGCGTACCAGCCAAAAAAAATATGGAGGGCAATGAAGTTTTTCCCAAATTTTGTGACGTTTGCCCAAATCCTAATTTTCTAGCACATTACGGATAGGAAAAAAAAATTGTCTGAGATTCGCAAACCAAGAACAAATTTTGTCCTAAAATCAATGTGATCTCTAAAAAAAAGCCTTCACTTGAATTCAGTCTCATATTTTTCAATTTTCGACCCAAAAGCAAAGTGTTCTGTATAAAAAAAAATCTTCATCCTAAATTTGGTAACTATTTTTTGCAGTTTGATCATTGTCACTGTCCTAAAATTTTTGATTTTGCCCAAATATTTTCTTGTCACTGCCCGAAAAATTTCGATTTTGCCCAAATCTTAGAAACTTGGGTGAGCATTTGCCCTCCCTGCCCCCCCGGCAGGTATGGCTATGATTGGTTGTACTGATGTTATGATACCAATATTCTAATGTCAAAATTCGTACTATAAATTAAATAATTCTGAAAGAAACAATGTCGGTGTCGTAAGTTGTGACAAAATCAATATTAAAATCCCGAATTACTCTCGGTAGAAATTTATTTTGATGATAATGACTGTTTTGGGAAATGTTAGGTTGTTTTATACTCTGACGCAGGGATGCTCAATCTTTTAACCATTATGGTCCAACTTTTGTCGAAAAATTTATTGCGAGTCGCAATCGATGCAGAAATCAAAGTATCTTCTTTTTTGTTTTCACTTATTTTTAATGTGTTATTTTTTAATGAACCTCCTTGATAACAGGAATTCGGACTACAAATTTAGTTAAAGACCAAACAAAAAAGGTCACCAGTTTGATATATCTACGTGTTTCATTCTTATATAAAGCGAAAAATCTCTAGTGGGACGAAAATTAGCCTATTTATTCCGATATTTTTGCGAGTCATTGGATTGATTCAAAACATTACAATAATTTGATTGATTATGTAATTACAAATTCTGTGGTAGGCTTCAACAATAGACTTTGCGGGACTCGGGTCGGGCAGTCCTGCTCTGACGAAATGTATTAATAAATAATTCAATGTACGGTAAATTTAAAATAAAAAAATATACGCCAGAGCATTAGTCAAATTCGACTACAAAATATTCTACTATATATGCTAGACTAACCTACTAAACAAGAAAAAAGCTTGCAAAAATCAAAAAAAATTTATTTCACCAAAGTAATCAATCCTAACTAAATTTTTTAAATTAGGCTTATTATAACATTTTGAAATAATTATAAAAAAGTACGATGTGACACTTAAAATTTCAATTTTTTTCTTAGAATGAATTGTATTTTTTTTTATTATATAAAAAGTTCATTTCCAAAATTGTTTAAAAAGTCCAGTGAATTTTGAAAACATTCGTTGTTGCTAAGATCGAAGCATTTTAATAATGAAATCAGATTTTGCTGAAATAGAGCTTCTTCTTCTGTGAACTGCAGTAACCTCCCTAAGGGGATTTTAACAGTGAAATAATTTTACTTTTAATCATACGATCAATCAAACCGCCGAAGTCGTTAACTTTCTGAAACCAATCTTTGCTTTTCGGCCAATTTACGAAAGTTGACTACCTTTCGAAAACTTGCTTTTCCAATCCGAAATAATATTTTATTGCAACATTTAAGTACCGGTATCTCTATCCAAAGAGTATGAAATTTTTTTCTATGCAACCTTAAATAGCACTTTTGTTGACCCCAGCTGATTTTAGCTGGAGTCAACAACAAGCTGTAGTGTTCTGATGAGTCCTAACAAGGACGAAACAGGTCTTTCGGCAATTGCTTGTTGATTGGCTTGACCATTCTTACTTAATGCTAGCAATGGAACTGCAGGGTTTAGCTTGACTTTACCCGATTTGTGTTAGCTGACTCGTTGTGGTCAGCATATCGAAACCACCGTCAGTATGCCCTTGCGGCTTAGCCGTATTTATCGTAGTTACGCTGGTAGTTCATTGTTTTCATTAAACTACAACGTCATAACATGTACAATAAAATTGTGCATGGTCACCGCACCAGTTGTGCAAAAAAAAGAGTGATTATCGTGTTTAATGTGCATATAGTAATTATTGTGCAAAAAGACATTGTAGCTTTGGAAAAAGTAGCAATTTTGCGTGCAATTATGTCAAATCTTTAGCGCTTTCGGCGCTAAATATGGTATATCAGAAATTATAGGACTCAATCTTAGTGTAGTAAATATTTTCTGAAGGTATTGCATTTGCAAGGAACATTATAGTTGTCTAATTATAAAAATGGAAATATTTTGCATAAAATCCAAAATCCACTAAACACCAGATTTCATATTTATACAAATGCCAAAGGGACTTGATAAAATTTTAATTTTGTTGCTTTGCAAGCAAAAATATAAAAAATTATCATAACAGTTAACGGCCAGGGAAGGTTGAGTAATTTTACTAAATCACCAAAACCAGAGTTTCCCAAAATGAGGACTGTGATGAGCGCACAAGGGGTCCGCGACAATATGACAAAATTTGTCAACATATATACCTGGTAAAGTAATCCATACCATGAAATCCGAGACAGATTCAAAGTGAAGATCTTTTTTTTAGAGAACACTTTTTTTTAGGGACGAATTTTTGTCTATAAACGAACGTCCCGGTTTGCCCCTACGGAAATATGGTATGCCTGTTTATAAGCATTTTTTTTTAACGGATTTTGTGTTATTTATTTTTGGGTTTGTTTTATCTTTCTTCGTTGGTTGGGCAGAAAATTGATGTGACATAAGATTGGGGTCCATGATAAAAAAAGATTTGCAAATAGAGGTTCGTGACCCAAAAAGTTTGAGAATAACTCTGACTAAACCACTGTAATAGGTTATATGGAAATTGGTACGATTTTTGACAAACTTTTTTAAATATAAAAAACAAAGCAGAAGACAACATATTCATTAGGCTTTTCATATATCCGAGGCATATTTTATGCAAAAAATCAAGTTAAAAACATATTCACGCATGTTTTTTTAAATCCAAAGCATAATTGATTTTTGAAAGTGAGCAGTTGGATACATACGATATTGTTTTCGCTTTGTTAAATACAATTTTTAAATGTTAAATGAAATCCAATGTATGACAGAGTTTTAGTTATTACTACTAATTCGTATTATTAAAAAGTACCGAGTACCGGTACCGCGGAACTTTTTTTAGTACCGTACCGGTACCGCGGTACAATTTTAGCAAAGTACCGGTACCGCGGTACTTGTGCCCACCTATGACAATAGGTATAGTTAATATGTATTATCTTATAATATATAATATAACTTCATAATAATATTAAAAATTCATTGCAAATAAGTAAAAAAATAAGAGTAAGCTTTTTTAAACCGAAAGCCAAGCCCCAAACCAGATAAGTTCACTTTACCACCAAAATGTTTAAAAAATTAAAAACAGTAATTTTTATTTGTGAAAGCGACTGGAGTAGGAGTCACTTTTTTGTAGGCCGCAGATGAAGTCAATTTTTTGAAAATGGAGTCAAAGTCGTGCAATTTTGACTTAAACGCAATATTCCTGCGGATCTAACCGGTCTGCCTAGCCGTGGAAAGCATTCTTGTTACCAAATCTGATAATAAATTCATCACTTCAGTCTATCGAAAGCCCACTTTCACAGGTCAATATATTCATTGGAATTCCTTTGGACCAAAACAACGTAAAACAAATCTCATTGATACTTTAACACATTGAGCCTTAAAAATCTGCTCTAAATCTAGATTAAAACATGAACTAGACAATATTTGCTCTATTCTTGTACGAAATGGTTATCCAGAATTCCTTATTGATTCGAGAATTTCCAAAAAACTTTTACGTTTCCAACAAAGCACTAAAGAAGGCCCAAAAAATACCCTGTCTATTTAAAATTGCCTTGGATTGGCGAAAATTCCCTGAAATTTGAAAGAAAAATAAAATCTTTGGTTTTATGGCAAGCAAGAAATTTACTATAAAAAGATGAGTATAGGGAATCACTCCTAACTCTGCCACTGCTTTAATAATCGGGAATCACTCCTAACTCACCACTTCGAATCAAATAGGAATAATGATTAAAAATCGTTATCAGCTTCAAATTTTACTGCTATAATGAATGGATTCGACGTTTTATCAACTTCAAATTTCTTCAATGGTTTCGACGAGTTATCAACTTCAATTTATTCGACGTGTTACCAATTTCTATTTTCAATTTTCAGTAATCTTTTTAAATAACTTCCCTATTCTTAGCACAATTTGGTTATTAATTCGATCTAGGTTACTTAGACAACGTCATTCTGTTATTCCACTATTTCGCTGGCGTCCGAAATTCTTCTTATTAATTTGCCTTTTAATTTTAATAGTTAGAATTCCAAATTTACAAAAGAGTTGCATTGGAATTCTCATAGTTCATTATATTCGTTGATTTCTTTGGCTTTTTATCAAATTTTTCCGCAATGAACTATTTCGGCTTGTTATCCTTTCCAAATTTACTGCTATTTTTCTAATTGTAATCGTAATTATATATACCTGACGAGATCAAACAAGATCGAAACATGCGCTTGTCGTATATTATTATTACAATGTTGAATATAATTTGAAATTGTGATTATTATTATGTTTCATTGATTGGGTGCCTTCACCAATAAGGCATTTTAGATCCGTGTCTAACCAAATAATTTTGTATACTTGTGATACGAAGCACGAGATCCCTTTTCATTTATGTTACATAATTTGTCACGCTACTAAGTAAGCTTCGATAACGCAAAGCTTTGCCTTTTAATCATTAAATACTTTTAATTATTATGATAACTGCTACTAACCTTAATTTTTAGCCAATCAGGATCAGTCTTAAAACTTTTGAAATACTACGTTCAGTTCTGCAATTCATTCTAGCGAAACCTCCTGAAGAGAGCTAGACGAAAACGTTCGAGTTTTCAAAACAGCCTTTTTTAAGGCTACTTATTTAACAAAAGAGCTTTAGATGAAGCATTTGCTGTTAAAAGCTATTTTAAAGCATGCTTATTTCACCTTACTGAGATAGATTAATGACCTGATTTCTAACTTTTCAAAATAGGAAGTTTACCTTTTTCTATAAGCATAACCGATCTGCTGTTTGCGTTAAGTATCCGATAGGTCTGTTAGGCTAGCACTGTGCCATAATACATTCCGTACGCAAAGTTCCATTGTTATGTAAATTGTTTATTGTTAAACTCATATTGGCTGACTTATTCGTAAAACAAAAGCGTTTATCAATGTTTTTGCTTGAGAAGGTTTGCATGAGTAATGGATTGGAGGATACTTAGGGCGCTAGTTCAGGGCATATGCCTGAAACAAAGTTATTACTTGCAGTTATAGATCGCAACAACAAAAATATTTATCAGTTTTTGATTTTATACTTGAATACAGGGTAGTAGCACATGGAACCCTTTAGATTCTTTAATGGAACTCAAGGGTTCCGCGGAACCCACTTTGGGAAACGCTGCTCTACGTCAATGATAAAGCAAAAAAATCTGAATTACAAATAAAAAAAGCATTTTTTATCCGAATGGGCAAAGATCCGCATTAAATAACCCGTAATCCAAAGCTTTTTATTAAAAATTATATAGGAAATTATTTGTACTTTCAGTTTTATCCGAGTTAAGCGAAATTCCGCATTAAGCAAATCCGGATTAACCGAGGTCTACTGCACGTCAAATATTTTTATTGTTCGCTTTTTCTATTAATAAGCTCTTGTATAATCGGGATTACCATCGTACTTTACTTAAGAACCATTTCTTTGGCAGAACATTTCCTTGAGAAGAGTAGAGATTCCACATAATTTCTCTGCTGAATTTGAAAAAAACTAAATCAAACACAATTAATCACAATCGTCTCAAAGCCCGAAACATGTGGCAAGTTTGAAATGCTCATCTCCCAAACATCCCCAAAGTGCAATACTTTGGATGACTTTCATGCAAATTGTCAGGCCGAGGCGACGCGCTCATACTATGCAGGGTTGGCTCTCTCTCTCTCAAAAAACAAGGGTTAAACCTCATTTACGGTGTCATTAATGCAAAGCTCAGCTTATATATTTTTACTTTCATTATGGAAGTTTTTGGGTATCTGAATCCAGCCCTCAAGCTAAAAAGTTTGCCCACCCCTGCGTTAGATTGACATGCTTTCTTACATAGCTGTAATGGGAGTTTTAAGTTTGCACTGCCGTAACTGCCTCTTGTTCGTTTAAAATTTCTAGCCATTGATATGCTTATAAATGCGTGCAATATAGGCTTATAACCTCTTTAGGTTTCTAGTTAGGAAAAAAATTATCAGCCTATAAAAAATTGCAGTTTACATATAGAAGTATCAAGTATGTGGGATTAATAGTTTTTGAATTTCAGTTGAGTTATTCTTCTGAACACCTGAAATTTACGTAAAATCTAATTTTATGCAAAGAAAAAACTTGTGAAAAAGCGAAATACCTACCATAACTCAATCGCAAGTTTATTTCATTATTCTCAAAAAGGTTTTTACAATACAAGTTTATGTACTTTAATAACTTACACCATCGGGTATAAAACGACAGAGTGGGCGTTTTGTACAAAGCATATGCTGGGCGTTTTGCTCCAATGTCTATTACTCTCTTTGGATGATAGTAACTGAGAGCATTCAAATTTGTTGTTCTTGCAACCAAGTGCAATGCTAACTATAAATAAACTACCTTAATTAATTAGACCTTTTTGTTGACCTTTATTTAATTTTTGAAAATATTATACAACTTTGCTGGCTAAAATAAACTTTTTAATTTTATAATTCAACTGCTTGACTTTTCAACACCTGCTTCCTTACAACTGATCAGCAACAGTACGGCTTTTTATTTTGAGGTCTATCGTTGACGATTATGACGCCGTTGCTAAGTAACTGCTAGAGAGCACACAGCCGTACCAGCCGAAAAAATGCTACGGGGGCCAACACAGTTTTTTCCAAATTATATTGACGATTTCCGGAATTATGGTCTCTAGCATTTCATGGACATGAAAAAAAATTTTGTTTAAAACTAGGGTGAAAACAAAAAAAAGTCATTACTTTTAAATGTTTTTTCACATTAATTGTGTTGATTTAATAATAGTATCGTTTCTTTATTCTCAGTAAATTTGAAATTATTTTACACTCTGCTGCATCCGATTCGCCTTGGGTCCAAAAAAACTGAATAAGTTTTTTTCATGGTATACCAGGTTAATATGTTGGCCAGTATTTTACAATTTTTTTCCTGGTTTATCAGGATTTATTTAAAGCAATCTTGGTAAATCCTGTTTTTTTGCGGTAAATATTTTATAGACAATAATATCTCAAAAAATTCAACAAGTTTTTTCATGGTATACCAGGTTGTTAACATGTGAGTCAGTATTTTTCAAGGATTTATTCAAAGGATTCCCGGTGAATCCTGGTTTTTCGCGGCAAATATTCTATAGACAATAATATCTTGAAAAATTCAACAAGTTTTTTCATGGTATACCAGATTGTTAATTTGGAGGCCAGTATTTTACAAGTTTTTCCTGGTTTACCGGGACTTAGTCAGAATGATCCCGGTAAAATCCTGGTTTTTCCACGTTTATTCCGGTTTACCGGGATATTTTTTTGTACAAACTTTATCATCACCCTTAATGTTTTGAGTTTTCGAGTTACGTATTTTTGCATTTTAATTTCTCGTTCTCTTTATCTTACAGTGAATATCGAGTTTAAAGAATAATCTAGGAAGAAGAAAAAAATCATGGTGTACAAATTTTGAAGTTATGAAGTTTATAAATTTATTTTTTATCAACTTTTCTCTGATTGATTCAATGCCATTTGTTTGATGGTTAAAACAGCAAATTATTTTGTGCGATCTTTTCGATCTGGTGAATAAATTGAACATCTAGCGTGACCAAGTGGTTAAAAACGCCGTGCTTGTGATTGACATCGTTTACGTTCAATATCTACTCGCACCAAACTGTTACTTTTTTGGGAAGGACGCTTGATGGCACTTTCCTCTGTTCGGTGGTTTCTGCCAGCAGTTTTAAATTTTAGTCATATCTTTACAAAAACTAAAAAATTTCAACCGGACAGCAATATTGGCATCTGGAAGCGGGTCGGGGGTAATTGCTTGCCCTATGTATAATGCTTCCAACGCTTTCCTGCAAGCCAGGAGGATAAATATAGGAATTAAATGAAGAAATAAATGTATAAATAAAAGCACCATCAAAAATGATTCTGATATCCTTTTAAATGCAACTGTGTTAAAAATGTTTACTTGTTTATTATATTTCATCAGATAAACTGAGATTATGTTGTTATGATTATAAAATGGGGAAGCCTTAGCAGGAAACAAAAACCGAGTAGAAATTCAGCATTCATGCCGGATTGAAATCGTTTCGCAACAACATAGACTTAAATGAGAAAAGTCTTTGCTTGATTGTAGACATTAAGTTGTTCAAAATCAAGACTACTGGTGAAAGTAAAATAATTTTCTTACCTTAATCGCTGATCAAAGGCAAAATCTATACTTCCTCATTATTGTTACCAAAAACATAGACGATACTTTTTTAACCCAGCCCATGAACAACAAAATTAAAAAATAAACAATAAAATATTTAAAGACTTTCGATAAAGGTTTATAGTCAGGGCCGTAACTATCCCCGGTGCAGCCGGTGCAATGCACCGGAGTCCCAGTGCGAGGGGGCCCCGCATTGCTACATTTTATGGTAAAATATTTTCTTTAAAAGCTCAAGTAAACTTATTATTATTAGATGTCACAGTTCATCAATAATTTTAATTTATATTTAACCATCTAATTTATTTAAAGTTTCGATTGTGACGTATTCATTTTAATTGTGACGTATTCATGACCTGATCGATACGCTACCCCCACTCAAGTCTGTTTAATAAAATAAGTTTAAGCTATATTGATCATATAACATCATATTTATCCGTTTTATTTTATCTTGTAATTGTTAATAAGTTTTGCTTTAGGACGTAGTCATACGTAATGTCACGTGATGGTTTTGAGATAATTCTACAATTTTCCACCATAGTCCAATAACTTAATAGCTATGTTACATAACTTGTTTACCAGCCTTTTAACTTGGTGCTTTGTGACGCAACAGTAACTGTCTGGCTGGCTTGTATTGTCGTAAAATAATTAATTAAGAAAATATATTATCTTCATGAAGTTGCTCATTTTTTCTGCAAAATTTTGCCCGCTTCATATAAATAGGTAAATTCGTAATTTGTGCTATGAAAGTCAGCGTTTTGTTGTGTTACTGTTTTGCCTGTGTGACAGGAGTTAAAGTTTTAAGGGTTAGTGAGATCTAACGCTATAGTTTGTCAGAATAGCGATTATTCTATTTGAATAAGCTAAGCAGATTTAGTTTAGCCATCTGGGTGCTAGACGTAATTCTATTAGTCACTGATTAATTTTTATGATTTTTGTTAATAAACTTCTTTCGTTGAAAGAAGTTGTGATTTGAGTGATTGAAAAGTCACGTTTGACCTTTCTATTTGAATCCTTTTTGATAGACATACCGTAGTCCTTACGCTCGCAGCACTACTATTTTGTAAACCAGAAAAACAATAGCAAAGAGAGTTTGTTACATTAAACTTTACTAACCGTTGTCAAAATTTTTTTAAACTTTTTAGGTTTTGAGTATCAACATTGTAAAACTCTAGTTGACTGCAATTTAATATGAAAAGAAATTATTAAAGCGGAGCACAAAAGAGACAAGCTAAAAAGGAGAAAAATAGCTGAGGCAGCCAGAAATTCTCAGCGACTGAGTTCATGGCTAACTGGACCAGAAACATCCAAAGCGAATAAGCAAGATATCAGCATTCGTGAGACAGAATCTACTCTCCAACTTGTTGACGTTAACAGTTTCAATAATAGTACCGATGAAGAAAATTCCGGTATTACTAAACATAGATCAGATGCAAGCAAGAATGACGACTTTCCCACCATTATTGTAAACTTAGAGATCAAGAAAGCAATTATTGCAGTAGGTCCCAAACAACCTGAAGGCTTTTCCCTAAAAATCTGCTCCAAAGCAGTCGTTTATTTTTAACAAATAATTACCAATATGTAACGTAATCAGGTCTAAAACTACAAAGATATTGGTTATGTTATTCATCAAGCATGGATTGTGTTTACTGCCAGCCCTGCTAGTTATTTTCTGATAAAAATGTCTCTGGAGGAACTTCTTACGCACTTGAAAACCCTTGGGGTACAACAGGTTTAATCTCGCAGCGAATTCGAAGTCATGAAAGCTCCACACATCATGCAGAGGCGTGTCTCATATAGGGGCAATTGAGAAACAGGGGAACAATAGAAGAAGCGTTGACGAGTCTTTGCTGGAAAAAACAAACTTTTGGCAAAATGTTTTGAAAACACTAGTAAATGTTACGTTGATGTTATCAAAGTGCAACTTACCTTTTCGCGGATCTGAACTGAACTGCACTGAACTGATCCAGTGAAAAATTTTCGAAGGATAATAAGGGCAATTTTTTCTTTATCATACAGCTTCTTGCCAAATACGACACTGTTTTAGACAAACTTTTACCACTACCTACAGTTTCTCCAAAATATTTAAGTCCTTTGATACAAAATGATACAAAATGAAAAGTTATAAAGAAGCACGACCACATAAAATTATAAAGAATTTTACGCAGTTGATAATGGAATGAATAATAATTCCGAAACGTCCTAAATAAACTTTTTTTTATTAAATAATTTTATTTTGTGTAACTTATATATAATATATATCCTTAATATAATATTTATATACTTAATATACATTTTTAATATAAAATATAATATACTGTATATCCTTAATATAAAATTATTTTAATATAGATAAGTTTATGACGTAAGATTGAGGCAAATAAAAAGTTTAAATCATCTGATTTTCACTACCGTACTTCAGGTGTTATAGCAGTGCTTCTCAACCTTTTTTTGTGGCGACCCAAATGTTAAGCGGAAATCGAGAGTAAAGTTTTGGCGACCCAATATTTTTTATAGACGTTATTGCAAGCATAATAAGGGAACTAAACCTCTGAGGCTGGTCATACAATTGACATGCAATACTTTGTGGGTAGAACAAAAAATTGTGTGGGGTTCTAAGACGTAGACTAATTTTTGTCCCCAAATCAAGGTGTTTTCTAAAAAAGGTCTTTCTTTGAATTCAGTCTCGGATTTCTGATTTTTCGTCCCAAAATCATAGTGTTCTCCAAAAAAAAGTCTCCAAATTCACTTGAATAGTCTCGGATTTCTCATTTTTTGTCCCAAATTTTCGTTCTTTATAAAGTAAAAATTTTGGGTCAACCCTAGGTCGCGACCCAAAAGTAGGTCCAAATTGACACAAAAGAACGAAAGTGGTTTAATTGTTACACAACTAGCCTACACTTGTCGGAGACCCAATTAAACTAAACGGCGACCCAGGGGTTGAGAAGCACTGTGTTATAGGGAGAGATTCTTTTTTTTTAAGAGAAAATTTTTGTTTTGGGATGAAAATCAAGTAATCCGAAACTAATTAAAAGTTCTTCGGATAAAAACCAAGAAATCGGAAACTGATACGAAGTGAAGACTTTTTTCTTTTAGAGAACACTAGTTTTTAGGGACGAAATCTTTTCTATTAACTAGTGTCCTGGTTTGCCGCTCCCAGAATAAAAAAAATTGGGGGCGAAACAATCTTTGCTGGAATTTTATGCGACAAGTCCCCAAAAACCAAAATTATAGGCTTCCACTTTTTTTAAAACTAAATCGGTTTTTTCACAATAAAATGAAAGTAATTCTATTCAAAAAATACGCACAAAAAAAACTTCTTTCATCCCAAATAACGCATGCTCAATGCTGGAAAAATTGGGAAATTGCCAATGATGCGTCTCGGTGTGCCAATTGCCGCCCTTGCCCTCTAGCTTGGTATAACTATGATTATATGTTATGTTTGTGTTAATTATTTATAGGCTATGCTTACATAACCATTTACGTCTATTATATGTCAAAACATTTCAACATTCGGTGGATGTAAGAATAAACTATGTGAGCTTATCTTCGATATGTTGGGAGGAATGAGTATACCCTATCACAACTTCTTCCAGGTCACCCTTGAGAAAGGTGTAGCACCTATGAGCCTCCCTAAACATGGGTTACTAAAATTTAATTTCCCTCATAATAGACTTTAACTGATAGAATTTCAGGGTGAAAGGTATAAAATTTGAGAGTAATTGAAAGTGAAGACCTTTTTTTTTAGGGAATGCTACAATTTTGGGACGAAAGTCGGTTTAGAACACCATGATATTAGGACTAAAAATTTGAATTTCACAAAAAATTTTTTTCTATCCGTAAAATATTGCATGTCTTGGTCTACAACGCCACGATCTTAAGACTAAAAATTAGAATCTCACACAGAATTTTTTCGTACCCGTAAAATATTGCATGTCTTACTCACTAACTACCCATAAAATACCCGATTTTGCATGATCAGATTTTGGCAGGGGCAATTGCATGACCAGACTCAGAAGTCATCGCACCCTACTGTCAACCACATATGTGAGTTTTAGTATAAATATCTGCTGTGTAGTGGACGAAAAAAATAAAATCTTGCTTGCTTGATTGATTGAACCGTTGATTGAACATAGGCAACGTTGGCTAAATAAATTAGTGAAATTTAAATTTTTTTAAATAAATCTAAATGAAATCTAATCGATGGGCTCTTTGCATCAATCTGAATAACTTGAAAGAATTCGATGATTTGTTTGAAAACAAGGAAGAAATAGTGTCACATACTGGAACCGATTATAATAATTTTTTCCCAAGTATAAAAATATTTCTTCCGATACCATAAAAATTTGGTGGCGACAAGTCGGTGACTCACTACAAAATTTAAATAAAACTGCTTTTGATTATTACACAAAAATTTTTAACAATTAACTTTAAATAAATAAATTTAACAAACTTTAAATAAGTTAAACCAAAAAAAGATACAGTAATTTAAAAAAAAAGAAAGTTATTTATTTAGTATAATGAGAATGCAGAACAGCTATTTAGACTTAAAGTTTTTATCGAAGTTATTTTTAAAAAATTTATCAAATTATTTTAAATGTAAAAAGATTAAAAATGAATTCAATTGAATAAATATAGTCAATTAGCTTATTAACTCTTTATTTTCATTAAATTTTTTTGTTAATATTTTAGTTTATTAATAAATTCCTCACGTATTATATTTTTTTTATTTTTTATTTCATTAATTTATTGAATTATTTATTCAAAAAGTGTAAAAAGCTGTTTGGCTAAACTGGATCAGACTGAATTTAGGTTTGTGCATTCAAGCGTTCAACGGGCGATACAAAATCAGATCACGTGATGTGAGTTTCCAATCATGGAGTGTGTATCATTGGTCAAAATCGATTACCACGATGATGGCACGCCATCAGAACTAAATTTCTATCAAATGCTTCTCATCTGGATCTTGGGTTGAAGCAAGCAAATTTTCTAACAAATTTTCTAATAACATCTCTTCATTGTTTCCTAGTCAAATGCTCTTCATCAAAACGTCGTTTAGAGAAATATTGTCCATTTAAAATCTGTTCAAGAAATGGCTTCTTTTTTGATTGTTAAAAATGCATCACTTGCCACAACTTATCCTGACGCTTGTACGGCATACATGATGTACTTATATGACAGTACTTGTAACAGTTGCTACGACGGAGAGGTCTTTTTTTAAACTCAAACTGATCAAAAACTTTCTTCGAAGCTCAATATCCCAAGAGAGACTTAGCGGTTCGGCTCTGCTATGAATAGAAAATAAACGAGCTAAAAATTTAGATTTTATAAAAGTTATCTAGCAGTTCGCTAATACGAGCGTAGTACAAAAGCAAAACGGAAAAATTTCAAACTTGCAACCACCGCAAGTAAATTACGGTAACCTATTTAATTGGTCTCAATGTATTGTGTTTTATCTGTGTACATACTGTACTTTTGTGTCTTTTGTGATGATGTCAGTGTAGGTACTGTACGTTAATTCTTTTTGGGTTAAACAATTTATCTGCATTGCATAGCACATCTCCATTTTGCTGAAATATTGTTAATAGTGCTCACGAAGCACCTTGCCTCAAAAGGTTGCACATAATTTTTTTTATCATTATAAAACGATTTTGGTTTATGACGTTTATGCGATTAAACTTTTATTAACCCCTTCGTACACAATGTGTCCGATTGTAACACATGCAACCTAATTGGGTTTTATCTAACTCAGCAAAGCAATTATTGGCTTGATAGAGCATGTAAACATTTTTTCATGTTGTTAACGTTATCAGCACTCTTACTAAATTAAAAATTTGTTAATTTGTTCTTTAAAAGTTTGATTTTTAAGGTTCTGTTTGGGGTTACATTTTATACTAAAGAAGGGGTGCATTTGATATCTCTGATACACCCTTTAAAAAGTTGAAAAAGTCAGATAACTTGTCGAAAATATGTCGAAAAAGATCAATATTTTTATTTGGAAGCTCCCTGTTGGATAAAAAAGTGTTTTGAAGTGACAATAATTTCTGAAGTTTAAGCGTCATCATTTGTAGAACCAATGAAAATGTTGTTAAAAAAGCAAAAAATTGCATCCAATAAATAGGTTCGTACAAATTTATGTACAATTGTACACATCAATTAATTTGCATATGAATCACGTCACATCCAAAAAAGTAATTGTTTCATGTATCGGTGACCATACCCTTTTCATAAAAACAAAAATAGTTTTTTACTCATTTCCTTCACGGGGCGTGTACGAAGGGTTAAACAATCAAAAAATGGTTGTTGCAATCTACCCCTCACGAAATCCTTGCTATGCCATTATTTTGATTTGAATACACTGCAATCACAAAAATTATGTTGAACCGTGCAACCTTGGTGAAATTTTATTCCAATTATACAGCATTTCATTTGCAGGTACAGTAAACTTTGCTTTAGCCTCTTTTACCTGTTCAGCTTTGTTGATTTATTATTTCAATTGAAAAATCTTTCTATGACGCAGAGTCGTCAATGATTCCTGTGTTGAGAAAAGTAGCTCAATTGAATATTAAGCACAGAAAAAATGGGGGCCCCATAACAAATGTTTACACCGGGGCCCCACCTGACGAAGATACGGCACTGTTCATAGTAATTATTCTTTTTTAAGTTTTGACAAGCTATGTCACTTGTTGAGTGAATTGCTCTTTTTCCTTTTCCAAGCCAGGTTCTTACGATGGCTCTGAATTCCATTTTTCGCGCGGAGACCCCACAGTGCTAATAAAGAGATGCTTCTCGACATTGCTTGTTGTGATCACATTTCTGACATTAGTAATAATATTGTTCATGGCGCTGTACCCTCGCTCTCAGTCGACGTTACCATCAGCAACTAATTTAGTTGGTCAGGAATGTTTTTTTCACCATTTGCCTTAAAGTCAATATACGCAAGATGAGTTCCTTGGTCTTGAGACGAAGGATATTACATAAACTTTTCACTTCATCTTCTCCAAAACAAGAATTTTTAATTTCAAGTTTTTCTGGATCTAACACATTTATTTGATTAACCAGGGTTTTGTAGTTCTGTTTTCAAGTTGCATAAACGCTAGGCTGTGCTCTGTTTGATGCCACAGTGAAGAATTTTTGTTTCTTGTGGTCAGCTGCTGGCCCAATAAACTGAGCCTGATTGATTACGGGATTTTTTCCTTCTCTCTCCTAAAATGACATTGCTTTTTCTGCTCGTTGGGCTAAAATGGAATGCTCCTCCGGGGAAGCAATAAGGCTTTCTATTCGCTTTGTATACGCAGTGAGTATAGTATGTGCTTTTGGTAGAGTGGTATTTCGGTTTTGTCAAAAAAGAATTCAAAAAACTATTAATGAAGTCTTATGATATATGATGAGATTAATAAATGTTTACTTATTTGTTAACCTATAAAAAAAAATTTTTTTTTTATACTTTTATGTGTTGATATACTGTAGATTGTGAAATATAGAATTTGGATTGCTTTTTTTTTTTTTTTTATTTATTATTATTATTATTATTTGCTTAGGCCTATGCTTTTTTTTTCGTTATTCTTTTTTTTTCTGTAATTGTAATTGAAATTTTTTTTTAGTTTAAATATAAAATTTGGGTTGTGGCTGACTAGGTGACCTTTGATGGTCTTTCGCTGCAACCCTGTTGTAGTATTGCTCAATATTTCTATTATTTTGTGTTTTTTTGCTTTTGTTTTGTATCTACAATGAATAAACAAAGATTGATTGATTGATTGATTGATTTGTAGTGTTTCTAATAAATTTTTTAATTCGTTCAAGACAACCGCCATTAACGCTAAATTTTTAACAAAAGTTGATGTACATAATTTAGATAATGATCTCTGAAATGTGGCTTTTTTGTACTTTGTCTCGTTTCGTCATTTAAAGCTTTGTGAAAATGTTGCAGTAAAGCTGGGAAAGAATCTTAGAATGCTAATATTACCCTAAAAAATGAAGCAACCCAGCTAATAGTAAACACCTTTCCGATTCTTTTGGAAATCATGAAAACATTTTCCAAGTTCCTGCTAGTTCTTTAATGACTGGTTGTACATTGAATATAGATTTAGAAGAAATGACTGAAAATCATTAGCACCACTGATAATTTTTAGTGCATCTCCTACAGCTAGCTAAAGTCTGTGATTAAGACAATATGCCACAGTATTACGAGGGGCGCTCAGAAAGTAATGCAACCAGGTTTCTTTTCATGACATTGAGTTTTAAAGGTAGCAAATCGTGCATCACAAGAAAATATATTGCGTAAGCATTTCATAGTTACTTCTCAATGTAATCTCCTGCTTTCCGAACCGCCTTTTCCATCTTTTAATCAGAGCACATATTCCTTCATTGTAAAATTCTACAGCCTGCGTTTTTAACCACTTCCTAACAGCAGTTTTGACCTCTTCATCACTGGAGAAATATCGCCCTCTCAAACTTTCTTGAGGAGCCCAAACAAATGGAAATCAGACGGTGCCAGGTCTTGCGAATATGGGGGATGTGAAATTGTTGTCCAGCCAAAGGAGCTGATGATCTCACTGGTGTGAGGCCTAGCGTTGTTATTGCAATAAAACCTAAGACATTTCCAAAGCAGTTCAAACTCTTCGTATTCTTGCTTTCAGCTTTTTTAATATATCGATGTAAACATCTGAATTGATTGTTGCTCCTTTGGACATGAAGTCTACCGGTATCACACCAACACTATCCCAGAATAGAATCACCATCACTTTTCCTGCAGACTGCGGAGATTTGAACTTTTTTGAGCGTGGTAAGGTGGGATGACTCTATTGATGGTCTCTTCGACTCTGGTTCGAAGTGGTGAACCCAAGTCTCATCTCCGGTCACTATTCGCTGCAAAAAGGTTTTTATCACTATGGCAATACTCCAGAAGTTCAGAACAAGCTTCTAGGTGGGATTGTTAATGAGCCTCTATGAGTTGCCTTGGGACCCACCTTGCACACACTTTTGAATACACCAGAGTATCCATGATCTTTACAGCACTCCCTGCACTTATTCCTAATGACTCAGCAAGCTCATTAATAGTGATACGTCTGTTTTTCTTAAAGATTTTAGATATCGGGATGTACAACTCCATTTTGGATCCAGTTTTTGGTTTACGTTAGTAGGGTCAAGTTTTCAAATCAAAACTAAAGCAAAATTTATTTAATCATTACTCGAGTGAATAAAAATTTTTTATGTAATATTCATTAATGGATAAAGATAAAAAAGTTTTAAAAACTAAGTGCTTTTTTTATGCTTAATAGTTGTTGTCAATATTTATTCAAAATATTAGTGAAAAAAGTTTACTTGGCTGTTACCCAAATAACAAAATTAAAATTATAAACTTTAAGCAGTTTGATTAGAACAAAAAAAAAAAATTAATGATGAAAATTTATCAAGCTATAAAAATTAATAAAATTAAGTAGTTTTAAGTGAATTCATTACCTACTCTAATATTTTTCAATAAACCAGTTATTTTTAAAAGTTAAGTATTATGGTCAAAAATTAATTTTGGCAAAAGCTAAGTTTTTATTTAGGTGATCTAATATAAAAAGTTTTATAGTATGAAAAATTTAGCAATATAAGTTGTTTAGGCAGTTAGCAAAATGATTAAAAAAATTTTTTAAAAATTTAAAACCTGAATTCTCAGCATTTTGATCAAAAGAAAAAGCTTTTATTATTTTTATTAAATTGAAAGTGACTAGGTTGATTACTCAAGAAGCCAATTATTTTTTAAGTAAAGTATGGTTGTTAAAAAATAACCTTTTAAAAAATTTTTGTTTTTAATTAATAGATCATGGGTGAAAAAAATTTTTTGATATAAAATGACATGGCAAAAAAATTGCTCATTCTACTAATTTTTCAATAAGTCAAAGAAGCCAATTATTTTTAAATAAAGTATGGTAGTTAAAAAATATTTTTTTTAAAATTTAAAGTTTTTTGTGTTAATTCAGTGGTTCTCAAACTGTGCGTCGCGACGCCCTGGTGCGTCGTTTGAAATCTCGTAGGGCGTCGCACACCCATTCTGTTCGAAAAACGAAAAATTTTAATGTATAAATTACGGTTTTATAGCTTATGGATACCAAGAATGTACTATTTCCGCCGGCTCACACTTCAAGCATTTGAAGTTTTTTCTATTGTTATGTAATAGCCATTACTTCAACTAAAATCTTTTTTATTGCTTATAACGCATTGCGCAATTCATTTAGTAAGAAGTCAGTTATAAAATTTATTCAGTAAAAAGTCAGTTATAAAATGGATGTAAACAGCAAGTTAATGTTGCAGGCCAAGCGTAAATCTTCGATTGGAGATGATAAACCTAAAAAGAAGTCTCGCAAGTACAGCGACACTTATTTGGATTTTGGTTTCATGTTTATCTTGCAAAACGGTGAGGAAAAACCTCAGTGCGTTATTTGCAACAAGATATTGGCCAGTGAGAGTATGTTACCGAACAAACTTAAACGACATTTGACATCATCACATCCAAAATTTGCAAGTAAACCCAGAAACTTTTTTGCTCGAAAATTAAGTGATATGAAGAGCCAAGTATCAACCATTTCGAAATTCACGCAACTCCCATCAAAGGCTTTATTAGCATCCTATCTAGTTGCGCACAGAATCGCTAAGTGTAAAAAACCTCACAGCATTGCTGAGGAAATAATACTGCCTGCTGCAATTGATCTTGCAAGTACGATGATAGGAGAAGGAGCTGCCGAAAAATTAAAGTTAGTACCGTTATCCAATGATACCGTGTGTCGTCGGATTGGTGACGTGGCGTTGGACATTCACGATCAACTGATCGATCGAATGAAAGAGCGAGAATTCAGCCTGCAATAGATGAAGCGATTGATAGTAGTCAAGATGCCCACCTAATATGCTACGTGCGTTTTGTTGACTTTTCTGAGCACAACTTGGTAGAAGAATTACTCTTTTGCAAGCCTATTGAACTTGGTTGCCGAGAAATTGATCTTTTCAACATAATCGACAATTTTATTTCCACTAACAACTTAGATTGTGGAAAGTGCATTAGCATATGCACAGATGGCGCCAAAACAATGTCTGGCAGCCGCTCTGGACTGCGAAGCCTAATTCAAGAACATGCCCCAATGGCTAAGTGGATGCATTGCATGATTCGCCGAAAAGCATTGGTGGCTCGTGAACTGAGCCCGGAACTTGGTGCTACAGTTGAAATCGTCATCAAAGTTATTAACTTTATCAAAACACGGCCATCAAAATCAAGAGTGTTTGAAAAACTTTGTGCAGAGATGAATGCAGAGCACCGAAATTTGCTGTTTTATTGTTCATCCAGGTGGCTTTCGCTTGGAAAACCATTTGAACGAGTCTACGAACTGCTGGACCAACTTCACGCATTTTTGCAACAAGAAAAGAATCAACTTGCTGATTACCTAGCTGAGAACGAATTTTTATTAAAATTGGCCTATTTGTGTGATATCTTTGCTAAATTGGATAAACTGATCCTGTCTATGCAAGGGGCTGATAGAAATATGCTTGACATTTCAGATAAAATCACAGCGTTCACAAAAAAGCTGTATTTATGGAAGGAAGATATTGCAAATGTGTCCGGAAGTTCTCAGTACTTCTCTTTTTTGTTTAATCTGCTTGAGAAGAAAAGCATAATGCTGCCTTCAGATTTACGAAGCGTATTTGTGCAACACCTATCTACGCTCGAGTTGAAGTTCGCACAATACTTTCCAGAAGATTTATCAAGCTATAAATGGATTAGCGACCCTTACGTCCAGCCCATCCCATCTTCCTTCACTGAAGAAGAAAAAGAAGACTACATTGATCTTACCTGCGACAGTTCCCTGAAAAAGACGTTTAATTCAGTCAATCTGACACATTTTTGGATTTCAGTGAATGATGAATACCCAGCTTTGACGAAAAAAGCATTGCGAGTGCTTGTCCCTTTCGCTACGTCGTATTTATGCGAAGCTGGATTTTCTGCCATGGCCGTCATTAAAACTAAATATCGATCACGAATAGACGTTGAAAGAGAAATGAGGGTGGCAGTTTCAAAGATTTTCCCAAGGTTCCACGACCTCTGCAAAAATAAACAAGCCCACATGTCACATTAGATTGGAACTAAATTACTAAATGATAGGGCTATTGTTCTTTTTGATATTTCGTTTCTTCATTGATTCTTTCTTTTCTTCATTAAGTGTTGCGATACTACTAAATGGAACTTTGGTAGTAGTGTTTTTATGACTGGTGCGTCGCAAGCTCAGCAAACTTTTGCAAAGGCGTCACAACGAAAAAAAGTTTGAGAACCACTGTGTTAATTAATAGATCAAGAGTGAAAAATTTTTTTGATTTAAAATAAAATCATGAAAAAATTGCCAATTCTACTAATTTTTCAATAAGTCAGTTATTTTCAAAAGTTAAAAGTATGTAGCCAACAATTTATTTCTCCAAAAGTTGTTTATTTTATTAATAAAACATTAGTGTTGTGCAGTCATGGGATTCAGGGGGTTCGCACGGGTTTGCGCGAACCTGTTCTTGGAATTTCAGCACGTTTAGCGAACCCGTTCTTAATTTAACGTAACCTATGTATCTCTATATCTCTGTATAATGAGGGAACCTTTGTTAGTAAGTTCTAAACCAGGGGCGTGCAACCCGTGGCCCGCGTAAAGGTTTTGAGTGGCCCGCACAGTATTTTTTGGAGCCCTCTGTCTCTATGATTTTGATTTCGGTGCAAAAAGTAGCAAATCGGAGACTGATTTCAGGCGAAGAGCTTTTTTATTTCTTTTTTTTAGAGATCGCTATAATTTTGGTGCAAAAAGTAGCAAATCGCAGTCTGATTTCAAGTGAAGACCTTTTTTTTTTAGAGATCACTATAATTTTGGTGCAAAAACTAGCAAATCGGAGTCTGATTTCAAGTAAAGACCTTTTTTTTAGAGATTACTATAATTTTGATGCAAAAAGTGGGGTGTTTTTTTGTATGGCCCGCCAATATTTTTTGTGCATCAAAATGGCCCTCGGCTCAAAAAGATTGGGCACCCCTGTTTTAAACAAAAGAGAATCTGTTCTTAAAATTTTGAATCCCAATACTGGTGTTGTGTAATATTTATAATTGCTCTACAATTTAATTTTTTGTGTAATTACTCATATGTTCTATGGTACACTGTTAGGTGTAATATGATATTGAACAATGAAGTATTTATTTTTATATTTCATATAAGTATAAAAAATTTTTACTTTCATTTTAACTGTTTTTTAAGAATAAATTCTATGGTTTTAAAAATATTTATAAAGACTAAGCCAAAATTTGTATTATAAACTTCTGTCTAAGATTAAGTGTTATTAAATTTGCTACATTTTTGAGTTTAGGTAATTGAATTTTATTTGATTAATTGGATTTTGAATACTACAGAAAGTTTTAAATAATGGTAAACACTTGCTGTATACCAGCTTGTAATTCTGGCTATACGTCCAACAAGAATGGAAAAACAATTGCATTATTTCAGTTTTCTGTAAATTCTGAGCTTTGTGATAAATGGTATAGGGCTATCACAAGAAAAAACTGGAAAGTATCAAAGTCTCATAAATTTCTATAAAGCACTGTCATGAAAGTGATTTCAAAACTACCTCAACTCATACTTATAGTACCAGACGTAAATCTAGAAAGACCCAAAAAAGTGCATCTTTAACCTAATGCTGTCCCTAAAATTCTTCCTTTGCCAAAATACCTTTTATCATCTTTACCAATAATGCGTGTAACCTCCTCTAACAGTTCCTCTTGAAGACATGAAAAAGATAACATCATTCTACAAAAGCAAAATAGTGATTTTCTCTTTTAAAATTTTTTTTTGGACTTTTCATCCTTTACAAGCAAAATGAAAAATGCCGTTTTTTCTTTTGGATACACAAGTGTTTATTCAGCTTCATCTGTCCAGTTCAATTTTGTCAAAAAGGATGATAATTACAAAGTAGCTCCAGAACTTGCAGTGTCTGAAATAATTTTAAGTGAGCTACAAATCAAAGCTTTTGTTTTTTTAACTTGATCCCAAAAGATCAATATATGCATAAGCTTTCATGTGGTTCTTTGCAGAAAGTAACAGAATTGTCTTATATTCTTGCTTGGTGTAAATATTCTTAAAAATTTTCCTTTATTTAAAACCAGTGCTGATAATATTTCTGTGCGGCACAGAATAGCCGATTTTGGGGCACAGAAACCCTTGGCGCGGTGTTAAACCTCCTTATTCAAATAGAAACAAATAAAGACATCATTTGTTACTTAAATTATCCCAATTTTATTAACATAGAATTTAATCAAAATTTATCGAACTTATTTATTATTTCCTTATTCAAATAGAATCAAACAAATAAAACAATAAAAAATTAATTGCTAAACATAGTTATTGCAAACAAATTAATTATTACAAAAACCTAATCCTATTCTAACTGAATTAACATATAAACGAGTAAAAACGCTAACCTAACCCTAAGCTAGCTAAATTAAACTACCACGTTAAACGAATGAAGTCAGGATACAATGAATTGTTACGTCACTAAGTGTTTCAAAATGTTTAAGTAAAATTAGAACAAGGAGTTAGAACGGGGAGAGAGAACGAAGGAGAGGCGACGAAGGAGGGTAACAACGAATTGTTTGAAATCATTTGCGGTAGCGAAGCGGCAGTTTGATAAGGCGACCGCGCCTTGACAACTTGGCGGGTCCGTCTGGCGCTGGAACAGATAATGGAGTTGAAGAAAATGATGCGCTTTGGCTTAATGATGTATTCGCTGATGTTTTTTTTGGATGTGTAGAGTATTATGACATCACAATACTCGTATGTTGTAACCTTGCCTCGTGTATTGCTACGGTCAGTCGTTGTTCGTTAAGTTAATAAAAAGGCAGTTGTTTTGAGCTTATAGTTTTAAGCAGTTATACTGTAGTTAATAGAACGCTACATTTTGGCGAGCACGCCAGGACCCAAATAAAAAAAAAAATAATAATAATAATAAATTAAACAGAGTGAAGAATGGCGGACGTAATTTTGTTGCAAATTAAGTATAAAGAAAAACTGTATGAAATTCCTGCCGACTTGAATAGTACAGCAGTTCGTTGCAGTTATTTGAAAGGAATTGACAAGCAAGCAGAGGGCTTAAAATATATTAATACCAGTGGGAATACAAGGTTTTTAAGAAAGCTCGGAGATTATGTATACCTACCAAAAGATGAAGAGGATGTTTCTAAAAAAATATTTGAGCTTGTTCTGCAGTCGGCTCCAGATATGACACCCATTATGTCTTCAACTAGATTACCAGAGAATGAAGGAAAATTAAACTTTGTTAATAACAGTGTGGCGTTGCAAGAGAGTTTTTCCGGCAATAACTGGAAACAGTATTTTCAACATTTTTTAAATGTATCGTGTGCAAATGAATGGAATGAGGTTACTAAAGGTCGACAACTGGCAGCAAGCTTAAAAGGTATCGCATTGGATGTTCAGAATAGTCTGCCTTATGAACAACGTTGGGATTTTTCTGCTCTTGTTAATGCTTTAAGCTATCGATTTGGATCATCTTCAACTAGTTTAGCTCGATCGCAGTTTCATACCGCCAAACGTAGAACAAACGAAGATGTAATTGATTTTGCTAACCGGCTCCGTGGTCTTTTGGCTGAGGCTTATCCATCGTTACCTTCGTCAAATGCAAAAGAATTGATAATCCAACAGTTTATTGATGGTACAGTTGACGTAAATATTCGGCGACATATTGTGGCAAATAATTGTTTGTCTCTGGAATCAGCTGTCGATCTAGTAAGATCGTTGGAAGCTTGTGAGCACGTTGCTCTTGAAAAACCTTTCTCATCACAATCTCATCGTTCATATCAAGAATCAAGGGATGAAGTTCAAGATTTGAAGCAAATGATTACGGACCTGAGTCGTGCTGTTTCAAACACAGGTCTCATGCGTGACAATCGTAGACAGTCGGACGTGAATAACGGCCCTTTATGCTTTAATTGTGGACTGACCGGACACATTGCTCGTTCGTGTCCAAGCAAAACATCAGAGGGATTCAAACGTACGACGAACAACAAACATTTAAACTAACGAGGACTGACCGGATGACCGACGCGTCAGTCCAAGGCGGAATGAAGGTCAATCAGTCTGAGGTTCGTTGGTTTGTTAATTGTGTTATCTTTAATGTAACCGCTAAATTATTGGTAGACAGTGGAGCAAGCATAAGTATGATTGATATTAAATTATTTCAAAAAGCTCCATTAACATTGCGCTCTTCTTTAAAACCGATTAATGTGTCATATGTTACCGCTTTAAATGGTTGCCCTGTTAAATGTCATGGTGAGTGCGACGCACCCTTGAAATTCGGAAATTTTGTGTTAAGGCGTAATGTGATTGTAGGTGATTTAGATGGCTGTGAAGGCATTCTGGGAGTAGATGTCTTAAATAATCACAAAGGAGTCTTAAATTTAGGCGGGGGCTACCTTGATTTAGGTGGGCATATTATCCCTCTGGATCATACATCCTTTGTCTCTACACCGGCATGTCGGGATCCGACTTTAGTCCTACCTGAGTTTTTGCAATCAATGGTTGATCGCATTGAGGGAGTTTCGGTGTCTCAGAGGAAACAAATAATTGATCTTGTTTGTGACTATCAAGATGTTTTTGCAGATGAGCAGGAGTCATTAGGTCGCACTTCTACAATTCGGCATAAAATAGACACGGGTGCTGCAAAACCGATCAAACAGGCTCCACGTCGTTTACCACAAGCTAAGCGGGAGATAATTGAGACTGAAATTGACAGAATGCTGAAACAAGGCATTATTGAACCCAGTACCAGCTCGTGGTCGTCTCCGGTTGTTTTGGTAGAGAAAAAAGATGGGTCCCCTCGTTTTTGCGTTGACTTTCGCAAACTCAATAATGTCACTGTAAAAGACGCTTACCCACTTCCAAATGCGGAAGAACTAATTGATGAATTAAGTGGGTCACGATGGTTTAACACTTTAGATTTAGCTAGTGGTTATTGGCAAGTAGAATTGGACCCTATTGACCGTGAGAAAACCGCGTTTACTTTTCATGGAAAAGGTTTATTTCACTTTAAAGTAATGTGTTTTGGACTCACGAACGCTCCGGCTACGTTTCAAAGGCTTATGGAAACAGTATTAAAAGGAATTTTATGGAAGATATGTGTTGTGTACATGGATGATGTCATTTGCTATGCGGATAAGTTTCAAACTGCATATAATAATTTAAAGATAGTCTTTCAACGTTTACGCGAGGCAGGGTTGCGTTTGAAACCTAAAAAATGCGGATTATTTTCTCGCTCCACTAAATTTTTAGGTCATGTAGTTTCCGGAGACGGAGTGTCACCAGATCCAGAAAAGATGGAAGCAGTACGAACATGGCCAGTCCCTCAGAATGTTACGGACTTGCGAAGTTTTCTAGGTTTTTCTTATTATTATAGAAAGTTCATCCCAAATTTTTCGAAAATAGCATTCCCGTTAATAAAGTTAACACAAAAAGGAAACAAATTCGATTGGACACCGGACTGTCAGAAGGCATTTAAAGATCTGAAAAGCTGCGTAACACAACCTCCAATTCTGGGATATCCCACAGTTAATACCCCATTTATACTCGATACCGATGCTAGCTCTCAAGGACTCGGCGGTGTTTTATCGCAAATGCAGGATGGTCAAGAGCGAGTCATTGCTTATGCGAATAAGACCTTAAGTAAATCACAAAAACGTTATTGCACTACCTACAGAGAACTTCTTGCGTTAGTTTTATTTGTTAAACATTTTCGACATTACTTGTGGGGACGCCGTTTTGTCGTTAGAACAGATCATAGTGCTTTAACATGGTTGTTATCGTTTCATGAACCAGAAGGAATGCTCGCACGTTGGATTTCAGTTTTAAATACATATAATTTTTCTATCATTCACCGCAAGGGTATGAATCATGGCAACGCTGATGGATTGTCACGGCGAAGTTGTACAAACGCTGAGTGTGCAGATTGTGGGGTAGCCCTTCAACACGGCTGTGAGCACAAATCTTTCTCCCCAAAAATTCAAGCAGCTGCTGTCAGAAGTTTGGAATTTGAATCTAAACCCAATTGGATGGATGTTTGGAGTTTAAAGCAGATACGTGAATGGCAGGTTGCTGATGGTGAAATTAACAACATTTTATATTTTAAAAGTGTGAGTCAGTATCCCCCAACTAGCCCCGAAGTTGTTGGAAAAGAATTTCGAAGCTACTTAAATCAATGGGACTTGTTGTCTGTAGAAAATGGCGTATTATATAGACACTGGTACGAGCATGATTCAGATTGCGAGTCACGTGTTGTTGTTGCACCCAAACAGCTACGTCGCGAGTTGTTTCACCATTTACACGAATTGCGTACTGGAGGCCACCTTGGGATAAAACGTACTGTCTATCAATTGCAAAGAAGGTTTTATTGGCCAGGCCTACAAAGTGATGTTCGCACCTGGTGCCGATGGTGTGTTATTTGTGCGAAACGAAAACCTACTCATGGGCGGCATCGTGGACTGCTCAAACAATCTGTAGCAACGGCTCCAATGGAAAGAATTGCGATTGACATTTTAGGTCCTTTGCCGAAAACTGTATCAGGTAATGAATACATCATGGTCGTCAGTGACTACTTCACGAAGTGGATAGAGTGCTATGCTCTGCCAGATCAGCAGGCATACACTGTCGCAGACGCACTTGTCACTAAATTTTTTACAAGGTTTGGAGTGCCATATTTTCTGCATACAGATCAAGGAAGAGATTTTGAATCTCAGTTATTTCAGCATGTTTGTGACTTACTGGGTATTCAAAAGACGCGCACGTCCCCATATAGACCTCAATCTGATGGCTTGGTTGAACGTTTTAATCGAACAATTCAGCAAATGTTGGCATCATATGTGAATGAAAGTCGGAATGATTGGGACGACCATTTGCCGTACCTGTGCATGGCTTACAGGTCCACCGTCCACGAATCCACAAAATTTTCCCCAAATAAATTAATGCTTGGTCGTGAAATCAACCTACCATTAGACGTCATGGTAGAACAACCCCCGTCCGCGACTTCAGAACAATGTTACGTTCAGTATGTAGAGTGGGTGAAGAAAGCCACCCAACGCTCGTATGCGGTTGCGCATGAACATTCGAAGAAGGCAGCGCTGAGACAAAAACGTAATTATGACAAGCGTGTGTCCTTAAATGAAATGCAGGAAGATGATTGGGTCTGGTATTTTTACCCCCCAAAGGCCAAGCAAAAGTTGGGCCAAGGATGGACTGGACCATACTTGGTAACGCATAAGGTTTCCGATGTTTTGTATCAGATCCAGGCCTCATCTTCATCTAGACCCAAAATTGTACACGTAGATAATTTGCGCCCCTATGAGGCAGAGATCATGCCCACCGATTGGCGACATCTTTTATCCACAGATAAAACAAATAGTGATGACAAGTTTGACAAGGATGAACGCGAAGGTTGTGATGGTGATTGCGATACCAATGAATCCCAACGGTCCGATCAAAATTTGAAGGGGATATCCAGGTTTGGTAGGGTGCGTCGCCCTCCTAAGTATTTGAGTGATTATTGTTGACTGCATGATTCCGTGTTATCGTTACTTGTCTGCAGTGTTTTGTTTTTTTTTCCTGTTGTTTCTTTTACGTATGTCACGATAATGCTTGTGGGTTATTCATGATTTATTTTTTTTATTTTTTGTTATTATTAATTTTCTTTTAAGAGGGAGGGGGTAGTGTAGAGTATTATGACATCACAATACTCGTATGTTGTAACCTTGCCTCGTGTATTGCTACGGTCAGTCGTTGTTCGTTAAGTTAATAAAAAGGCAGTTGTTTTGAGCTTATAGTTTTAAGCAGTTATACTGTAGTTAATAGAACGCTACAGATGATATAACATGTGCTGATGCAAATATTACATACTATGTGAGTGGCTATGTTGGCAGAAGCATATCTTTCTGCCGCAAATGCTCTTCCTGCAAAGAGTTGCTCATTGCAGGTGAAGATTCCTTTTTAATTCACCACTACCTGTCAGATGAGTACAAACAATTGTTTGAAAACATAAATTGTGGTGGCCTGTCGCAACCATCCGAATATATTTACACTGTGACAGCACTGGCAATGCAACATTATATGGTCATTCTATCCACTATAGAACCAACAAAAACTAAATTTTTATCCGTGAGCAACCGACGATCTGTTTTTCTCAAAGCATTAATTAACATTGTGCAGCCAATGAAACTCTCAGTAACTTGTTGTTTCAGCAATGTTCTGCCGGTCATTTGAATTTCAAAGAGGGGTTACATCTACGTTTAATTGTTTTGCAAAGAAGGAATTTAAACAGATAAACGCGTTTAAAGTTAAATTGTTAAATAAAGTTAAATGGAGAAAAAATTGGAGCAAATATGGGACCAAATGAAAATGCAAAAAGAAGAAATAAATGAATTGCAAAAAAGCCAAATTTTTATCAGTAAAGAGTATGAAACAATGAAAAAAAAAAATGGATGAAACTAAACAAATTGAAAAAAATAATTCACATCAATTAAAAAACATAGAAAATGAATGTGAAGAAATAAAAAATAAATTATTAGCAAAAGAAACAGAGTTAGATAATCTGGAACAGTATGGAAGAAGGGAAAATCTTGAATTTCATGGAGTTCCAGTCCAACAAAATGAAAATACAAATAAAATTATTCAAAATCTTCTAAAGCGAATAAACTTGGATATAAATGAAAATGAAATTTCAACTTCCCATCGGCTAAACTCGAATAAAGAAAATATACCACCTCCAATAATAGTGAGATTTTCCAAAAGAGATACTCGAAACAAAATCTATGCTAATAAAAGAAAATTTAATGCTGTCACAAACTTTGGAATACCTGAAATGAACAATTTATACATAAATGAAAATTTAACAAAAAAAAGAAGTGAACTTTTAGCAAAAACTAGAAAAGCAAAATATGAAGCCAAGTATAAATATCTGTGGACAAAGAATGGTAACATTTTTGTCAGAAAATCTGATCAAGCCCAAAGTCTACACATTAAAAGTGAACAAGACATTGCCAAAATTAACTAATGCATTGTTTTTTTGATTTTTTGTTTTTTTGTATTGTTAAGTAGATAATATAAATAGAATAGAACCATACATTCAAATGACAACTATATCATCAGACAGCACAGCTAATCACCCTGTGAAACACTTAAATAATATTTTTGCCATTGAAGAAAATACATCAAACTACTATAAAATAATAGAATTTCAAAAGCTCATGAACCAAAATAAAAATAAATTCAGTATTCTACATATAAATATAAGAAGTCTTTACAAAAATTTTCCTAAAATTGAAAACATGCTTCTTGAACTAAATCAATATCCTGATGTAATAGCCTTGACTGAAACAAAAATCAAGGAATCTGGCACTCAAGTAAATAGAGTATTAAATGGTTACACTTTTGTTCATAATGACACGAAAACAAGTGCTGGAGGAGTGGGTATTTATATTAAATCACATATTTACTTTAAACTTAGACAGGATCTTGAAATAAAATGTAGAGAGTATGAATCTATTTGGATAGAAATAGTACAAAATGGTAAAACAAATGTAATTGGTGTTATCTATAGACATCCAAATTATAATTTTCAAGAATTTCAAAATAATTTTTTAAACACCTTGCACAATTTAAATAAGACTAGATGTAAATTCTATATTTGTGGAGACTTTAACATAAATCAACTAACTTATTACACATCAAGCAATGTGAAATGCTTTACTGATTCAATCATGAGCTTGGGATGTGAAAATGTGATAAAAAAACCTACTAGAATTACAACCCACAGTGCAACACTTATTGACCACATCTATACAAACAATTCACAAAATCACATCACAGCTGGGATCTTGATAGATGATATTAGTGATCATCTACCAACATTTCTTTTAATAGCAACAAAAAACATTAAAAAACTAAAGAGCTGGAAAAACACTCAAAGAAAAAATATGAACAGCATTGAAATGGAAAATTTTTTAATTGATTTACAAAATTCCTTTTCAAATTGGTCTTGTATCAATAGCACAATAGAAGAAGATTTCAATAGATTTAATTCTACATTTGAATTAATTATAGATAAATATGCACCCAAAACAACTATCACAAGAAAACAAAAAAAGTTAAGACAAAAACCATGGATAACAAAAGGATTACTAAAATCAATAAAACACAAAAATAAGTTGTATAAAATATTTATAACAAATAAAACAGAATCTTCTTTTTTAAATTACAAACAATACAGAAACAAACTGAATCATTTATTAGAGATAGCAAAAATACAGTATTATCAAATCTCTGTAATAAAAAACAAAAATGATTCCACCAAAATATGGAAAACTATTCATGAAATATTACAAACTAACACAAAAAAAACTCACACAAATTTTGAATTAGTCAATGATAAACAAAAAAAGACAACAGATGAACCAGAAATAGCAAACATATTTAATAAATTCTTTAGTACTGTAGGATCCACAATGGCCTCTCAAATTCAATCACCAAAAATGACTCCACCAAAACAAATGAAGTGCCCCCCAAGTTCCTTCTTCTTTGGAGAAACAGACCCTGAAGAAATAAATCAGCTGATTAGTGAACTAAATGAAAAAACTGCTGTACGAAAAAATGATATTGAAATAAAGTACTATAAAATAGCAAAGTCTGTAATATCTCCCATTATCAGCAAAATGATCAATAAATGCATAAGTCAGGGTTCCTTCCCAGATTGTCTGAAAATTGCCCAAGTCATACCAGTTTATAAAAAAGGATCAAAAACTAACTGTAGTAACTATCGTCCAATTTCACTCTTATCTCCTTTATCAAAAATCTTTGAAAAAATTATCTCTTCTCGATTAAATAACTATATTGAAAAAAAACAACTTTTATCTGACTGTCAATTTGGATTTCGACCAAATTATTCTACCTCCCTAGCAATATCAAATATTTGCAATAACATTCTCCTAAATAAAGACAAAGGCTTTTATACTTGCTCTGTATTTTTAGACCTCTCAAAGGCATTTGATACTGTGGACTATGCATTACTAATAAATAAATTAAAGAATTGTTATGGCATAAGGGGGACCCCACTATGCTTACTAAACAACTACTTATCTAATCGACTTCAATACACTTGTATTAACAGTACTATCTCAAGCCTTGAATCTATAACTTGTGGTGTCCCACAAGGATCAGTACTTGGACCACTACTGTTTTCATTATATGTTAATGACATGCCACTAGCTTCCTCATTTAAAACAACATTATTTGCAGATGATACTCTCTTGATGATGACAGGATATGATTTAAATAAATTACAACAACAAGTAAATCAAAATCTAGCTTTAATTGAAAATTGGCTAAGATACAACAAATTATCACTAAATTACAATAAAACAACATACTTATTGTTTACAAAAAAAGGTAAGATAAAAAACAGGAATTTTAATGTATCTATAAATAAGATAGAAATAAAACGTTCTGATCATGTAAAATACTTGGGAGTATATATTGATGACAAAATGAATTGGTCATATCACATAAATCACCTAACACAACATTTGCGAAAATCTATTGGTTTGATATGTAAAATTAGCCATTATGTTAATGAAAAAACCACAAGAATGCTATACTATGCTCTTGTCTATTCTCATCTTCAATATGGCATAACCAGTTGGGGTTTTGCTGATGCTTTTTACATGAAACCTCTAAATACTTTACATAACAATGTACTAAGAATCCTAGCTAACTGTAGTTATAGAACAAAATTATCTCCTGTCTATAAAGCACAAAATATCCTTAAATTAGAAGACATACATAAGCTGGAAGTAGGTAAACTCATGTTCAAAATTATCAATAATGGAAAACCACAACAATGTAGAGTTTTATTTACTAAGTCTAGAGAAATTCATAACCACTCGACTAGACAAGCAAAAAATGAGAGTATTTATATCTCACAAATCCAAACTAATTCTGGAAAAAAATCAATTCAATATGCAGGAGCAATATTGTGGAACAAAATACCTAATTCAATTAAATCTCTTTCTTTTACTTCTTTCAAAAAAGAATATAAAAAACAACTAATATGGAAATACTAATAGAGTACTAAAGTGTTATTTCTTGTATGTTGGATAAAAAATCAAAAATTTAACCTCATCTAGTTGGAATATGCACAAAATGTCTCATAATTTTAGAATAAATAATATTACTTTAGAATTAGTGTATCTGTTGTATGCTTTCTTTCTCTGCTTATATTTGTTTATATTTTGTTTTTTTTTTTTTTTTTTTTTTTTATTATTATTTCTTTTATAATCAGCACCAGTATTTCATATCCAGTATTTCTTGCCTTTTTCAAATTAACTTCATGTTACTACATGAAAAAATGGAGGCACCTCGACTTTGATAACCGTATGGTTCTTTCGATGCCTCCATGGTGTAACTTGCATGCACAATTCTCAATCAGTTAGATTTTGTTCTAATTAAAAAGTTTGTTATTTGTTAATATGTCGTGCTATGGTTATGCCAAATAAAAAAATTTTTGTTGTTGTTGTTGTTAGAAATATCAGCCAAAAAACTGCGAAAATTAACTTCGAAAAGCTCTCAGTTTTAATTCTTATATAATAGTTTGTTTTTTGTTATTTTGATGGTTTTGTTGCTTCTTGTTGCGTTTTCAGCTTAATATTTGTTTATTTTTCTTTCTTGGTAGGCTATTTTTTCGTTTTATTGCAAGCCAAATCGTTAGTTAGTTTTAAGATTTGTGGTTCCTACCAAGTGCAAATTTGTGGTTCCTACCAGTGTAGATTTGCACTTGGTAGGAACCACAAATCTTATATTTACCTTTTCTTATATGACCAGCTCTGCAACTCAACCCGAGTAAGCAGACTGTCCCTGATGAGAGTTTAAAACTCGAAACCATGGTCGGGCAGTGAGCTCGGGTTCGGCGTGCGTGATGCACATTGCCACAGGTGGTACTCTCTAGTGCCATCTGTCCCTAACTCGATTAGTTAGTTTTATTGTTTTCGCATGTACAAGTTTATTTTTGTTTTTCTTAAATAATGTAGTAAATATATATTTAGTTTTCAGAATCTGGTATTGCTTAGTGCCTTTATCAAAATAAAGATTTCAATTTCTTTCAACAAATAATTGTGAGAAATCTTTAAATTTTAATTAAAATGCGTTTAACTTTCAAACGAAAGATTTCGAAGCTTCGTATGAGTTTTGACACTATTTTCGCAATAGCCCTTCCAACGTAAATAGCCAAAATGAGTTGTTGATCCCGGTGTTTTAATATCCCTAGTTTTTCTTAATCAATGCATCTGCCTGATCAATGTTAGTAGAACTGCAAGCAGAAGATGGCCTACCACTTCTTGGCCTATCGCAAAGATCGCTTGCAGCAGGTTCTTCCTGTCCTTTATTGATTTGCTTCATCCACCTCGTCACTGTGCTGCAGTCTATTGCACCGTCACCATACACTTGCTTTAGCTTTCTGCTAATGTTCTGAGCTGTTTCTCCCTCCGACAGTAGAAACTCAATAAAAACTCTTTGCTTCTGCCGAGATTGCTTTGGGGCAATCATGCCAGTTTTACCTTCGAATTGCAGATTAGAGTAATTCAAACCCTTATTTTTTTACAAAATCTGTAAACCTAGTTGCCAGTCTATAATCAGCAAAAGAATCTGATGTTAGTTAAATGAATGCTGCAAGAAATTAAATCAGTTCCATTACTTCCTGAACAACCCTCGTATATCAGGAAATTTTTCTTTAACCAACTTCACTTTGTCCCCAGCATCACGCTAGCTACATTACTGCAAAATCCAATAAATAGTTCTTGGAGCAACTCGATGGTGCAACCATTTTGTAGCAAACGGTTTGCAATTTGTAGGCAATATGAGAAGCGAACAGATTTTTCAATTCTACTAAATCTAGCGAAAAGTAAATAGGCAGAGAAAACCACTACGCAACTTGCGCAATATAGTTTTTAGATTAAAGATTCTCAAACTGTGGGTGGCGTAAAAAATTTTTGGGGTCGCGAAACAAATTAGCTTTTTGTGCTTTTAAAATTGGCTTTTTTGCAATAATATAATGATTACCCAAGCCTATGACCTAATATAATGATACTACAAAAAATACGTATAAATTACCTGAACATAACAAGTGGGTAAAAAATTTATTACTAACTCGTAATCGACATTTTATGGACTCGGACTTGACTCGAACCATGACTTCCAAGGACTCGGGAATCAAATCACGGCTTCAAGAATTCCCAAGTATTCGGATTTCAAAGTTATTGGACTCGGAATGATTCAAGTCTCCCAAATGTTGGACTTGTTAAAACTTAGTTCAAAAATGTATGCACAAAAATTTTTTAAATTTTAACCCGCAGCAAACGTCATTGACCAGAATGACTGATAAAGAATGACATTGCGAAATATGGCAACTCTGCTGTGAGTTTGCACGATTTTTGTAATTCGTCATAATCATCGTTCTGGTTTGATGGTCACCTGGATTTTTTGTTATCAGCTTTTTAATAAGCCAAATTTTTTTTATTAATTTTGTTCGAAGAGGGCAGTCACCAAATTACTAATTTAATTGAACAATAATATTTTGGCTCTATGACATCTATGAAAGAAGGTCCGGGTAATCATTTTTATTTACCCTAAGTGTGACGCTTTTGATGCTGGCTTGCGAGTCAGCAGAATAAATAAAAATGATGATTAGGATTAGATGCCGGTAAGAGGACTGGGTTGGGTTAAGGTTGACAGTTTTGGATGGGTCTCTTCAACAAGTCACCGTAAACGATTTTTTTAAAAGTGAAATTAATCCAGAATCACCCTTTTGACATCAAAATAGAATAAAGAAGAAATTGAGAGAAAAAGATCTTTCAAGAGGCGATAGTAACCACAGGGGGATCCGGATTAATTTTATAAACAAAAATTGCTTACAGTGACTTCTTAAAGAGACCCAGTTGGATTTGTTTAAGTATTAGTTAGGTTATGTTTGAGTTCTGTTTAAAAATTAGATAAAAGTAAACTTTAGTAAAATCGGAATTGGATGTTTCAGAGTTTTAGATGTTGCTGAGTTCAATGCTCAGTCTATGGAGACATCATGCCCCCTTACTTCTTCCCTGAGGGCCTCAGGGTGGCCGCTAATGACTATATCAAGGTCCTGGAAACCGTGGTCAAGCTTTGGATGGTTGGAGTGGGCGGTAAGAGGCTGTATGTCTTTCAACAAGACTTTGCACCAGCGCATATCGCCCATACGACCCAGGCCTGGTTGTACCAGCAACTACTCTGCCACTGGCTGCCAGACCTCTGGCCACCCTCCAGCCCTGACCTTAACCCATTGGACTATTATGTCTGGGGCATTTTGGAGAAGAAGGTTAACTACTGCCCATACAATACCAAGCAGGAGCTGAAGGATGCTATAGTGGGGGCCATGGACCACATGGACAGAATGGAGGTCAAAAAGGCCTGATCCACCTTCCGCCATTGCCTGAGGCCACATTTAGAAGAAGGGCGGCCATATTGAATAATTTGATTATGTATGTTGTAATAAAGCTACCATATGAATTATAAGTAAATGTATTGACGACAATTGTTTTATTTGAGATTTTCCTATTTTGTTAAAATTAGTCTGAATTTAGTTGCAACATCCTGTATATCTAGATTTTTTTATTTAATCAATTTACAATAAATTTTCTTAAATTAGTTTATTGGAACCAGTGTTGCAAACTTAATGGGTTTTTGTTGCTCAAGCATAAGTTCAAGTTCAGTAAAAAATAAAAATTTTGTGACAACTTTTATAGTTTATAAATTTGTTTAAAAAAATTTTGACTTTCAAATACTTCCTGTAACATGCATGGCCACAAATTAAAAGCTTTTAATTAATGTGCAAATGCTGCAACTAAAACTGTTTTTTTTTAGTTCTATAGTCAAGTTTCTGAGTTATATTTTTGAGTTTGCATTTGGAAAAGTTATTAAGTTTGCAGTTTTATTAGAACAGTTTATCTTCTGTAAGCACAGCATTTGGGGTATAAAGATGTGCCAATTTCAATTTTCATATGCAGTTTCGCTTTTAAACTTGTTATACAGGTTATAGTTGGCAGCAGTGTGGTTGACAAAATATAATAATAATAATAATGTAAATTATACTGCTTGACATATGCTAAGATCAGACAGGAACCTCAGCTGCTCTAAGCAGTTGCAAAGATATAATGACATTAAACTCTAAACTTTAAAGATAGTACAAGTACATTACTACTAAAACAAAATAAAATCATCAAGGACAAAACAGTATGTGCCATATTTTTAACAGTTTGTTAAGTTAGAATTGAAAATCATCAAATTATATACAAAATATGCTTAAGCATCAAAAGCAAGTTTGAACAAATGGGTTTTAAGTTGTTGTTTAAATGTTTTAAAATTTTCTTCCATATGAACTGTATAAGGTAACTTATTCCAAGTAGTGCAAAATGCATGGTTGATTTCTGTAAAAGAATTTAGTTTCAAGCATAAGTTTATTGCAACCACATCCAACCCGTAAATTCAAAAAAGTTGGAGAGAATGATTGAAACATATCAGTTAAATAAGTAGGAGCTTTTCCATGAAGTAATTTATAAGCAATAAGACACAGTTTAAAAGCATGATATTGAACAGGTAGAAAATGTAAGTGATTAAGATAAGGTGTAACATGGTCATTCCATTTTAAATCAAAAATAAAACGTACAGCATGATTCAAAGTTTTTTGAAAAGGTTTTAAATCTTAGATGTATTTGCTAGCAGCACGTTACAGTAATCTATCTGGCTTAAAATAAGATTACAATGTATGATGCAAAAATGATGCAAAAATAATGCAAAAATTTGTTTTTTTACATGGTTGAATGATTTTGAACATTGCTACAATGGTGACTTTAAGATAATTTAGAGTATTGTTTATTCTTGTTGCTTTAGTGATTGGGAGAATCAACACGAAAGCAGGTTCAGTATGATCCTTGTGCTGAGTTAGTGGATTAATGAAATTTTTTATTAGCACATATGTTATTTAAGATCACCTTCCATATCATTTAATGCATTATGATTTATAAACATTACACAACTTAGTGGTGAAGAAAATAAATATTGCTTTTTTAAAAATTTTATCAATGCTATAGTTTAATTTTTGTCAATGCTTAAGTGACCCTAACAAATTTTTTACCATCTATTTTTAAAGCACTAACTTTGATGCAAATCAGTTTTTTCATGATGCCACAATATTTCAGTGGTGTATTAGCTTATAAATTGCATCATCAAAAAGCCTCAGTCTTTGCTAAGTTCTTGTTTAGTTTATATTTGTATTGATATTAAAATGTTGTTGTTGCTTCTCCTTCAACCATTTGAGGGATATAAGAATTTGATTGTAAAATAAAAATGACAATGATTTAATAATGATGTCACAAATACCTAAAAATTAGAATTATAATGCCTTCACAAAAATGTTTTTGTTACATTACAATCACAATCATGGTACACATATGTACCATTGTCCCTTAAAGGGTTGAAGTGGATCTTGAAAGAGGTATTTCTTAACTTTTATAAATTTTCAAATTATTACATATTTAATTTTGATTAAAGAGGGCATAAGTATTAAGTTTAAATTAGATGTTTAGCAATGGAGGAAGTTCACCCATCATCACTGTTTATCCATCTCATTTGCAGGAAAATATATTTGAGGTTTTATTTTTATACCAATCATCAAGCAATTACCCTAATCTGCATTTAGAGATTTCAAGATATTGCTGTAAGGTTGAACTTTTTATTTGTTTTTATTTTAGTTGGAGATACATCAAAAATTTAGAGCTGCTTACTAAGACTGACAAACAGAGAAAAAAGCCTTGAATTGTATTTTAAAGACACAACAGATTGAGGAAAATTAGTTTTAAACTGTGACTGTTTTGCTCATGTTTGAGATCAATGCAGCACTCAACTTACTAAACCATGCTTGATGGTTAATTAGTTTGAAGTTGAATTTTAAATCTAAAAATTGCAGATCTCTTCAAGAAGTTGCTGTGATTTTTTTAGTGAAAGTAACCCAGAATTCCCATTCAGCCCCAGGATTGAATAAAAAAAAAAGAGAAAATGGTACTTTCAAGAAGTGATAGCAATCACAGATGGATCTGGTTAGTTTCACAAAGAAAAATGCTTATGATGACTTCTTGAATTGAATAGCATGTATTGCATGCTACATTTTTGACTGAAAATAGAGCACAAACAATAATTTTATACATTTTTAAAATCTTTTAATAGCAAACAAGAGCAAATATTGTTCCATTTATAATTGCAAAATTTGGTACTTTCCTGTTATCACTCAACCATCTATTGCTTCATTTTATTTTCAATACATTTCTCTTGGTTTCTTTTTTTACTTCACTGTGGTGTTGAAAGGGGTATTTTGGGTTAGTCTCACTGAAAAAAAATTCTTGAAGAAACACCAAAAGTCTTAGTTTTCAATCACCATTTGCTGATGGTTGGGCAATAACAGAAAAGTACCCAAAATTTTATTAAAAGTTGAAAGTTTTTGACTTACATAAGTTCTTATCAAAGCATCTAAATGTTTGTATGGTAATTTCAATACAATTTAACACAATGGACTATAAAATGATAGTTGAAATACAATTAAAACTACAATATATATAGCAGTTTTATCAAATTTATATCCATACTAGCATTACTATCATTTAATTTTTAACATTCCTGATTTAGTAAGTACTCGTATCATGAAACAAAGCAATAGCCTACTCTTGAAAAAGATTACATTTATATATAAATATAATTTCATTAAAAAAGAAGAATCACTTTGTTAATTCAATTTTGGTTCATAATTTTTGATTGGTAAAGCTTCATGAATTTTACAGTCATAGTCTGAAGAGCATTTCTTTATAACACTAAACTCATTTTTTAAATTTCCTTATCTTTATTATTACATGAGTTACATTTAATAATATGTTCTTTTATTTTGCTTTTCAAAGAAGAACCTAAATTTAAGTTTTAATTGTCTTTTTATGGTCTATTGCAGCGGTTCTCAATACTCTTACTCTTACTCTAATATGCAATTATGCATGTGGAGTATAATGTCATAGATGAATTTGAATAAATTTAATATTTCATTCAAATTCCTTCCCAATTCCTCCCTTAACAATTTTTCCTCCCTTCAGGTTACAAATTCCTCCTTGGGGAGCCAAGTGGCTCACTTTTGAGAAACACTGGTCTATTGTGTTAAATTGTATTGATATAACTAATTAGAAATCTGGATTCTTTGATAAGGACTTACGTAAATTGAAAACTTTCAACTTTTAATAAAATTTTTCAAGGTTAGATATAGCTTGCTATTATTTACAAGTAGATTCAAAAAATTGCCTCCCTTACTAAATCATAAAATGCTTTAGTTTGAGAAAATAATTTTTTCTCTGATTTATAAATTTTTACTCAATCTTTGATGTCTCTTAAGTTGACTTTTATTTTTAATGACTTTTGTACAAAATTTGTGGTATAAATGTAAATGATTGTGATATCTCTATTTTTATGACACATAGCTAACTGTGCCAGCATATTTTTTTAATGTCTCCAATTTTGCACTCATGCATGAATTGAAATTCATTGTTTATTTTTTTAGTTTAAGGTTAAATATATGTTAGTTACCATATTTATCCAGTTGTAAGCTACGGCTTCCATTGTTTTCTGGTTTCATTTTGGTGCCTTACTTTCAAGGGCGGTTAACAATTTTTTCATTGCAGCATTTCAGTGAAAATGAGAATCACACAAGGTGTAATACCTCAGGAATAAACATTCTAAACATTTGCTATGAATTGAGAACTATTGAAATGTAACCGCCATAGAAAAAGTAGGTCATTTACTGGTGGTTTTATTGTTTGAGCACAGACTTCTTAATAATAATAGTACCTGTATCTGGACTGGAAGCAGCACCATAAATTGGCTTACCCCCAACCAAAATGTGGCTGAAAGAAAATGAGAAAGCAGTTGATGTTTTCTTAAATACGGTAGATTTTAATGGTAATTCATAAGTGAAAGAACTTAAGTTTTACAGTTGTGGGTGTGGCTTACTTTCAAGGGCGGTTTACAATTGAATAAATACAGTGGTTATACTTGTTGGTTAGGTTAAGGTTAGGAACCTAAGGACTAACTAAAAACAACTTTTTTTGAGAATCAAGCTTGGTTATTGAAATGAATCACAGAAGTCATGCCAGTAGAAAAAAATTCTAGTACATAAAAATAGCCAAGAAACTGCCAGCATTTCCTCTTAACTGCTAAACCACCAAGATGGCATATTCAAAGTTGTACTACTTTGTTAGCCATGCTGCTCAGATTTGTTACTGTCCAATAAAAATAGCCTTTAGGTGTTTTAATTTTTGATTAGAACATACTTTAAACATTAAATAAATTTTAAAAAATTATTAGACATTGATAAATATTTTATTAGATTTGTGTCAACTATATTTTAGGTTCATATTGTAAATTTTAATTTGTTGTGGAATTATGGCATCAACTATGATAGTAATAGGTATTGGTATAGCAGGATCTGCTTTGGCATTGAGAACAATAGCAAGAAAATCGAAACCCTTGGCTCAACAAATTGAAAAAACAGTTAAAGAAATTGGTTCTCTTGATTATAAGTATTACCGAGGAGGTTTTGAACCAAAAATGACCAAAAGAGAAGCGGGACTTATTTTAGGTGTTGGTTCAAGTGCAAGTCAAAAAACGTTTCGTGCTGCCCATCGCCGAATCATGATTTTGAATCATCCAGATAAAGGTGGCTCTCCCTACTTGGCAGCAAAAATCAATCAAGCAAAAGACCTTTTAGAAGGATCAAATAAATAATATTTTATATGTTCATTACTTTTCACTGTGAGCCTTGTCATTTGTAATTTCTTGAAACTATGTTAATAAAAAACTTCTGAAATTTAGTAGTTGTGATTTGACAATTTAAATTGTGTCTTGAATTTAATAAAGTAAATGTACATTTTTCCTCAATATCTTTTATTTTTATTTTTTGTTTTTTCTACAAAATGATGCAAATAAAGTTGCCTCTTTAAAATTTTGCTTTGGTCAATTGATCAGAAAAACTAATTTATCATTTGTTTACATTATGTAATTAATTTTTAATTTGAAAAAATTTTTATTAATTTTACATTTTGAAACAAAATAAATCAAAGTAATACTCTAAATCATACTTCAAGACCAAAGAAAAATTTTCAAATTTTTCAAACTTAGGTAATGATTTTTTGGCTAACTGGTATAAATTGTACTAATTGACTTCAAGTTAAATGTGCATTGCAAGTATTCAACTTTTTTTAATAAATGATTTTAAATTTTCTGAATTGCTTTGAATCACAGCAGTAATCTGCAAATTGTTTTATGTCGAAATTGAGTAATTTTTTGCTTTGTTTTACCTATCAATTAATTAATAATATATGTTTTTGATAAACATGTACTTTCAAAGTTATGAGTGAAAAAATCTGTTAAAAATGTGGAAGCAGAAATATTGACTTTTCATACGTAATTGTATTATTAAAGAATTTTCACTGAGTTTACAAAATTTTTTTCCTAACATAAATTTTTTTCCTATCTAATTTAATTAGTATTTATGTAAAAGTTTGTTTTTGAAAAAATGTTCATAGTACATTAAAGCAATAATCAGTTAAAAAGCTTGGTAAAAGGCTATCCAGAAAATATTTTTGTAAATTTAATTATTGTGTATTGTGTTAGTTTTTAGCGTTTTATTGTTTTGTAATGGGAATTGATATAAAGTTGAGATTGTATGATTTTCCTTCAAAAATAGGCAGTGGACTCCAATCAATAATTTGTAAAGACTCAGACATTGATGGAAATTATTTATTGAAACAAGTTTCTGAACTTTTAAAAGTTTCATCAGAGCGGTTAAGTGGGTAAAAATTTTTCGCTTTTGTATAAACAAACGTTAAATCTCTTGTATTGTGTATTTATTTTTTAGCTTTGGTGTTTTGTGGAAAACCGATAAAACCAGATACCAGGTTAAAAGCTACTGGTTTTAGAAGCGGTCAACTGATACAAGTTTTATTCAAATCGATACAAGATGAAGTTGCTTCACCAGGTACATCTAGAAATGACTATTACTTTAATTTTGCATTAAAATTATTTTTACTTTTTGTTCATCTTTTTTAAAGAAAGCTTTTAGAAATAACTTTGTTAAGATATATATGGTTTTTCTGTTGAAATAGGGAATTAAAGGCTGTCACCAGCTAACTCAAAAGTTTTCTTAAATTAAGGTCAATGCACCATTGGAAATATTTTTCTGTGTCTTTTATTTAGAACTATTGTAAATTCTTATAAACTTTTTATTTATGTAAAGTCTACGTTGATCAACTCCGTAAAGAAATGTATTTTGTTAATATAGCATTGACGACTTGTTTGATTGCTTTCATTACTAATCTATAAAAATTAAATTGCACAACTAATTAAAGCTTTAAAAAAATGAGTTAAATTAAGTGGTATGTAAAGTTTTTTTGTTTTAGATATTTGCAGTACTTGAAATAAACTTTTTAAAAAAATTGGAGTTGTTTTAGAAATTTATAGTAATTTATGTAAAACTATTTTATACTTTAAATTTGTTATCTGATTTCCAACTGCTGTTTGTGAAAATTAAAAACATTGTTTTTTTCAATTTATTGGTTCTTTTCAATTATTTTGTTTTTAGATATTGATGCAAAACGACTGGAAAAAATTATGACTCATCTTCATAATATTTTTATTGGGAAACGACAAGACTTGAGACGACTAAAGAATAATGTATAAACAAAAGTCGATTTATAGCGAAGCGTTGTTTTCTACCAAGCAGTGCTCGTGTGTTTCAACTAATTTCCACGTTTTTTTCTGTAATTTTTTTAACGTCTGTAAATATTAACATCAAGTATTAGATATTTCGCAATTGCATTAATTTAATAGCATTTTGGACTTAAAATTATCAATGTGTGTAAAGGTGTCGAAGTTATTGATGGATTCCAAGCGTTTACAAAAAATCATCGAAAGCATTCCTGGTTTGCAAAACGAACCGGTATTAGTAGGTCAGTTTTATATTTTATATATTCGCTTTTACAACATTCTTCGTTTTGTCTTTGACTTTTAGTAATGCGTGGCCAAGCTGAATTTTTTGTGATAGAAATAAATAAAATTTGTTTTCGTGACTTACATAGATTGGTGTATGTACGTCGTTAAGGCCATTTATTGTTCGTTGTTTTATATAAATATTAGTATTTTGGAACTTTCTTTTTGCCGATATATAGTGTCTGTCAAGTAATTCAAATTTAATTACATAAAAATAGACTTTAGTTTTGGGTTTTTCATATTTTAAAAATTTTTGTATTTATCCTTCTGAATATTATCCAGGAAAGCGACGGAGGTGCTAATACATAGGGTAAGCAATTACTCCGACCTGCTACCCGATGCCAAGATATTGCTGTCCGGTTGAAATTTTTATTTTGGTTTTTTAGTTTATAGTTTTAGTTTTATATATCAAACTCAAAAACCAAATTATTACTTTACTCGACGCCATGGAACATGAGCTTGTGCTTTTCAGACATCCTTCGTCATCCTGACGTGTTCGGCCACGTCGTTGCTCCGACCAACTGCAAACGGTTTGTTTTAACTTAATTTGACAGTTTAAAACCTATTACTTTGAACTTGTTAACTGACAGCTAACTTCGTTTCAATGAGGTCGAAAAACGTCCCTAAAACAGTTTTGGCTGAAAGATGCAGAAATTTATCAAAAAAACCTGACTTAAATGTTTGGTAGCCATGACGATACACAATTGAACCAGCTCCTTAAATTCTTAGCGATTGTGTTTGGATAGCATATCATTCGTTTTAATTCTAGAAAAATAATTTTCATCGGGTTTTTGCTCGCATTGTTTTCGTTCCTCAATATATTTGGTAGATTTGTCGGTAATTCGTTCAAAACTGCAATTTTCTCGAAATATTTTACATTTGCGTCTTGTAGTGCTGTGCTATCGCTACCAGGCACAATATTTTTCTTTGTGAAGATGCAACTTCATAGAGTTAACTGCTGTTTATTCACGTCGGTTCCTTCACATCACATCTTGCTTTTGATGAGGGTATTATTTAAATTTTTTTAATGGTATGTATAATAATAAACAACCGCATGCATAATGACCATCATCACCGAGATGAGTATGATGATGATAAAATGGATTATGATTCCAGCAATCCCGTATGTAGCTTTTGATTGATGTTGCCTATTTTTTTTTTCTTATTGAAACGGGCTGAAAAAAAGCATTGGTGAAACTCAAAGACCCTGATGTTTGATATTAAAATAGATATTTGTGAAAAAAAATTTAGATTGCGAAAAGTTACTCGTTTTAAGAATGGTTTGTATTTTTGTACATTAAGGTTGTACTGTTTTTTTGTATATTGTTGTATAATCTCAATGATTGGCTTTTGTCGCAGAATCTTAAGCCACAACAAGCGTCTTGGGGCTGCGATACTTCTCGTATGGGACAACACCCCTTCTACCAAGTCTCTGAAAATTGATCAAATTCAATTTTCACTAAATAACCGCGTGCCTAACGACCATCATCACCGGGATGAGTACGATGATGATGAAATGGATTATGATTCCAGCTATCCCGTATGTAACTTTTGATTGATGTTGCCTAGACTTATTTTTCTTATTGAAACGGGCAGAAAAAAAGCATTGGTGAAACTTAAGGACCTAGATGCTTTTTGTGCAGACGCCGAGATATTACTTTCCTGTTCAATTTTTTTGGTTTTTTCCTTGTTAGTGGCTGACATGTTTTTAATTTTCGATTTCTGGTGACAAGCAGTGCAATTTGTTTATAATCACTCTGGTCCACTTCAAGACAGTAGCTTAAAAGTTGTTCCAAATGCAACTTATTGATTTCGAATTTAATGAAGCACTTGATCGGTTATTGAGCACATTTTACGCTGCGTTTCTTTCAATTCAAGAAAGTCAGTGTTGCTCAGTACGATAAGCGATCGATTTGTGATCCAATGGACAAAAACTTGTTTCTAAGTTTTGATAGTATTCTTTAAAACGTTTTTCATCAGGTTTTGCATAAGCACGTTGGTGTGGTGCTGGGTTGATACTTTGTTACGATTCAAAAACTTATTTATTTGATATAAGTTTTGCTGGCATTGTGGCCTGTAAATTTCTATATTGGATATAATTAACTTTGCAGGAACGATGATTTGTTAATTCTAAAAGCTTAAAATTAACAAATCATTATTTTTCCGAAACTTTTTTGCTGTTGCTTCAATGTCAGAATTTTTCTGTAATATAACGAGTACAAAACTAGTAGTGGAAAAGCTTGTTTATCAGGTAATGATAGATTTTAACATTTATGTAACGATTGTTATTAAAGAATAAGAATTTTTCTGCTTATTCTACTGGTAATTGTAATTTAAAAACTGTGTGTGCTTTTACAAAAATACCATTCTGCCAGAGAAAAATCCTAAGTGATGAACGAACTAACATTTAATGCATACATCGCTTGTCATGCACTTTGCTCTGCGTTCGACCCCATTTCCTGCTTCCGCTGCGAATTTCCAATCCTTGTGACTGACTAATGCGCTTTGTTTAAAAATATTTTTTACAAACCGAACTAAATATTTCTATTTCAATCTTTAAATTGTATAAAATAATATTCAAATATGACTTCGTTCAAATTTTAAAACGTTTGCTGCAGTGGTATTAACTTTACTGTGTTTACCTTTACCCACAACGTCACAATCATTAGCCATAATAGCAGCAAAACAAAAACTAGTGCAGTAAGATCGAAACTCCTTTATTTTTCCGCCGAAATGCCTTGTCGACGAATTTGTTCCGCCAAATAGTTTTCCTTCACAGTTTTTCAGAAGTATCTTGCTCAAATGTACAAACTCAGATTGGTTTCAGATTTAGTAAAACTTATTGCAATGCTCATTTTTACTACTGTTTGGGTTTTTTGGTTTGATACTTTGCTCTTCATCGACTGCTTTTGGAAAAACACTTTGCGCTTGATTTATTCATTGTCACAACAATTTTTTATCGTTTGAAAATCTTCAATATTGCTTTTAAATCAATTTTTTTATATATTCATTTGCAATTGACTTTTCCGACTGTAAAATTAATTTTTTAAAAACAAGTTCATCTTGATCAGTTGATTTTTTCAGACCACCTCTTCTCGAGCTTCAAATTCTTCTCGAAGTTCAACCAACATTATTACGTCACAACATCTTGCTCAAGCTTTGTCATTAGCCAACTCACCTCAACCTGGACGAGTTTATCCTTCTCCTCTGGCTAGCGCTTTGCAAGTACGTGTACCTGTGAAAGCCCGAGTTTGAATTCTTCAGTGCCAGTTTAAATGTAAAAGTTAATTAAAGCAATTTTAGATTTGTTAATAAAACCTTTAGTGTTGAACGTTAATTGCTTAGTTCACAAATTCCGTCTGTTCAATTATTAAAAAACTTTGCACGGCTACTTAGTAACAAGTCTTTAAATTCGACCAAAAATTTATGTCAAACCTAAATCGGTTTGTAACTAAAAAAATTGCATTCAGTATTATTTAGTACGTAATTATTTATCAATCACCCACGATATTATGCAATTATATTTTAAGTGAAGGACGACTGCGTCATACATCAATATGGTTTTAAGGCGCGACGTTATAGTCATGTGTGCGACTGCTTTCAATGTTGTATTTTGAAGAGTCCTCAAAGCGGATCCGTTTCAGCGAATTCGGGTTCCGGAAGCGGAAATCGCGCCGACGCGAACGTTATTACTCCGGATGTCTTTTCGCTGGCAATGCAACAAGCGATGTCCCGGTGAGACTGGCATAACCCGTTCATAGTCGATTGTAATTCTTGAGTTGTGTAGTCGTTTATTTTGAGTGGCTAATTGTACTGTTATCCTCTGGTGTTAAACAAGACACAAAAAACTTCAAGATAGAGAAACCAGTAAATTATTTTTAAATGAAGCATCTTTTATTAAGTTTTTGTAGACCTATGTTTTTTCTTTAAGTTATTTTATCGCTTTGTTCTCCGTAAGTATTTGTATTGATCCGTTCCAAATAGTTTGTTGGTGTCATTTTATTGTAAGCTGCTTCTTTTTCTAATCTACAGATCCTCATCGAATCCATCTCCTCAACAAGCACCTCAACCAACTCCTGTGCCGGAAGTAAATCCCCAAATTTTACAGGTATTAAAAAAACGCCTGTGTTAAAAATTATATTTTTTAGAGCCTGAGATATATTGCATTTCCAAACGATGTGCCTTTTATAGTTTTGTTTTTATTAAGCAACATTATATCTGATTTGCAATTTACGTAAAGAGCGATGTGTCTTGAAATATTTGGTTCTCAATGGTTTATTTTCCTGTCGATTTTGCAATTTGCACGATTTCAAACGCGCTCTTGCGTTTGAATATTTCAATAATGCGATTAACTTTCGTGATCAGCGGTTTGCGACTTAATGGTTTTTTGTCATATTATTGAAGCGATTTGTTTCTGTCTTGTAGAAAGGCTTGGAGCAATTACGCGCGATGGGAATAACAGACGAGAGAGCGAGCGTGCAGGCACTTGTTGCCGCCGGTGGAAACGTCGAGGCAGCCGTTAACATTCTGTTTGCGTCCGGTGGGAACGACCTGTAACACTGTTGCCTGGCTTCTCACCTCAGGCTCAGCGATTAGCCACTGTGCCTGGTTTGTATCCAGCCGCTTCTTGCGCGGACGCTGATATTCTTAACTAGTTCTTTGGTTAACAGTGCAAGTCTAGAAACTGCAGTCGTATATATTGATGAATGGTTAAAGTTGGCTGCAGTTTTTACCTTCAAATTTTTTCCCTTTTGTCTTGTGTAGTATCTTAACTCTTGTGTTTTGTGTAGCTTGTTTTTCAGTGCAGTGCTATTTCAAAATATAATTTTCGTAAATACTATGATGTCGCTTGCTTTCTTTTTAATTACTTGGTCTAAACACTTTATATTCCTGCACTGTGTTTGGTTTCTTAATGTTGTTACGAACGCAATGTTATTTGCAAGCCATCAATTGAATGTATTTAATATTCTTTGATAAATGTAGTAATCCTTTGCTTGGATAAAAGCGATTCGTCGCATTAAACGAGATTGACGCTGGAGCCGTTTTAGATCCATAAAACAACTGTATCTTCGTCTATTTTTCTTGCCAAACTAAAAATATTCAACAACATTTCTTGTCGATTTTTTTTCTTGGTCAAGCTGGTGTAAACAAACCATCTGAAACAGCAGATGAAAGCAAGTTTCTAAAAGGGCAAACATTTGAAGCTGCTGTGTCGGGCTTTTGTCGATTCCAGGCGTGTCATAATTTAAAAAGTCTCGAAGCCTCTTCGTTGTTTTATGGATTTCGGGCGCTTTTCAACACGTAATTTATCGACGTGCAATTTCATTCATTTTGCTGTTGACACTTTCCCAAAAAATGTCAAACAAGTTTCCAGATAACGTTTGATAACGCCACACCATTACTGAAAGTCAAAGCGTGCTTTGATCTCACCCTCGAGTTTCTTGTGTTTTTTTCAATAAAAAATCATTTTGCTTACCGACTGTTTAATAAATGACAATTATCTTGATTTTTCTATTTTCTAGTACCTCGGGTACATTCCGCGTACCAGGGTCTTGCTAATCACCGGCCGGACTTGCATTACGTACAGTGGTTGACAAGTAACAATTACTATCCAAGCCTTAAACCGTCTAACAAAAACCCGAAAGCCATAGACAAAATGAAAGAACGACTTTTTTTTGCTCTGCACTTTGATTTCATATTCCTAATAACTAATTTTGGAACTTATTTACCTTAAATTGAACAAAGAAAGTAACCACTTTAATCCAGCCGCCTTAGTTGTGTTTTTTTATTTATTAGTTGTATATATTTTATCATTAGTTGTGTTGTGTTTGTTAACAGAAAACATCTTTCAATTGAAAAACTGTAACTAGTAATTTTTGATTGGGTTAAAATAATAACTAATCACAGTTTTTGAAAAAGTAGCTAGTTACTTGTACTGACCACCTCTGATAACACATTAATTCACTGTTTGTTACTACAAAAGCGATTTAGTCTTATTGCAAATCATGAAAAAGTTTTGTATTCGCTTTATAGAGAAGTTTAAAGTGAACTTATTCTGTTAATAACTCTATTTGAATTCAAAGTTTTTAATCTTTTTTGCTCGTCGACCCTCATTCAAGTACAAAATTTTCTATCGAAACCGAAGACTAGCTCAACAGTTCCTAATGAAAAAAAATAGGTGGAAATAAATTTGAGCGATTTTTTTGTAAAATATATAATAAATCAATGGAATACGCTTAAAATTTTGGGCATAAACTGTCCACTATTATCGGCACTGCGAAAAAAGTGCCTGAAGGTCTTTCGCTGATCAACAATATTTTTGAAATGGAGGCTTTATTGCTCCAGAAACACCGGCAGTTATTATTTGACCCCTAGAAATCAATATCAACCACTGATCTAAATTTAAAAAGTAGAGATTTAGGCCACAAAATCGTTCAACAATGATAGAGTGGGGAGGACAATCACTATATTTCAAAGCCATAGCTTTCCCTAAGCCCGATATTTCTTCTTCGTTAGTCACAGGTTGCTCAATCCCCAGCATACTGTTTCATATTATCCAGATTGAAAATCTTCATCACAGTGATCACTGGACTCAAATTAATAACAACTTATGTTGGAGAATTTTACTGTTGTTTGAAGAATTTATGTTGAAGAATTGAAGACAACAAAATTTTACTTACGATGAAGATTTTCAATTTGGCGTGAAATCTAAAATTTTTCATATAGGTTCGTTTTTTTTTTAAGGCAAATGCACGAAAGAACGTTTGATCAAGAAGTAATAATATGTTATAACTGATACATGAACAAATTAAATGGTTGTGTAGCCATATAACCGCTAGTTTTTGCCAATGTTCGTGTCACTCTTCTTAAACTACTACAGACTGACAAAAATCAGACCTTGATCAGTGAAAAAGTGTCATTGTTTTAGCGCTAAATAAGGCAAACTTATTTTAAAACTGCACACGAAAGTTAACGCAAAAGCAAAAGTAAACAAAATACTGTTTTTAGGGCTTACTCAGTTTTCTAAAAAGTATGATAATATGGTTTCTAATTTCGCAAAAAAAAATTTAAATAAAATGTAGGCTTGGCTGAAGTGCCTTACATCGAAGTCTGAGTTTATTTAGAAAGGTAAAATTGCAGACGCAATTTTTTTTAGAAACTTTAAAAAGAAAAACAAAAACTATAAATACAAATTCCATTTTATTAATTCTATAAGTTCGTTTGCACAATGACCAACAAAATAATTTCCGCTAGATTGCAGCGAGTAACAAAACAACATAGGCTAAAAACCAAACGTTTTCGGACATAAAAAACGTCAAAACTGCATAGAATTTAATAAAATTGTTTTATTTCGCTTAAAGATAAATTGGTTAAAAAGTCAATGCCGCTTCGAATCTTTGGTAGATAAAGAAGTTACCCTTTTCGAAAAAAATTGTAAAAAGCGACGCAAAATTTTGGCTGATCTTACATACAAAAAAAGAGAGAGATTGTACAAATACAAAAATAAACTCTTTGCCAAATAAATCGATTTTATTTTATTTTTTTGTCTTATGACCAATGCAAAAGCAATAATTCACACATTCCTTGTAAAGCAATATTGATAACAAGCAGGTTCGAAACCTTTGTCAGTTAGCTGCCATCACATTTTAATGTTTGCGTCAGGCTACATAATTTTCGGCAAAGTTGAAATATGACCAAAAATTTGAATGTTTACCAGAAAATAAATTTGAAAGTTTATCTAAAATGCTATTCAAATCTTTAATTATACATGAATTTGTCTTTTATTTGAAAATTTATTTGAATTTGTTTTTACTTTTGTATGACTTGAAAAACTTTAACAGAGTTTGTTTGAAAAAATAGAAATGCTAAGTGGACATTTCTTAGAAAAAAAACAAAAATTGTTTTTACATGGAATTGCCATTGATTATAAACATTTAAAAACAGCTAATAAGTCAACAGTTAAATTCATTGTTCTTTCTCTTACCGGTGCACAAAAAAATGGCGACAACTGCTCAAAAGACAATAGAACTTCTTGATTTTAAAACACGCAATACAGGAGAAAACAAACAAAATTTCTTGAATAGTTTGCGCAAAGTTTAAAACTCAGTAAGACACAACACCTCAAATAACTCCGCAACATTTTGGAGTGACTGCTGTGCTTCATCTCGTTCTTCGAAGCAGAATTCGTCTGCCACGATCTCTCAGAAGAGGAAACGAAGAGGGCTTTGAAAATCCTCGCATTTAGGTATTTTACTTTCCTTCAAGCATACCCGATTGCATTCACCGTTTGAGCTCGGTTAGGTTCTCTAAAAATTTGTATCACGTCTCTTTCTTCATTCGGACTGTGTGGTGGCGGTTGCACAGCAACTCCGCCTGAAAAATGACGCGGCCTTGGATATTTGTTAGGTGAATAAAAGGCCGGATCTTGTTGAAGATCGGGCGGAGCTTGCTGGAGAAGAGGCTGGAAAGAAAACGTTTTTTAAAATGTAATTTCTATCTAAAAACATAGGGCGTTATGCCGAAGCTTGTAGTTCATGATAAAATTATTAGATTTGTTTTGTTTTCAGTTTTCTCAAACTATCTTTGTCAAATCCATCGACTTTAAAAAATCAAAGCACTGAAATGTATATCAAATAATAAAAAATCTTGATGTAGCAATAAGATGACCAAATATCAAAAAAGTAATTCAAACACTTTTTCCAACCGAAGTACATGCGTTAATAAATCGACCAATTATCGCATTTCTTAAACGCGTATTTTGAGTTCAAAACGTTGCAATTATTCAATAATTTGAGGTTTACGCTTACTAAATTAGGTTACTCGTCACTGTTGCAAAAATAATTCATATTCTTATAAGAAAAAAACAAGGAATGTGAAAGCGAAAACGGAAGCTGTAAGGGAAAGCGGTGCTATTTTGATGGAAAAAGAAACAACGAAAAGTAAATCGCTTCTTTTTGCAACTAATCAAGTATTTGCTCTTTTCTACATTTTTAAAAAACCTCTAAATTTATTGATTATTTATTACAGAGCGCTAACTGTCTACCTCCAAAACTCCCGATTGAAAGAGAGATTGATGCCGTCTTAAAGACTCAAAATTAATTTTTTAATTAAATAAGTAGGCCTATGTAATGAAATGATAAATCCATCGAATGAAGCGCCCGACCAAATAGAGCAACAGGGGCGAGTGGAGCGCATTAAACATTATTCTAAGATATTCTTCATTGCGCAGCCGGTCACAAAGGTCGTAAGCTGTCTGCCTAACATTTAAGTTTAAGATAACTTTGAAAAGCGTGTTCATTCCTCGAAGTCTTTTCATCTGACACTTATTGAAATGAATCGACAAAATAAATTGAGAGCAATCCGATAGTGGTTATACAGGCAAAGACAATGAGTCTGATTGGTTAAAAAAGGCACCAATCAGGAATAGAAAAGAAAATAAAAGGAAAGAAGAACGAGAGTGCGTCTGATTGGTCAGGAGAGACAACCAATCAGAAGTGAATGTGAAAGAGCGTTTATGAATGAATTTTAAACTGTAAAGAAATTTCTTGTGTCGACAGAGATTGGGTTAAAAAGATTTGATAAACGTAGCTTCAAGAGCAGAGAGGTGGAAAGAAGTACGTCCTTGGGCTAGGATAGAGAATTTGGTGTCACTCTATTGGCTGGCACAGGAAGGGTTTTCCGAAAGATGCTGTCCAATAGCAGAGTCATGGGCGGTGACTTGAGAAGGGCTGTTTTTTTTGAAGGCACGGGAAAGATTAGAGCGATCTTGAGAAGAATGATGGTTTCTGATCAACCTGGAAACATATTGCTCAATGCGTTCTTGTAGCCTTTGGGATGTACGTCCTACGTACCTACTGTCACAGTGGCACACAAATTGATAGGTAACATTATTGTGGCGATGGGCAGGTAATACATCCTTCCTGGTTGCGGGAAGAAGAGGTCTGGTTGTAAAAACAAGACGTGTTTCAACAGCAAAGTAGCATTCAGCGTTGCTACTTTGCTGTTGAAACACGTCTTGTTTTTACAACCAGACCTCTTCTTCCCGCAACCAGGAAGGATGTATTACCTATCTTGAAGCTATGTTTATCAAATCTTTTTAACCCAATCTCTGTCGACACAAGAAATTTCTTTACAGTTTAAAATTCATTCATAAACGCTCTTTCACATTCACTTCTGATTGGTTGTCTCTCCTGACCAATCAGACGCACTCTCGTTCTTCTTTCCTTTTATTTTATTTTCTATTTCTGATTGGTGCCTTTTTTAACCAATCAGACTCATTGTCTTTGCCTGTATAACCACTATCGGATTGCTCTCAATTTATTTTGACGATTCCTTTCAATAAATGTCAGACGAAAAATCTTCGAGGAATGAACACGCTTTTCAAAGCTATCTTAAAGTTTTGTGCCGCTAATCGACTCTTCATTTAAATTTAAGCGGAAAGCATGTTTTTAAACTTATAAAGATTCATTCTACGTGAAAAAAGTTTTAACTGAAGCATTGTTTTTCTAAGAATAAATAAATTCATTAGAAAAGGTAATTTATATGTTACACACTAAGTAAATTACTTCAGAAAAATTGCATTAGTTATTTGCAACAATTGTAACAATATATTGCGTGTACTCAATACAGGTCTAAAATTTTAATCTTTTCAAAAATTTATTACTTATCGTTTGCTTACACATTAACAAAAATGTGAATTTTGGGGTGATAATACAGTTTTACTTTGACCTACATTAATTTGATTTCCAAGTATTTTGAATTTTTCTTCTATTTAACTAAATTTATATAACTATAAAAATAATATAAATAAAAAGTTGTAAGCGGATAGTAATATCTCACATGCAGACCGAAGATAATCGATTGAAAATTTATATAAAAAACTAGAGCAGTGCCTTTCAAACTTTTTTGCAACAATAGATCTTTTTGACTAAACTGAAAATAACCTGTAAGCCCTGGTTTTAAATCATGCTTTAAAATTTAAAAAAATGTACTAAAGTAAAGCTCGTTTTATAGTCTTTATTTTAATTATGCGTTTTTTTCCTTTTAATAAACATAAAATTGAAAAAAAATGTTTAAAGAACATTTAAAGTGAAAAAAGATCTTTATTTTAATTATACAATTTTTTTGCAAGGAAAGATTAAATAATAAAATAATAAGCCTTCTAATTGTCATACTAAGCTAAAAAATCTTTAAAGATTCAGAAAACCCTGTAGTCCTCATTAAGTCGGTACAACCTCACAATTTTAATATGCCCTGAGATGAACTATACACAAGTTGAAAAGTGCTGCACTAGTGTAAACAAAATTTTCCCTTGGTAACTTATAATAATTGAAATTATATTTTGATTTTTGATAACTTATTGCTACAAATTATAGTAGGCACTAAGATTTACCGTAGATTGTTGGGATATTATCATTTTTCCGCTCGGATGACGGACTCTTTCAGGTGCTGGAAATGTTGAAGGAGGAGCTTCCGTTAATGGCGATGAAGGATTAGATAAAGAAGGATGAACTTCATTAACTGTGGGGTTTCTTGATTCGGGTATGCTAAGTTGTTTAGGTACAAAGCGAACTGTACCCTCTCTACTTGGAGTACCCGGATTAGAGTGGCCGTTATTAAACAAAGGTTGGCCGTTTGCATTTAACCTAATTGATGGACTAGCTCCACCACCAGAATAGGGACTATGGTGAGACCCATTTAAAATTCGGGACTGAGATAAATCCAATTTCAGTTTTGGTTTTTGTAAATTGTGGTGGTCCAAAAACGGCGTCTCTTCTTCTTCAGAAATTCTGTGATGTACCGGAGGACGATACATAAAACCTTTGTTGGGTTTTTCGGACTCGCTTGCTCCACGTCTTCGTGTAGAAATGCTCTTTGAGGAATCTGCAACATTAAAGCATTTTATCAACCAAGACAAATTATCTGCTTCAATAGATTTTGAATTGCAATCAGTAATTTTAAGTAGTCCTGATAAGATGTGGTATTAATCAGATTAATAAAAATTGTCAAAATAATCTTTTCAAGTTAATATTAAGTAAACGCGCTGTATTGTATAGCTTTTTTTCAAATACAACAGCAAAATTTACCGGCTATGGAAACAAAAAAGAAAAAAAACAATTGGTAAGCTATTTAGATGAAACAAGAAAAAAACCTAAAAAACAAACAGAAAGTGTGCTCGGTTGCATAATAGAATAAATTCCGGTTGTTCAAACCGGATCTTGAACGGCAAAATTCTGTCTCTTTATAAAGAAGGTTGTATTCATTAATAAAACGGCGATCCACAACGGCTACAATATGATAATAAAGCTTGTTATGCAACATCTACAAAATAATTTTTGCTTTTATGCTCACAGATTTGTTTTCCTTGTTCATCGTACGGGCCTTGCATCGGAGTAGTATACTTTCTAGCTCCAGGCTTCCGAGGTCGATCCAAACTTCTCGTGTAATCTTTTACTCCGTTTTCAAATCCTCTTTTAGGTGTTCCATTTAAATCAACTGGAAGAGGTTGTGCCGATCTAAAATTCTTATTGGGAGAAGGCTGGGAAGAAGCTAGAAATTGCGGAGGATAATTTGCAAAAGAAGCTGTTCCATTGGGAGCAAATGAAAGTTGGCGACTAAAGCCTCTGAGCCTCGGATCCATAGTAGAAGGCTGAAAGTGGTAAGATCCTTGCATAGACTGGGATCGATGGGGTGGCAGCCGTCCCTTTTTTTCACTAGACGGAGGTAAAACTTGGGAGTAATAATTTTGATCAATACGTGGATTCACGCTACTTCTTTGCTTGGATTCATCATTAGCATCGTCTGAAAATGGATCTTCTAGATTTTGATCGGATCCAGCTGAAGGATATCGCTGTTAAAAAATTAAAACTAAATTAAGTTGCTTTAGAACGCAAATAAAAATATTTTACATCGGAACTATCAGGTGAAAATTCTTGTTGGTCCGGGACAGAATTCACGGAAGGTCGAGATTGGCGTGCTACATGCTTTCCTCCTCCAGTGCTTGCTGTCGATAAATGCTGAAAATAAAAGGGACTCTTATGAATTACATATATTAACTATTTTTTTCACATTTTGTAAAGAAACTGATAAAACTAGTTCATTTTTTATTTTAGTCGATTATTGTGAAAAAATTGTTTATTATGATGAAAAACAAAAACAACTTTTTTTATTCTCTAGTGTTTTCCAGTTTTATTTTTAGTTGATACTTGATACATCTTTGTGTAAGAAAAAAAGTGTCACTAACTTTTATTCTGCACAAAAATTTTGTTAAGTTTTGATTCTAAGTTACATAGTACATTTCTCCTTTTCTTTTGTTGCAGTTTAAATCTATGAAGTTTTGGTTTCGTCAGCACCTACAGATATATCTGCGTTACTGGAACTAAAGCGGAACAGTTGTTTTCTTTATTATGTCGCCAAAAACTTGTCTCTGTCACTCAATGTAATCTACGTAAATCGGCCTAGTGTCTACCATTTGTAATAATGCATGCATCTCTTTTTTCTCAGTGCTTACAATAATGTTATTTCTTATTTTATCCATACAGTCGCAATGCCAAATCCAAAGCGATTTGTTTTGTCGTGTCATTTCATATTTCTGTAGTACTCTTTGCATTAAAAAACAATGAGTTAATTAGGCTTATATTTTGAGAACGAAAAGAATTTTGCAAAATGATAGTAATGATATCAAAAAATTGAAATAATGGCAATTATAGTATTGTCACCAAACGTTGGTTTACCTATACTAAGCGATCGGAATTGTTGTGCCATTACTCACTTTTGGCAACGGGTTATAGCCTATATTATTTCTATTCCTTTTAAAAACAAAAACTTATTTTGAGTGACATTGTTCTAAAAATTTACTGCAAAATAATTTTTATTAACTAATTTTCCTCCAAATATGTGCCTTACAATGGAGCCCCAACGAGCTTATAACCAGTGTGAACCTAGTTTGGGATGATTATACCAAGTCATTTCATATGTTGGATTTCTTTATTTTTTTTATTTGATGATTGGTAAGAGTTAACCTAATTCGTTTTTCTTGATTCCGGGCTTCCTAAATACCTGAGCTACTTTGGGTGTCATCGAAGGCCGTTGATGATTATCTGATGCAATGATGCCATCGTCGTTTCTCCCGCTGTTTTCCGTTGTAGTTCGCTTCCTGCTGGCTGGATCAGCATTCGCAAGTTGAGGACCGCTATTTCTGAAAAAAATTTAATGTCGTTATTTAGTCATTCACACTAAATTCCATCAACCCTGGAAAATCTAAAAATTCGAAAAAATGCATCTTTTAGCTTTTTTTTTGACTTTATAAATGCTTCTATTTTGAAAGTTTTAAGAATAAAAAATACAAGATTGCTTGACAAAAAAATAAGATCCCGTTTAACGATGTGTGCGCAAAGTACAAAAATTAAGTGTAGAAAAGACAAAAAACTTATTATCTTCACCTTTGATTGGAACGACTGTTGTTGCTGTCTTGGCGTTGAATCGATTTAGAAGAATATTGAGAAGATCGTTTTTGGTTTTCATTTGTGTTAGTATTTTTCTGAAAAGAAATCTAATTTAATATTTCTTTAGAACCGAAAAATTTATGCCAAAGAATACATTTAATATTATGTATCTAACCTTGTATTGTTTGTGATATTTTGTTGTAGTTGTGAATATAAATCGTTGTAACCTTATACAAATTTTTATCCCAGCTTGAGCGCACTTTTTTTTTTTATAAATTTTTGGTTTTGGTAAACACTTAGAGTTCTCACTGATCAATGATCATTGCAATAATGCTTACCATTTCTTTAGAGCGTGAAAGTTCCATTTCTTCAAAAGATCCTTTTTTCGATTGGTGGCACTTTTTTTTCCATAGATACATAGCCAATACACCACATAAGATTCCAAGAAAGAAACATCCTGCTGCCACAAAATACGGAGAGGCTTTGGCTTGCTTTGAAAACTTTGTTATTGCAGGCGGCACTGTCGTAGCCTTTATGTCGTTCAGAATTTCGGAATCGTTAGACGAAATTTCCAAGCTAAGTTCGTCATCTGAATCATCTGTTATAATAAAAAGAAACTCATCAATTAACGTGATCTTCCATACTCTGTTTTTAGAATATGCAAAAGCAATACGCCAGCCAAGATCACTTCTGTTTGGTTTAATTTTTTTAAAACCTCAAAAATGGAAAAAAAGGATGCACGTCATAGTTGTGCGAATCAACATCAACCAATTCATCTGTTACGTCTGGGGTTAAGTAGAAAAGAGATGTTTTAAAATTAACCTGGTTGATTCGAATCTCCATGTAATAGAGGGGAGCACGGATGCATGTCATCCACATTTCCGTAATTTAAATCCTGCCTCAATCGTGCGTTATCCTGCTTTTGTGAACTGACTGTGATGCACTTAACACCATCAAATGCACAATAAGGGTCACGTGATTCGATACAAGTTCTTAAAAAAAAAAACGATTTTATTAATTGTATTTTTGATATAAAATTACCTGATATGTCTAAAGCTATACTATTTTTAAGTAAATTTTTTAATACACTAAACTACATTATGGTTAAAGTAAAAATCATAAGTTTCAGACTAAGTAAAAGAGTACATGGTAAAAAGTTTTTACAAGCAAGTCCGTAAAATAGAAATACTAAAAACAAAAATAATTCAGTATCATATTTTGAAGATTTTTAAAAGATAGAGTAGTGCATTAACGAATGTCTTAGTATAAATAAAAAAGTATGCTATCGCGTTCAGTACTAATAACAAAATTAAATTTACTACAACAAAAAAATAACAAAATGAAATAATTATTAAAAGGAATTCACTCGAAATAAAATAGTGCCCAGAAACAATTTTTTTTATAAATAACATAAATAAGATAGTTAACAATTACATAACTCACCGAGGACAATTGCTTTCAAGCAATGGGCAAAGAGAAGCATTGACAACACAATTTTCAAAGGCAACCATCATTGATCCGGAATTTTTATCCAAAATAATTTGTCGAACAGTTCTACAATTTATAAATTTGTTGTTACAAGTTGACAAACCAAATGCAACCTTGCCGCTGTTAAAAACTTTTATGTCACAGCATAAGCTGTATTTAAATACACAAAAAATGATTTGACTCACAGAAAAAAGCAACGCTGCGTATCCTCAACAATAAAACAAGCTTCAACAAAGATTTACAAACTTACTTGCTGCCGTTACATTTCTCGGCATTGAAGACTATTCGTTGCTCGACTAAGACTGATTTCCCAGAGCTGAGTAGAAGTATCTTGAGTATTTTTCCATCCTCAGTTCCCGCAATGAATACAGTGAAATTGGAGAAAATTCCTGACTCGACGTCGACGTTCAAAGTCGTTAAAAAGTTTCTAAAGTTTTCAAAATATATCTGAACCAGTTAGTTATAGAGTTGATGTTTTTGGTTTATTATTCATTCCACTTTTTGTTGCTGAGATGTGAAATGGCATCAAATTTATGGATATCTTTTACTAAATCTATTGTAAAATATTTTGATTTTACCTCGACCTAAAAGCATTCTTTATAATAGCTTTACAAAGATGTTAGAACAATGAGCTAAATGCACAAAACTGATCGTGAAAAATCAAAATTCTAAATAAGCAACTAAAAAAGTATAAACAAAACTTTAATAGTGGTTACTGCAATGATTATAGTATAAGCAGGAAAACTACTTTTAAGTGCTTGAGCTTAGCCACGAATTAAATTGATAAAGGAAGACATCATGACAAATACCTTCAGGATAAACGATCCAGTCAGCGATTAAATGCAACTTACCTTTCCCTGGTTCTTGTAAACAATGGACTAGAAGTAGCGTGAGTTTGAAGTAGAAAAGACCAAGCGGGAACGCTATCGTACATAAGAGGATGCTTCTTAATAAAGTTCAAGTTGTTGTCATTCAAATCGTTTGGACTTCGTTCACACCTGTTTCAATAATTACAGTTTACGATGGGTAATATTTTCACCCTAAATTTTTATGTCGGTTAAATGAAGAACTCCTTCTAATTAATTTGTAATGAAATTATATGAATTGCAAAATCATTCAGGTTGAATGATATATAACTACGTTTTTTCATTTTATTTCATCTCTATACCTATCCTCCTTACTCGCAAGAAAGCGTCAGAGGCGCTATACAGAAGGCAAGTAATTATTCCACCCTGTTTCTGGAAATGCCAAGATATTCCTGTCTGGTAGAAATTTTTATTTTTTAGTTTTTTAGTTTTTATAGAAATATGACTAAAATTTAGAACTAATTGCCACGACCGCCATGCAGGGAAAAATGTCGTAAACTGTCTTTCCCAAAGATACAGTAGAATGGCGCTGGTAGGTTTTGAACCATGATCATGTCGATCACAATGATGGCGTTCTTAACCACTCGACCAAGCTGTCTATACCTGTACTATATACTATAAGGCCAGACTATATGATTTTCCGGAAAGCAACAAGCTTTGAAAACAACAATAAGCTTTTTTTCATTTCACAATCTTACAGTATAACGGGCAGCATTGAATGAAAACAAGCTAGCCTAATTATAACTGGGGTTTCAACAATGCAGCCCTCAAAAATATTTGTTGCAGTTTGCGACGCATTTTAGAACTTTTTATATTGAAGCTGTTAATATTTTTACAAATTTTGGGCAAAATGGTATTACAGTATTGATAGAAAATGGAGATCTTTGACACAAAGTTTAGAGCATTTTTTAGTCACTGTATAACGTTTACCGAATAAATGTTATCAAAACAATATTTTGGCATTTCAATCAATATAAAATTTTTTTTCATCTTGATCAAATTTTACATGATTAATCAAGTAAAAAGTTACTTGCCAGCTTTATTTGAAGTGACAGTTTTTTTTTTTTAATTTGCTTTATAATCACAGGAAAAATTTCTTTTTGGCATCCTAATTCTTGCTTTTGTATCAACGAATTCTTTTCATGTATTGGATTCCTCTGCAGTTTTACTGTGTTAAAAACCTATCGAGTAAAAACGAACTTTCCTTTTGGCCCCACAGCAAGTTAAGCATGAGATTCTCCAAATTAGAGTGATAGCAATAATTAATATAACTTGACCAACAACGTTTCTTTCTGAAAATTTTCCTCATATCTACTGCATCTATCTTTATTTTAAAGCATGCTGATTGGCAACGGAAAATTTATGAAGGAAAAATTGAAAAATTGTATTCATGTGGTGCGGGTCGTGCGATCGGCCATCAAGTTGTTTTTCAGGACCTGAGCCGTACTTGGCATAGCATAAAACGATAATGCAAATGTGTGCAAAAAATCCTCTCATATTGTTTCAAGTCGGAGAGTGAAATGGACAGAGGAAGGAGAGGAATGACTTAACACGTTGGCTGCCGCGTGTATCACCGGTGATACACTTCCAATGGAAAAATGTATTACTGGTGATACAGGCGGCACCCAACGTGTTAATATGAGTTTCAGAATAGTTGAGGACAGTCTTGAAAGCGATTTACACTAAATCGATTGTATATTTTTACGCCTTCTTGCTCAAGTGCGATGACGTAGATTTTCTGCGTTTTCGGAATTTTAAATTGTGAGACTGGAGCCTATCCTTCATAGGTGTGAGTATCGCCACACCCTTGTGTATTTCATGCTTTTAAACTCAAATTTTTTTTATTTTTAACAAACTATTCTTCGTTCGATTACTCTTGATCATTTTTCAATTGAACATCACATTAATTTTTTAAGGTTACAATCCACTTATTAATCATTTTTCATAAATCGCTGTAGACATATGTTGTTGATTGCATTAAATCTGTCTCTCGACAATACCAAATTACCAACTGCTTTATAAAGCAAATATAATATTGGTTTTAAAAAAATTTTTTTCAACTTGTTTCAGGATTAGAAGCGTTGTAATTAGTCGGGCAGGGTCGCACATGCAAAAAAACTAACCCTGCCAAATGGGGATGCGGATAAGTTTCTTGCTTTTCCCAATAAACTTTTCCTGTTGACTCCATCCTGTATTTTTCCATAAACGGGCCTGAGAGTGTATTTTCAATGTCATCCAACATGAAAGCACAAATTGCAGAAGCCGGAATGCTATTTCTGTATGAAAAAAAGAAGAGTTGATTTCATTGGCTAACAGCATATGAGCTGTGTATAGATGTAAAGCGATAAACTTGAGTTCAATTCCCAACTCAGGTAAAAAGAAATGGTTTAAAATTGTTATTACGATTTTGCAATTTGCTAACGATATTTAGAAAACAAATTTAGAGCACGATTTAAGGGTTGACGCCGGCACCTCACTTTATAATTAAACAATGTAATATTCTTTTTTAATATTTTATAAACCTCGCCAAATGATTGTGGTTTCAAATTGCGATCAATAATGGGATCAAAAAAACTTGGAAGTTTGCCACGAAAAGTTTGACTTTTCACGCAATTGCTACCAACAGATTTCTTTAAAGTTTACCTTGGGGTATTCATTAGTGCAAAAACCATCTTTTTGCTTCCAATTTTGTACTCGGAGTCTAAAGACACCAAGCTAGTGACGTCACTCATCTCGTTAAAATAAAATGGGGGTTTTCCGGGCAGAGAACAGTCCAAGCGGGCTTTAAAAAAAGATGAAAATTCCGACCGTAAAAGATTTTTTCCTCCTTCGTCATTCTTGCAAGCTTGTCCCACTCGAGTGACAATTTTCTGTTAATTTTAAAATAGAATTTATAAAATCATTACATCATTTTAAATGCAGTCTCCTCAGCTTTGGCTAATTTGGTTTATTGAGCCAATAAAAAGCAATTATGGCTATTAAAGGTAATTAATTGTACACGAAGAATAAAAACAAGTTTAAAAGATTAAAAACCTACTTTGCGAATTAAATTTTTTATAAAAAAAACAAAAAACAAAAACGAATTACTAGCCCATTAAGAATTTAAGCTTTGTAAAGCAGGGCCAAGAAAAGAAAAAATTAAAAATTAATCTTACGTTAGTTTGATCTTCAATGGCAACTTCGCTAAAGAAAATAAGAATTTTATTCGCCGGAGAAGACACATCGATAAAGCGGATAAACGTCGGATCTAAAATGGAGAATTGACTCCTTTTTAATATTAAAAAAAACTTGTTATCAATAAACTTGACAAGAATCAAACAAAAGCCGACTAAGTCATGCGGATCCTTTCGCTTTGTCAGTTTAAAAATCTAAAATTTAAAAGAAGTGTGTGTACAAGAACTGATTATAAAGTCGAGTGCCAAAACAGCCAACAATAGATATCACTTGACTTCGGCTTGGAGTGCCGAAATAGGCAAACAAATTGAAATCGGCCCACAACACTATTATTAGTGCTATTATGAACGCTCAATACGGTCACGCTTAAATGCTCATCGGCAGTGCGGCAAATCCCCGATTTCGCTAGTTAAAAGATGTTTGTGATAACAATGCGATTTATGCAAAACGCAAGCTGCTTCGAAAAGTATCAAGTTATGCCAACAGCAGTGGATAGCATTTTCATGCAACGGAAGAGATGTAGATATCAGTGTCTAGGCTTTTTTAACTTTTCGTCTGTTTAACATTTCACGGTAAAAGAGAAAGCATCGAACAAACCAACACGGCCATAGAAAAAGAAGGTAAATTTTTGCAAGCTACAAAATCTTATAAATTCAAACTAGCAAAACAAATTCTTTTTCTGCGCTGGCTTGCTTTTAAATAAAATAATTGTAATTCAATTCCATCCAAAATTAAATGTTTTTTTCTGAAGCTGACTGATACTTGTGGACACGGTTCCCTCTAAGCTGCGCACCTGCGCGGCCGCGCAGTAACGAGGGAACCCCCGCGCAGTACTTTCGTTTTGCCGCGCACTGCGTAAGTTTTGGCAAGACATGCTTGACATGCTTTCGCTGTATGAGCTTTTGCGAGGTTTGATTTTGTACCAAAATAGGAAATCAAGGAATTGAAGTGAAGACCTTTTTTTTTTTTTTTTTGGGAGAACACCTTCATTTTCGGAATAAAATCAGGAAATTGGGGAGCAAATCGTAGTGAAGACTTTTTTTTTTTTTTTTTGGAGAACACCTTCATTTTGGGAATAAAATCAGGAAATTGCGGAGCAAATCGAAGTGAAGACCTTTTCTTTTTTTTTAGAGAACACTTTTATTTTGGGACAGAAAACCATAACTTTCTTGGCTCGGGTAATATTTGCTACTGCTCACACAGCCTTTCATTCCGCGCACACTAAGCAAGCTCTTAGAGGGAACGTTGATTGTGGATTTGTTTTGGTTGCACTGAATTTACCGTTTTGAACTTTAAATTCAATCTTTTGACTTTTTAATAATAGTATAAGTCTATGAAGGAGTGTTTTAATATTTCTTGTAGTACGACTTAATTATTATTGTGAAAAATTTCAAGAGATGTTGACTCAGATTAAAAAACTTGTTCTCGTATAATTTTAATAAAATACAACTTTTTGTTTGCGAAAAGGTCAGTAGGAAAAGAAACTTTTAAAGTTTACGAAAAAAGCACGATAGATTAAAAAGAGTTGATTGTTAGTCAATTTGTAATTTCACTATAATCGTTCAGCGATGCCATTTGTGAAGTGTTTTGTCAAGGTATTGTTAACACATTGTTTACGTAAATTACAAATCAGGTTGGTTGGAACTGAGAGCTTTAAAAAGAATTAATTTTAAAAATATTATTTTCAATTATGTGTAATTTAGTTTTCAGCGTATTCCAATCATCGAACTTACTCACGAAAGTTTTACCACCGAAACATCATCGTGAAAATTACAGGTTTCAAAACGCTAATTTGTTATCCGAACTGCTTTATCAGCGCCTGGAACTCGATCATAATTAAATTAGAACTAAAAATTAAGTGGGAACAAAAATAGTTTTTAAACCTCAATTACGAACAATAACCAATACAATTAACTTGCCGAACTTATGCAGCCAAAAACTTGAAAACAGACTGTGTTTTAAATTTCAAAAAAGATGAAAAAATAAAACTTTTAGTGATTACAATTCTAGGATGTCTATGATTGCAACTAAAAATACTAATAAAAAAATAATGATGTGAGTGCCAAACATAACTTTTTTTAATTTAATTTAAAGCAGTGGTCTTAAATTGATCGATTGGAATATCCTATGGGTCAAACAGAGGTTTATAAACGGCCAGGGGGTCGATGAATGATAACTGTTGGGATTTACTGAAATTAAAGCAGCAGCGCTACTTTTTTGTAACAGTACTAAACTAAAAAAATGTATAGTTATTAAAGTAAACATTTTTTTCGGTCTTCACCTTTTTTTCCACATCTAATAAAAAAACCCAGCTGCATAAAAGTGGAAACCAAAAAAAGGCTTTTACTTTAATTGTACATTAGTTAAGAGTGTGTACTGGATTAAGAGGTCAACAGAATATTTTTTACTCGAATCTGGTCGACGAGGAGAAAATTTTTGAGAAACACTGATATAAAGAAAAGATAAAAAATGATTATCACTATTGATATTTCAGGTCTGAGATAGCGAACTTTTGAAAGAAAAAACACTAAAGTGAATTTATCTCGCCATTGGCCAAAAAGCATGTTATGGAAGAATTAGGCCACATAAAGGCAGAGCAATTTCAAAGCCCAAAGCCATCCAATGACTTGCTATATGGTTACAACTTACACACAAAAAGGTTGATTGGTCTTTGATTCAGTTCAGAGTTCAAGTCGGGTTTGTGCGTCATCAAAACCGAGTAAGGGTTTGTTGTTAAGAAACTTACGACTCCGTGAATATGAACTGATTTTAGTCTGATTGAAGTGAATACAAGCGTAGAAGAGCTCAAGAAACAGCAAAACTTTTAAAGCAGGTTATGTGATCAAGAGCTTCCCTGTTCACTGTTGCAATGGACCATGTATTTTTAATATTATTAGTAAATAAACGGTAAATTTTAAAATAAAAAAAACAACTTTAAAACAGGAATACCATTAAAAATTGCGTTTTCTCTTGGCGTTCGAAGATTAATGGAAGAGGAATTGCGAGAGGAACGCATCAACAAAGGATCCTCACCCGAGAATCCGCTAACAGTAGCGGTGTAAAGGTTGCGATCTGAAAAATTTGTATCATAACATAACGCGATTTACTGTTAATCACAACAAAATATTTAATTTATTAATATTAAAGTTTTTTAATCAATCCTGATAAAGAATTTAAGGAGTGCTGATAGATTATTTATTTAAAATTTACCTCAACGACGTAAGTAAGACGCAAAGAGCGTAAACAATACTTTTTCTAACTAAATTCAAAAATTTAACAAAGCTAAGCTTTCGTAAAAAACAACTTTAGTACGTTGTAAAGAATGCTAGTAATTACCAGTTACTTATAAATAATCACTTAGTTCTGAGCATAGTTGCTGAAAGTTTTTTTTTTTTTTGGTAATTTTCACTGTTAAACTTCATCTGTTCAAAAATAAACAAAAACGAAAACCTAAGACAAAGATTTTTAACCTGGGTCCATGAACACCTTGGGCGTCAGGAAATACTGTAATTTTGTAATAAAAGTTTCGGACGTCCAGTGCTTTGAATGATTTAGCATTTTTTAAATCAGGGTGGTCCAACTTCTTCGCTTTTGCGGGCCATTTTTTAAATTTGTTCGAGCTTGCGGGCCTCAGGCGGCTAGAAATTGTTGGAAATCATCGTGTTCTCTAAAACATAAAAAAAAAGGTCTTCACTTGGAATCGATCTCCGATTTTCCTATTTTCGTCCCAAAATCGTGATGTTCTCTCGACACAAAAAAGCCTTCCCTTGGAATCGGTCTCAACGCTAGACTCTGTCCCATAAACTCACCATGCCATGTTATAGAAGGCTGCCGCTGCTTGCGATCGACAAGACTTGAATTGTGCAAAATTGTTCCGCGGGCCTGTAGTTGGACCACGCTGTTTTAAATAAAGGTTAGATTTTCGGTTTTAAGTGGTCTTCAGTTGACATGCAAAAGCCAGTTGTCTTCAAAAAACATTTTCCATTCTTTTATGGTGAAGACCTTTTTTGCCTTCAGCGCATTTTTATAGTGCGCATGTAGTTAGCATGTCCTCAGTGACCTTCAAAAGTTAGTTTCCTTCTCTAAGTTGAGGTTTGCTTGTGAAAATCTATTCTTTTATACTTATTCAATTGACTTTGACTAGACAAATTTTTTCAAAGGGTATTAGTGGTTTCCGAAATTGTTTATGAATTGAACATAACTATCGAAAAAGGAGGAAGTTGTTGTTTAGATTAAGGTTAAATTTCTATCATCGAAAGGGATATTTTTTACTTGCTCGTTGTTCAAACAAAGAGTCGATAACACTTTAGTGTTTGGGGTATTAAGATTAAAAATACTGGCCTTGACTGAGTAAAGTTAAAATGTTAAAAAATGAGTTAAGCTGTTTTAAAATACTTTTAAATTTCTAGCTGAGAAAAATTTTTGGTTGATTTATAAAATATATATCTAAAACTATTTTATGCAATTAAAACAATCGCGAAAAAGTTTTCTATCACTAATAATGTAATTTCCGTACGAGAGCAGATAGCTTTAATGTCGTCATTTTTATTTAACCTGGACAATGATATGGATTCATGACGCTTTCGAAAACGGAACCATCACTTTCCACATAACACAAAAGATACAAAGGCTTAAACTAGATTAGACTTGAAACTTAAAAAATGAAACTTTCCATCAGCTTTGGTCAAAAAAACATTTGGTTGCTTTGTTACAATTCTTGCTATGTTTTATTTATTTCTTTATGAAATAAATAAGCCATAAACAATTGTAAAAGAACATAATTTTTTATTAAGTAATCCTTCATAATAACCTGTGATTTGTCAAACTATGATTGCAAATGTCAACTTAATGCATTTTATCCGGAATAAATTGCTAAGCGCAAAAGTTTTTCTTGGCTATAGTTTTTCAATTTTATGTTATTTTACAGGCTGCAGTAATCTCATAAAAACGCTCGGACTGGAGTCGACAACATTATTCGTTATTTAATGAAAGCGTTTCTATTTCGTTTTACGATATGACGAAGTCATTGACTACGTCATTTGCTTGTTTGTACAATCAGACATCAACAGGTTGTAAATTTAATTGTACTTTTGTCAGGTATTAAGAAGTACAAACAGTACAAAAGCATGCATTTCGAAAAGATTTTTGAGAGGCAAACTACACAACAGTCTCTTTTTAATTTTACACTATACCAAAAATTGTTTTTTTATTTTTTTTTAAACAAGGAAGAAAAAACTAACAAAAGACTATAAAACTGCAGGATTAGACACAACCAAACCTGATAATATGCTAATGGACTTCTGTTTGGGACTGTATGGACAATTAAGCTTTCCGTCGTAGTGCCTTCCCGTGTACACCAAATCTCCATCGGCAAGAAGCTATCAAATAACAGAGTCCGTTATAAAAGAAGGTTGAAAGGGAACAAAATATTGTTTTACCAATTGGGCTCACCCGTTGTTTTTTTCAATAGCATTACGTGGAAACGGTTTATTGTAAAACTTTTACTAAAACAATTACCTTAGTTTAGATTTAAATCTTTGGCCTGAAGCATTGAAAACTACAGAACATTTTTTGCTTGATTTTTAAAAATAGTTGCTTTTTTTTGCTTCAAGCGTTAATGCAAAGAGTGAGAAAAACTATTTTTTACATACTCGTGCCTATTAAAATTTTTACAAAATTCGTGTAAAAACAAACAAGGGCAACGAGTTTCTCAGTCGCTGTTTATCAAATTAAATAGTAGGACTTTTTAGTTTTGATGTTACATTTTCAAAATAAACTGTTCATCTTTTTAATGAAATCGCTTATTTTATACTTTTTTCTCTTAATATACTAACGTCGTAAATCCTGGATTCCGGACTAAAAGCATTTGTTGAACAGATTATAATTTTTTTTTCGACTCCATCTTTACTGTCTGGGAGCACGTCTTCTTGTAGTAGCTTAATGTAACTTCGACAGTTCGTCTTCGATTTTCCTTTCAGTTTGCATAATCTCAATGCATCATCGCTAGCAGGCCATTTAACTTCCTAAACATTAAGCCGTATTATTGCTTTAGGCATTTTGACAAAAAATGAACGGAAGGTTTAAGACCAGTGCTTTTCAACCCGAGCTTCTTAATCGTGAAATGCTACAAGATCATGATTCGGGCAATCGCCAATAAAACTCGGGCAAAATTGTAATGCCCCCCAAATTTTTTTGGCTGGTACGGCTATGCGCACTGCCCAGCCGCAGCAATGTTTTTAAGATATTTTGGTCCCCGATGTTTAAAAGGTTGAGAAACACTGGTTTAGACTACTTCATCGTTCATTTTAAGAAACTCTTTAATTTTAGCTGGTTTTTATCAATTTTAATGTTTTGAAACTACTTTTGTGCTGATATGTAAAAAAAAAGTGCGTATAAAAATTATGATTGCTATTCAGCAAAGTGTGATGACGAGTTATTAAGAATTATCGAAAATTGATTGCGGTCAGATACTTGCTACCAAACTTATACCTGCTTGTAGGGAATGACAGCCGATGCGTTCTCCATCAATATTCTCGGCTGAGCACTCACAACATAAATTGCTTCCCTACAAAAATTATATTTTAGGCAATGCTTCAATCCAGAAAACGTAGAGAAATATATTGACTTGTTCGGTCTTTCTTAAGTTGAATTGTTTCGTAATCGGATTGGTTCGTGTTTAAAGAAAAAAAACATAAAACTTGCTCTAAATGATGCTGCTTAACCCTATAATATTTGCTTTGCTTCAAACAGTTGCAAGGTTGAAAATTGCTCTAAACACAAATATAAGTAATGCAATAGTATCTTCATATAATAAAAAAATAAATAATAAAGTATAAACGCGCCTTAAGGCGTTGCAGGACTTTTTCTGAAAATTTTAAATCAAAATTGAATCTTGCCTCTATAATCAATTTAAGATTTTAACACCGAAATGTCGAACTTGGATAAAGTCAAATTAGAAATAAATATAGTAATATGCTATAAGACAAACAAGAGAAAACCAATTTTATTAAGTTCTACGTTGTAGCTTAATTTTCACAGCACAAAATCAAGCAACTTTGTATTATTGGCCACTTGGCAAAAATCTTTTGAGCATCACAAATTTTTGCGTCAATTCTCCCTCTAGTTATCGCTTATCAATACAAGTGCGATTTTGTTGCATTCTTATTGTTATCATCATCCGGTTCTCTCCAAAGTCGATATTTCGCGGATGCGAGTCGGTTGGCTTGAAACAACCAAGTAAAGTAAATGTTACAAAAATAATGACATATTTAGCCATGAAGCACTGACTGATGAAAAAGATAAAACGAACATAAAGATTCTTTTACATTTTAATGCTCAACCACTAATTTCAATCCAACGGGGATTTATAGAGTAATTTAAGTCACTTCACTAATTCGAGTGAAAGTAACAAAGTTTATGGAGCTTTTAAAAACAAAAAGATTCTTGATAAAAGTTTATAAATTAGAATATCGTCTTGCAAGTAAAGCAATATTTACTAGCTCAGTTCCGAGCTTATTCTAGAGGTGCGACCACATACTAAATCATCAATGTTGCAAAAATGACCTACCAAAATGAAAAATAGCATTTTATAAAAAGGAAATATGTTTTACGTGCTTATAATTTTATGGAGTAAGCTATCCTTAAATTAGTTTTTATATAAGGCCAAGAAAACACAAAACATGCATTGGATAACATAGGATTAATTTTGCGTAATCATAGAACACTTTCCGACAGAGATGGATTAATCATCAAGCCTATTTTTTAGAACAGTGAAATTAATTGCTTTCGGACAGGTGTCGGAAGGTTTTCTTCCAATCAAAAACGATTTTAAATTAGTTTTAATCACGTTAAATTGATATAAATAAGATTTAATAAACAAACAAAATTAATCTTCTTCAGCTTTTCCTGGCACGACGTGGAATAAGAAAATTTTTGGTTATATTTCACTACATGACATACAGCTTGTTTAAAGCGCTTTTGCTACTCTATCAGCAAAAAATACAAGCAAATAAATGACGCTTTTAAATTACATGTATCTTTCTGTAAGCAAATAGGCTAAAGCGAAATACAAGACTCGACAAAAAATTGTTTATCAGGAAAAAAACAAATTAAAATGATAACGTAGTTTTACCTATATCACATGAACGTTTTAAAATGTTTTAAATTTGTTTTAGCAATTGTGTTGTCTTAGAAAATTTGTAGTTAGCGATTTCCAAACGGTTTTAATAAATGAAAAGCGGTTTTTGAAATAAACCTTTCGTAGCCTGATCTCAGCAAAATCACAAATACTGTAAAATACTTGGTAGTATTTTTTTATTACTAGCTGTACTTATTAGTGTTGTACACCAATTTAGATGCTTTGCAATTACATAGTTTTGGTGTTATGGTACTTATAAATCTCAGTAAGCTCAGGCGTGTGCTACCTACACGGCTTGGTATAGCTCTGGTTATGATTAAAATAAACAAGTAAAATTGCTATGACTAATAATAAAAAAAAGGATTTACAGATTTCCAATCTTTCTTTTTTCAGGCAATCGAATTTTAGCACAAATACTTTATTGATGATATGCATCAGATGAAAACGTTGTTAGCCAACCATCCAAACAACAATCAATAAATAAATCATGCAGTTGCATCGATTTGCAAAAAAAATTCAATGGTGAACAATGATTTGTAAAAGATATGCAATAGAATAAATTACACTTCTTTTGAGCACTGGTTTTGTAACTTTTTTTTTTTTTACAAAACAAAATCACTTAGATATTAAATACTTTCCATAAAAACACGAAGTGAACCAGCTATTGCTTTTGATTAAATGGTTCAAAAACTTTGTTGTTTACGAATTGGGTAAGAATCTTTAAATGATAGTTACCCATAAATTTATTTATTTAATGTATAATATTTAATGTACAACAAGGGCAGGCAATATCATAAATTTCTCATTCTTTATTTAAAGACCCTTACCTAATTTGTAAACAACAAAGTTTTAAAAAAAATTATATTAGGTTTTGCATTGCAATGATTTATGGCAAAACGATAATTTTGGTTCTTAAAAGCATCGCAAAGTCAAGTAGGCTTAAATATGGCAAGAAGCAATTTTCACTAAAAAATTAATTGTGATAAAACAATTGGTTCCGACGAAAGTCTGAAAATCCAAAGCCGAGCATGTGTTTTTAGTAAAATTTTAAGTTTCTTTAAAGCATTGTTTCTTAAACCATGGGTAGAGACCCCAAAGTGGGTCGCCAAGGCTATACGGATGGGTCGCGAAGGCTTGGAAATTATCGTGAGTAAAAGAAAAAAAATCTGTCCGCAGAAGATTTGAGAAGTGAAGAACGTTTTGGAGGTGTCATTACGTATTTAAGACGAAAATGAGAAAATCGGAATCAGATTCGAGGTGAAGACTTTTTTTTTTGGAGAACACTAGATTTTGGAGATGAAAATCAAGAAATCAGAAACAGATTCGAGGTGAAGACTTTTTTTTTAGAGATCACAGCGTTTTCACCAAGCTCAGTCAAATTTACTTGGGTCGCAGTCATCTTTGCAAATCGTTGTTTTTTGCGATTTTGGGTCGCAGTCATCTTTGCAAATCGTTGTTTTTTGCGATTTTGGGTCGCCGAAAAAAAGGCTTGAGAAACACTGGTGTACTATAACTGATTGTCTGTGTCTTATCTGAATAAATAGCAGAGTGCTAACATTAAAAAACATTTTTTCTAGGTTTAAGGTTTGGGTCGCGCTCAAAAAAGTTTAAGAACCACTGCTTTAAAGCAACAACGAGGTTGTAAATCTAAATCAATCTTGACCTAGAAATGTATCAATAAACTTTTATGTTTCCTCAATGCCAGGAACAAGGATGAATTACAATTTATTTTAAGAATGTTTTATTGCTGTGGAGCTAAAAATAATCAGGAAAAACAATAAGTTGCAAAAACATTTTAAGTGAAACATTAAAGTAAATATGCTTAAATTTGACAGGCAAAAATCTATTTTTCATCTTTAAGTTATAGAATATATTGAAACGTAAACTTCCAAAAGCAATTATTATTAATAGAGGTGTAGTTTACATTAATTTGAGAAAAACTAAACTAAATCTGAATTAATCGTATTTCGAGCTATTTTAAAACAAAGTTTTGAACAACCTGATATAATTGATAATAAAATGGATAGCAAAAAATTTGAAAACAATTGAAAACTTAAAATATTTATCTTTGTATCATTTCAATTTAATTCAGTAAACAACAACAGTCTTAGACGACTCATTTAAAAGTGAAATATTTTTTTAAATCAACAAAATACTATAAGAATATAGCACATTACAAAATCTTTACAAAAACATCATTATAGCCTTTACTTGATCTATTGTATCAGTTTGATACAATTAAAAAAACATTAACAATTTTTTATAAATAGAAAATCCAGCAAAATGTTTGCACATTGTTATCTTCTATTTCTCGCTAAAAAACAATAATTTGCGATATTAACTATCATCATTGTAGAGGATCATCGTCATTAAGAGGTTCTTCTGATGTCCATAAAGTTAAGTTATCACGCAACAATTGCATGATCAAGCGACTATCTTTAGCGCTGTCGTCGTCAGTCTCTAAAAGCTCGGCGTGTGCACTTTCGAGCGTCGTTTTGACGATCTTGCAAGCAGTTTTAAGATCGTTTACTATTTCGCAGTAAAAGACCGACTGGTTAAGAGCCAACCCTAGCTTAACTGGATGAGAAGAGGAAAGGTGGGTTTGAGCGGCCGATGTGGCGTCGCTGTAAGCCTTTTCAGCTTCAGCCATCGCTTCGCTGCGGACCGTGTCCTCAGTCACTTCAGCGACGTAACGATTGTAATCTCCTTTCATTTTAAGATAAAAGACAATCGCTTCAAAATTCACAAAACTTTTTTCCGAGCTCTTCTCCTCTTCGACTAAACTGTCGATCATTTTAATGACTTCCATCGAGTCGTGAACAATCTCGTCTTCGATCTTCTTTTTGAATTTGCGAATTAATTGCAACTTCAATTCGTCGCCTTCCTCGCACGACTCAAACGACGACATGATTCGCCATGACGTTCTCTTTGCTCCAACAACGTTTTTAAAAGCAACTGAAAAGAGATTTCTGGCCAAAGCAGTCATTTCGCCTTTCTCACTTATATGCTCTCTCATCGCTTTTGCCATTTTTTCAAAGCACTCAGCTTGTTCAGCCAGACTTGCTATTTTAATGTATTTCTCTTTCTCCATGAGTTGATTTTATGATATTGGACTCAAAAAATATCACTATAATATAGCGCAAAAAAAAAACGTTTCTTCAGCAGAAGATTTTGTCCATAAGGCTAAGAAACAGCTTGATCGTCTGTACAATCCTCCAACTGCTCAAACGAAAAATAAACTTTGCCTTTAATTTGAAGCGGACCGCGACGATCAGTTTTAAACGAACAATGGGCTAGTTCCACCTTGTTTCCATAAGATTTTGGATTTAATTACAATCTTCTTTGACAGAGCGATAAGCCTACTTTGTTACAGTAGAAGCAGCATTTCTCTTGAAACATTAACCGGTTCCGCGAAGACTGTTGTTAATTGAGTTGGCGAATGTATCGTTTTGTTTGGCTTTAAATAGCCTACCCGCCTTGCCATATATAAAAACTTCAAATTGAATTTATTAGGTTTATTTAGACCAGGAGTGCCCAACCAGCGGCCTGCGGGCCGCATGTGGCTTGCGAAGCCTTTTGATGCGGCCGGCCAGGAATTTTTGATTAGATGCTCAATCATCTTGAATTATCGCAGTGCCTCTAAACCAGTGTTTTTCAAACTGTGTGCCGCAAAACGTTTTGAAAAACACAAGTCCCGGATGTCCAACCTGCGTTCATTGACATTTAATAGACAATAAGCCTGAATTAGAGTGAAGACCTTTTTATTTTTTTAAGAGAAACCTGTTTTGGAGACGGAAATCAAGAAATCTGATCTAAGTGCGCCGTAACGTAAAATTTTCGAACTATTTTATATGAGAACATCACTTTGATTATCGCAGCGATTGTGGCCCATATTTGGCCCGCTACAAGAAAAAGTTGGGCACAGTCGGACCATAAAAAAACACTAATATGCTTACTTTGAGACAACAGTATTTGCAAAGAAAAAGAAATGTTTTCAACTTTTTTCTTTATAACTGAAATATTAAATATGATTATCTGCTCAAAACTTGAGCTCATAAGATAGTGAAAACGTATCGAATTGATCCAACTTAGTTTAGCGTCGATTAATTCTACCGAGGTTATTGTGATTAGTAATTAACCATTAAACGTGCATCAAATTGTTTTTTCGGAGAGGGAAATGTAAATTAAGATTCTGACCTGAAGGTTTTAAAAAAAGTGGCCAAACAAATAGTTATGTCTCGACAACTCAGTTACTTTTTTTTCATAAAATCTTGGTCCTCTAAAACTTTATTTAAAGCTAGCGAATAAATTTATGTAGATTTCTGATTACCAGAAGTTGCTGTAATCTTGCATCGTAGGGACTATTTTCAGAATAAACTATGTCAAATCTTTTTGTAAGTCGAGTCATATGTGATGGGCCTACTGTTCTGTCGTATTTAAATAAAAATTACTGAATTAAAATGGAAATGATCTGTGCTTTGAGAGCACGAAACGATTATCGTAATTTTCAGCAAATTTGAGAAATCTAAACCTAAACAAGAACAGTTAGAAATCTTTAAATGAAAAGAAAAAAATGAACACTTTGCAAATGGGATTTTTTTCAAATTGAATATTATTGTTGTCCTAATGCAATCTATCATCTTATTAGATATCTATAAATAGATAGCGATAATTGAGCACCGAAGAAACTAGTGTTTAATTCACATCAGAAACGTTAAAAGTTTACAGATTTTCTTCCCGAAGTGCTGTAGCTTAAGTTTTTTTCAAAATTTAGATTTTTTACAACAAAAAATCTTTTAAAATTACAGTTTAGGCAAATAACGTAACGAATAACCTAAATATTTTCTTTACCCAAATCATAGGGTAATTAGCTACACTTTCTTGTCTTAATGTTGTCCGATTCTGTTTACTGTTATTGACTTGTAAGGAACGGTGCAGCCCTTAAATTTGCGCTAATTTTTTGCAAGTTAGCATTAAGTGATTACCCCGAGGTAGAATAAAGATATTTTTGTAGAGTTAATATATTTTATTTGTTTTTTTTTCGGTTTTATTTGATCAAAAGTGCACTCAAGTTGGCTGTTTGTTCTTCTATTAACCCTAAGTTTGTTTTGGTGGACTACTACCCACTTTTTGAGGTCGCTTCAGGTATAACGAAATTAATTAAATTCAATTAGGTTTAATTAAGTAATTGATTGAAAATCAAAACTGCTTGTTAAAATTCCCGTGCAGAGCAAAAGATGAAATTTTCCTAAAGGTTTAAATTTAAACTCAATTTTTAAATTACACGCGATGCAACGTAATTACTTAACAATTACGCAAAAGAAAATTTTCATCCATGACAAAAACTAAAAGTTCAACACCTAAATATAAATAATTAAACCTAATGTAGTTATTGTAAAGTGCACAGTGCACATTTTTCGGATTAGATAATGGAATGGATTTAATGATCCGGACTACAAAATCTGCACTATCATATGATCAGTCAAGCTTAAAATTACGAAGAAATGTTAAAGAGAGAATAGATTTTAAAAGCAAAATACTGATTAATCGCTGGCTTATTTTACGGAATTTCAAGTTATGAGTTGCCGGCTTAATAAAACCAAAAAAATTGTTTTTGCTTTAAATATAGTCACCAACATATCTCGGTGTGAAACGGGCTGGAAACAGTATTTTAAAACATAACGTCCATTTAAGTAAATTGTTCGATGGTAATCGGCGTTGCCGAAAAATTCAAAGCGTCATTTAATAAAGTCTCGTTAAAACTGCAGCCCACATTATGTTGTTGAGCCCTTGGAAAAAATATATACATCAATTTATTTTACTATTTGCGAGTTTTAACAACAAGCCTGAAGTTACAGACATATAACACTAACAATAATTGAAACAGGACAGCAATATCTCGATATCAATGAAAGCAGTTCGGTAAAAGTGCTTGACGGTTGCTCTTAGGGCTTCTGCTGTTTTCCACAAGTCAGAAGTAAACAGGAAATATGATTTAGATAAAATTAAAGACCAACACTATATTAAAATCTTTGTTAAAGTGATATTTGCAAACCTGTGTTTCTTTTTAATTTTTCTTGATTTAATAACTCTTTTTCATCAAAAAAAACTGAAGCTTTTGCTTAATGGAAGGTTTTGACTAAAAATAAGTACTGTACTAATTCGACAACCGACAACCTCAGAAAGTTTTGCCGAACCAGATGCAATCAACCGTATCAGAAACAAGTGAACCCGAAAATAGCAATTTAAATGGCGGGAAATAGCTGGAATCACATTTTCAAAATTTTGAAAACCATAGGCCGATTTCTAGCGTCACAAACAAAAAAGCCTCCGGCATAATAGTATTTTTTACTGTTTAAACTTCAAGTTTAACAAAAAAAAGTAAAATGTTTTTTGACATGTTTTCATTGAGAGTCGAACTACCAAGGATGGACTAAAAAAAGACTTTACTCAAAATTAAGTTCGCAAAACATCGATATCGTATTTTTTTGTTTATTAACTGTGTTTTTTGTTTGGCAAAAATCGTAGGCCTACGTATATACTGTTTGGTGAAGTTTTTTGGCAACAAAGCATTTATCAGATTCAACGCGATATTGCTGTAAGTTTAAAAGTGCTTTGATCAACCCTACAATAAGATGTATTTGACAAGCTTGTGAAAACAAAGGCAAACCAGAGCTTCGTTTTGGTTGTTTGAAACAAATAAATACCGTCTAATCCAACAGATAAAATCTTTTTATAAGTTGTTCAATAAAATCTTTTTAAGAAAACCAAAAACATATTTTCTTTCTAAAAAATCTATCCAAGATTGAGCTAATGCCGGTATTACTGGGAAAGGACAAACTTGTTTAAAAACCAAATTATTTTGATATGCGAGAAAAATAGAACAAATCTAACAAAAAAAAGTTTAAATCTTGGGTGAAAAACTAAAATGGGTGACTCATACCGTCTAAGATTTAGAATGCTGGCTTGAGCAAATTATTCTAAAATAATTGGTCTATTGCGTGCACATCTTTTTTGGTAATGAATGTGTCTGCTTTTCTATTAGTTATTAGCATGGCCGTACGAGCCGGAGGGCAATTGCGCCTAGACGCAAAAAAATTGGGCAAAATCAATTTTTTCGGGCACCAACAATAAAATATTTGGGCCGGAGAAAGTTACCCAATTTCGAACGATCCAAATCAGTGAGGAAAAGCAACTAAGGTTTATAAAAACCTTTTTTGTTTTGGTCTTCAAAATTTAAACTGGAAATACCAATCGTTTCTGCTCCGTTTACAAAACCAGGTGAAGATTAGAAAAAGTCTCAACATTGACTTTGAATGACTTGGGTTCTCCGTGAAATACTGCGGGATCATGATTCAAGAAAGTATACAAAAAAATTTGGGCAAAAATGTATGTCCCTAAAATTTTTTTGCCCTGCTATGCTTATGAGCTTACATAATTCATATCGATAACAAGGGCCTGCAAGGTGCGGGACGATTTCGATTAGTTTCACTAAATAATTTTAATTGTTTCGTTACCGAAACCATTTTTTTCAGTCCTATTTTTGAAATCTAAGTATAGGCTAAATTAAAGTGGTGGTATGGTCTTGATTCTATAAATAGTTAAATTTTGTTAAACTCGGGATTCATGCAGGTTGATACGGTATTGAAAAGCACCTTTGTTTTTTATCATATTTTAGTAGAATTTTTTTAGCTTTGATAAAACATTTAGCAATCAAATTGTGGCTCACAATAAATTAAATAAAGCTCATCAAATTCTATTCAAAATAAAATGTTTTTTCACTTTAGCCAAATTATTGAAATTTTTCCCAATGAACATGGTTTTTTATCGACAAACAAGGTGTAGAATGGACAATTTTCTCATTATCTTTTAAAAAACGTAAAAATTTTGAACTGCACAGTTTTAACTTTTTTAGAGATCACTTTTTTGTTTTCACTTGACTCTATTGGAACGTATTTTTTCATAAAAACCTTTTGGCTTTTGATTTGGACAAATCTCGCATAAAATATTGGCCAAAATTTTCTGAACTCTATTCGGTTGTTTCGCTTTGCAGCAATGCTTATCTAAATACGATCAAACAACAAAAAACTAACACAGTCACAATGATTAAATGTAAACACAGTAAAGTTGCAATAAATTACAACATAAAATTTACCTTGCATAAATGTAAAAATTGTTTCCAATTTTTTTCATCCCTTGAAAATCTTGCAGTTGGTCAGTTTTGTTTTTTGCTCCAACTTTTGTTCCAAGAAAAACTGGGTAACCATCTATTATTGTAAATAAAATTAATGTCAAAGTAAATTAATTAGAAACTAAGCCACCTAAAACGAAGAACACCAGACTTTAGTTTCGCTCTTGTTAGAGCTCTTCAATGATGTATATCTTACTGAGATTTAAACCGACTAGATGTAGTCCTACACATAGGAGAAAACACCAGTAGCTCACACAAGCCGGTCAACAACTCGACTCTAAGCAGCTTACAAGTTATTCCCGACTTTACTGCGCAAGAAATCCATAAAATCTACTATGTGTAGAACATTGACGCACTTCATGACCGGGAATTACCCCACAAGCGTTAAACATCGCGCTCACTCTCTAGAGCTTGACGAGCAAAAGAATATATAGTTGTTGACAACTAGTCGGTTCGAATCTCAGTGAGATATACATCATTGACGAGCTCTAACGAGAGCGAAACTCGAATCTGATGCTTCTCGTTTTAGCTGGCTTAGTTTTTAACTAGTTATCTAAATAACCCATGTTAACAAAGATCATTCTGTTATATAGAGTATGATATAAAAAAAGGTTACGGCATACTGCTGACAAATAAGTAGGCGCACGTCTTTAAACTATGGGTTGAGACATTTTGTGATTTTTCTGGACGACGCACAAAATGATTGGGTACTATAAGCCATTCGAATATAGTTAAAGTAAGTTAAAGTTGCAAAAGTTTTAAAAAGTTCTTTACAAGTAAAGAAAAGCGGATTTTTTGCAATGGTAATGCCGCTTTTTTGAACAAAGGTTTTGCTCATTTAAGGGAACTGCTTCAGCGGTTCTTTTTCAATAAGTCAAACGAAAAAAACGTTCTGCTTCGCATCGAAGTTGTGGTTATTAAAGATGAAAACGTAACCGCGACAATGGGGTGAGAATAATTTACGGAAGACTAAAATTACGGTATGTTAACTGCAAAAAAAATCCGAAACTTTTTTGATTTATAAAAAAGATTAAGGCCTTGTTTACTACTGGCAGCCGTAAACGTTTAGTGTACGTTGCTTTGTTTATTGAATTTTTACTTTAAGGGTAGGAATTTCAATAAAGAAACAAATGAACTCCAAAAGTATAAGCGAGGTGTAGATCACGTCTAACATCAAATCCTTTATTAAAGTACAACGAATTTGTCTGTCTCCTAAAGACCTAATTTGACATTTTCTAAACAAATACGGTCATAAGTAGAGCACAGAGCTGCACAAAATCACCTAACTTGGCGCAGTTTGGTTGGACATTGCTATTTTCTGCAAAGTAATTTTATTTTAAAAAATTACTGGGCGTTATCACTTATTAATAAAAGAGAGTGGTAATTTCTATTTTTTTAGAGTCGTAAAATGTAAGCCCAGTTTACTGATTATTGTTTTAGCTTGCAGAATATTCCACTATATCACGCAGGACTACGCAAATAGTTGAAACCATTCAGCATATACGTACGTTGAGTAAACACGAATTTTAAAAACAAACAGAGCTTTGAACAAAGGTCTTTTTCTGATCGAAAAATTTGAAGCCTTCTATTTAGCAAGATGCTGAGACTAAAGCCTGATCTACTACCCCTCGGGCATATCTTTATCAGTTTATTGAATTTTGGCGTTTACACTCAGCCTAGATGCTCGCCGAAATTCAAATAAAAAGTAAACCCAAAACTTAAAACTGTATACATCTGGTGTTTACGCCCAGGGTTATTTTCTTTGTTTATCAAAACTCCAGCGAGCGATTGATTACACTAAGCGTACTCCCAGAATGCAATAAACAAAGTAGCGTTGCAGATTTAAATCAGTATCTTTCAATCTTTTTTGTGTCACAGAACCTTTAGCTGATTTCTCGCATTAAGCGGAACATTTAGGTATTAAATATTAGGATTTGGAAACCGAGATCCCGGTTTCGAAAATTACCGAAATTTAGTGCTTTTTTCCATTAGCGGTTTCCCGGTTTTAGCACGAAGATTTCCGATTTTTTGCTGATAGTAAATAAATGTATATAAAAAAGTATACTTCTATAATTTCCTTGTTTTAGATTTGATTAAAATTCTTAATTCTGTGAAACCGTGATATTTCTGGGAAATTTCAATTCAAGAAACACCCTGTTGAAGAGCGCTGCCTTAGATGTCGACCAGCCCTGATTTTTCAATTGCTCTCAGGCTTTGACTAAAATAATATCAATTTCCAATACGTTTTTCCAAAAAAAGTAATGATTTTTGGCGTAGAACGAGTGAAACAAGAAAACCGCAAGAGGCTCATTCCAAAAAGCATAAAGCTTTGTCAAATTGTACCCAGCAATATATGTAACCAAGCTGCAGTAAAATTATTAGCGAAATGAAATACATTGTAAAGAACAAAAATCTTTTCTAGTTTAAAGTTCAGCATTCGTTCTCTCGTGGAGAAAAGAATTTTTTCACCCACATTTATCGTTAAATTTAAATTTGGTAAACAATATTCTGCATGCCGAATCGTCAACTAACCTGCAGTTTCGTAAACGTTGATTGCAGACAAATCATCTGGAATTTCGGCCAAAACGTAAAATATCGTCACAGTGGAAACAAATAATATGAAAACATATCGCAAATTGGACGAATAACCAAAAGTTGTCATTTCATAAATTCTTCTACTAAATCCATAAGGAAGATTCAAATTAATTCATGGAATACATTTGTTAGACCACGCTCACAACGGTAAAAAACAGTTTTAATTAATTCCTCAACAAAGTTTTAATGAAACTCCTATCAACTAATAATATAGGATAATCTAGAAAAAATTTATCATAACTTTTGTCAGCAGTAACCAATTTAGGACGAACTGCACAGTCAGCAAAACTGTTTTTAATTATTATAGTAAACAGAAGTAAACTGTCTTAATAGAAACAAATAAAAATTCTTTTTTGTCTGATCTTATAAAACGATATGAAAAGCAGAAACGCAGCTTCTGAACAAAAAAGCAAAAAATAAACATACAAAAAACCTTATCGAATAAAAAATTATTATTTAATGTACCGGTATTGGTCTGTACTGAGATTAAATTATATTGGCGTATCGTCTCAGACAGTGGTTCTTAACCAGGGTATCGCGGCGCTTTAATATGCCGTTTTCAATTGCTGGAGGAAGAGCCGAAAATTGTTAAAATTTTATTTTTGTTTCAAAGTTCAAAAGTTCAACCTTTATTTGAAAGTAAAAACGGCTGAAAAATTATTTTGGGGTGCCCTAAAATATTTGTCTTCTGTCAAGATTGCTGTTAATTAAAAATGTTGAAAATTAGTCGTATAAGACGAAAGGGCAAATAAAAAACGGAAAGAACAACAAAGAAGCTGTAAGAGTTTAGGATTTGTACTTTTTAAAAGGTCGAACTTATACTCACGAAACAAGCAAGCCAATGTGTTTCAAGCACTTATCGTTTTTATTATTGTACTTAAATCACCGCTCTTTTCGTTTTACTACCTAAATCAGGGCTCTAAACCTAAGTGCTCCTCATTTTCATCGGCTCTTATAAAAGGCATTAAATAGAGACTTAGCAATATCTGCAAAATTAAGGCAACAGTTCATGTAACCGAAAAAACTAAAAAGTATTGACCTACATTGTATAGAAACCAGGAAAAGTAAACATTCAAATTACTGACAGATTAATAGTACTGTACATTGAATTCACTAAAATCAAGCAAACAATGCTAGAGTTATGGATAAACTTAAGTGCTAACACAGTTTTAGACAATAAAGAATTATTAAAAAAAACTTAAAGTCAGGCATTCCAGAAAGTAGGCTGATTTGAAAGTACTTTAGTCTCTAAGCCTGAATTATAGCCAATAGTAAATTATACGATCATCGTAAATGTCTAGAGTTACTGTTTTATCAAGTCTTTAACGAGCTTGATAAGGAGAATCAACTTTTTTACATTGAAGAAACTTTTAACAACAATTTTCTGGTTCAATTATTTTTTTCCTATGCAACCTAACCAGAAACAAGTTATTTGCTTATTTTTCACTTGATTTTTTTATCAGGCTTGATGCTTTTTGCTGTAAACCCTTTCATTGCAACTTCATTGTTCCTTTTTGTCTTGAGAAATACAGTATTTAGCAGCAGGTAGAAATTTACTCCTGTTCAACCTAGATCTTTCTAAAGAAATAAACTTATAGCTACTGTTAATCGCCATTTCTTTTTTAATAGGCTGATAACATTTATATTCTTTCTTGTCATTTTTATCGGAAAGATAATATCAATAAAAGCTATTTTTAGTATAAGTATGCTTCTTTTCACAAAAACATTTCACTTTTAAAAGATTTTGATTCTTTTGTAGCTGAACTGAGAACAATTTTATTGTTACATAGGTTTTATGGACAGCATTTTAATGTTCCTTTGGTTTACATGTTGGGTAATGTATCCACATCTATATGATTATTAGTGAATTAGTAGTTCGTTGATTTTGAAAAAAAGAAACTTCCTGAGTCTTGACCTAGTATTTATCTGAAATATTTTTTAATTTTGTAAACAAAAATTAAAAGCAACGTAAAAGTTTTATGAGGAATGAAGAAAATGGTCAATATTTAAAGTAAACTTACTTGTGCAGCTTACTTAACTCATAAAGATACATTTATCAAATTTTTTACAATATTCGCTTTAATGACAATATTTTTTTAAGCAAAAACCAGAGATTTATAAAAGAGGTGGTAATTGTCGAATAGTTTTAAAACGGAAATTTGAATTTGTTTTCATACACAATTATTCGTTGATACTTCTTAAAAAGTAACTTTTCTGCTTTAAAATATAATTTTATAAAATTTTATTAAGTTGAAGTAGGCTTACATTATAGTAAACATTTTTCAACATTTGACTCAATCAAGTAGAGAAAAACGACGAATTCTTTTTATATCTTTTACAACATATTCAATAATATTAGATGAAAACAAAAATTTCTTGTGGCTTTGAGAGTGACGTTTTTGTATGATACTATGTTAAAATAGCAAAATTTTGAATACTTTTATGCTTTCTTCCAATTAATATTTTTAAAGTCTTAGGTATCACACTCTTTTGGAAATACCCAATCGTATAAAAGTTTACTGATAACACTTTGCGCTTTTTCTGATTATGTCCAGAAGCAAGAACGTAAATAAGCACATGATTCATAAGTGCAGACAGTGAGGTGGAAAATTGCCAGAAAATATAATCACATTTTAAAAAAAGTGAGTTGCGACCAAAAATATACAGTTTTATGGGATTGAATGTTTTCAAGTCCAAAAACTTTTAAGTCAACAAAATTCATAGATCAAAAATACATCAAACAATCGATATACAATTCAATAACCACGTTAAAAAATCAGAAAAAATTTGAGAAGCTGCTTATGGCCTAGTGATAGAAATCTAAAATTTATTAAGACAAAAAATCATACTCACGTTTACACAAAATTGCATTGTACACATACTAGACCTAGAATAAATTACTTAGCCTAGAAAAATTTACAAACAATTTATTCTACTTTTTAACTGTTTGCTTGTTCTCGATGAATAAGCCGAAGCGTGTAACAAGTTCGTTGGCAGCACAAAGCAACAAATGCTCGCACTACAAATCGAACCGAAATTTTCGACCCAGAGCGCAAGTGAAAACACGACACCCAAAATAATACAGTGACTAATTTACCAATTTTAAACATTTTATTGACCTTAAAATCTAACTTAAAAATTGTTTTATAAGCTACTGTTTTCCAGCTAAATTTCAACTATTAAAAAAGCACTATTTATGAAGGCAAAAGTGAGCAACAAATTAGGCTAGGCAAAAAATTATTGTAGACAATAATCTTTCGAAAAATTAAAAGTTCTTGCGCGAATTGCAAACAAAATAATGAAACAACTTAAACATAATTTCGATGACAAAGTTTGCGTTCTACGCTTTTTGATTTTCTGATTGCGTCATTTTTTTTGGATTTACGTTTGCAGATCAGACATACAACAAAAAATTTTTGGCACCAGCTTAAATATGCAGTAACTAAAAATACTATTTGCAAAAATCAGAGTCTGTTTATCTTAAAAAGTAACAACTGAACGAATAAAGCAAAATCGAACATGTTAATTTAGATTTGTTCGCCACGTTAGCAAATGTTGTAGAAGAGGGTTTAAGAAACTTTTTAGCTCGCATGCTGCCCGCAGGCCGTAGTTTGCCCACTCTTGTTCTACAAGCTGTTGCAATTAAATACTAAAAAACAGTATTAGAATTATATTGCTCATAGCCGTACCTTCCAGGGAGCAAGGGGCAATTTCCCCCCAAGTTTCAAAAATTTGGACAAAATTAGAATTTTTCGGGCAACGACAGGAAGAATTTGGGCAAAATCAGGAATTTTAGGGCAGTGACAAGAAATTGTTTGGGAAAAAAATTTTGTGGATCGAAAATGAACACTAATTACAGAAAAAAGTTTACGAATTTAGGTGAAGATTTTTTTTATAGATCACTATGTTTTGGGACGAAAAATTTACAAATGACACGAATTCCAAGCAAAGTCCTTCTTTTGGTCTTTATCATAAATTTTAGACAAATTTTTTTTTATATCTGTAAAGTTCTACAAATCAAAATTAGGGCAAACGTCAAAAAATTTGGGCAAAACTCTATTGTTTCCCAAATTCTTTTCGGTTGGTACGCCCATAATATTGCTACAAAAAGTTTTTTGTTAAACTAACTGCGAAAATTTAAAAACTTTTTGCATTTGAAATTTCAAAAAATCCTTTTGTCAAAGTAATCAATTCTAGATTTGGTCAATTTTCAAAAAAACTTTGATTGTTTGCTACTAACAACAAAAATGATAAAGTTGTTTTGGGGACAAATAGTAAAACGTAGCAAATTGAGAACAACAAAGCAACTTTCTCTGAAAAAAAAGTAGAAAAAGAACAACTTGGTGAACCTATTCAATCGGTTTTAACGTTGGCTGATGTTATCATAAAAACAAGCTCTTAGCAGTTAGCTAAGAAATTAGTCAAAACCTATGTACTCCATAACAACATTACGTTGAAAAGAATGAAACTACGGACAGGCATGAAATCGCCCAATTACGATGTAAACAACCTAAGAGGAAGTTAAACAATCTCTCTGTCTTAAATGCGCTTAGCAGTGTCTAATTTACAAGTAGATGAACTGTTTTTTGTAGAGTTTTGAAAAAAAACAGCAAAAAGTTTTATAAAGCTGGAAAAGAAAACAATCTTTAACTGTGAGCTATTTTTTTTATTCTGCTCCTGTGATAAAAATACCAAGTTCAAGACAATAATTACCACCCTTTTAATTTTCACTACCTTCTCAAAAATTAGTTCTTTCCCAGTTTTTTTATTCGTTGCTTTTATTTCGAAAAGATAATTAAGTTGAAAAAAAATTTTTTTCATTTTTTTGATTGTTATTTTTTTATTCAATCATTGTACTTTTAGTTTTATCACGCCTTCTCTAGGGAGGTAAAGTTTTCACTTAGGAAACCGCTTGGTACATTTAAGATATTGTTTAGTCTACTTTCTCGAAAAACTAGTAAAATATTGTCTTGTTTCTGTTACTTTAAAAAAAACAACTAAAGAAATGTTTTGCACTTACAGCAGCGTCTAAATTCCTCTATCAGGAGAGGCTAAATTTTATACACACTTTTTTCAAGAACGTAAAGGTGGCGATCTCGAAACAAGAAAGTTTTAATCATAATTAGTTAGTTTACTCATAAAAAAGCGCTTCAAAGGTCAAAGTAACGTTGCAAGTTTATACTTTGTCTAATTCTTAATAGAAGCATTTTCAGTTGCATCACAGTGACGCTGTTCAGCTGAAAGTGAGTCAACTTTTTGCACAAATCACCATCATCATCACTACAAAACCATGGTAGAGAAGCTATAACAAATTCGAGTCATCCCTTTTCTTTTATATTTATTTTTTTGTTATTTAAATTTTTCGTTTAAGCTCTATTTGTACCAGTTTGATTTAACAAACTCGTTATGGCAATTATTTCGTCTAGTCCATCGGACATGTTGAAAACAACGTTGGAATCATACCGAAAACGTTTATTTATCCTTGCTTTGGTGGTTATTTTTCGCAGGTTGATTTTCTAAAAACGTTCAAGTTTTAATCAAATACTATTTAGATAATTTTTTGAAAAATTAATTTGTTTTCTTGCAAAGTACTTGGTAATGTATAGCCTAGTTACCTTAGTACTATACTTTTCTTAAACACTAATTCATTTGATTGTAAACGTAAATTTTCGACCAACTCAAAAAAGATTTTTTTTATTATGTGATAAATTAATACACTGAAGCTAAATAAGCTTATCTGATTCTACATTTTAAAAGAAACACTCCACTAATCAGTCAAACGATCTTGGATTAGTCAATGACCTGTACGACAAAAAATTAACTTCTTGGTTTACTTTCGCTTGCTTGAGCTCGTCGCTGTTCGGTTTTGACGAAATAAGTCAATAGCGATCGCGTGCAAAGTTGTAAAAGCTCCTACCAAATAATCACTGGACTGTTGCTACGAAAACTAGTCATTAACGCCAGTGAAGTCGCGCTCGGCTGACTGCTGCTTAAGTTGTAGTTTCGAGAAAAAAGTTGTTCGATCGCTCGCTGAGAAAAGTTTTGTTTGTTGCTCAAAGCCAATCAGTTCTTGTGAGCGTGTTAAAATGACAACTGCGCGCTGTAGCTCGAAATGAGCTGTCTGCAATCTGCAAGCCCGAGTATCGCCTGTGGCCTTTGAACTTGGCTTTGAAGATAACGAATAAGCTATAGAAAAATGAGTTAGTTCAAATTTCTTTATGCATTTTTTTCGGTTGTGACGAACGCCTGCTCGAACCTGTTTAAACTAGGAATAATGTGCAAAGCTTTTTTAATGTATTAACCACAACTAATTTGAGTAGTGGAATGAAATTGTACCTTCGGCGCAGGGCTTTGAATTTAATAGTGATAGGACAATGCGGTAGTTCAATCTAAATAACAATCATAGGTGGGCACGGTACTTCTTAAAAGTACCGCGGTACCAGTACTCGGTACCTTGCTAAAATTGTACCGCGGTACCGGTACGGTACTAAAAAAGTACCGCGGTACCGGTACTCGGTACTTTTGAATAATACGTATTAAAGGTAATAACTAAAACTTCGTCATACATTGGATTTCATTTGACATTTAAAAATTGTATTTAACAAAGCGAAAACAATATCGCACGTATCCAACTGTTCACTTTCAAAAATCAATTATGCTTTGGATTTAAAAAAACATGCGTGAATATGTTTTTACTTGATTTTCCGAATAAAATATGCCTCGAATATATGAAAAGCCTAATGAATACGTTGTCTCCTGCTTTGTTTTTTATATTAAAAAAAGTTTGTCAAAAATCGTACCAATTTTCATATAATCTATTACAGTGGTTTAGTCAAAGTTATTCTTAAACTTTTTGGGTCACGAACCTCTATTTGCAAATCTTTTTTTATCATGGACCTTAATCTTATGTCACATCAATTTTCTGCCCAACCAACGAGGAAAGATAAAACAAACCCAAAAATAAATAACACAAAATCCGTTAAAAAATAAATGCTTATAAACAGGCATACCATATTTCCGTGGAATCAAACCGGGACGCTCGTTTATAGACAAAAATTCGTTCCTAAAAAAAGCGTTCTTTAAAAAAAAGGTCTTTACTTGGAATCTGTCTCGAATTTCATGGTATGGATTACTTTAGCAGGTATATATGTTGACAAATTTTGTCATATCGTCGCGGACCCCTTGTGCGCTCATCACGGACCTCATTTTGGGAAACTCTGGTTTTGGTAATTTAGTAAAATTACTCAACCTTCGCTGGCCGTTAACTGTTATGATAATTTTTTATATTTTTGCTTGCAAAGCAACAAAATTAAAATTTCATCAAGTCCCTTTTGCATGGAATTTGGATTTTTGATTTTATGCCAAATATTTTCATTTTTATAATTAGACAACTAGAATGTTCTTTGCAAATGCAATACCTTCAGAAATTATTTACTACACTAAGATTGAGTCCTATAATTTCTGATATACCATATTTTGCGCCGAAAGCGCTAAAGATTTGACATAATTGCACGCAAAAATGCTACTTTTTCCAAAGCTACAATGTCTTTTTTGCACAATAATTACTATATGCACATTAAACACGATAATCACTCTTTTTTTTGCACAACTGGTGCGGTGACCATGCACAATTCTTTTTGTATATGTTCAGTGGCGTACGCAGAAATTTGTAAAGGGGAGGTTTTGGAGCCGAAAATGTGATTGCTCTCAGTAGTCCTGGTAATGGGCAAAAACTTCCAAAATTAGGCCTACATTCAAAAATAAAGTGTTTTGGTTTTAAGAACATCTTGCAGTAGCATGAATTTCTTTTTACCAAACAGTAAAACTAACTATTGAAAAGGTATGTGCGAGTAATTCAATCATGACAAGAAACTTTTCAAATTAAAAGCAATTCGTGTAAATGATGAGAACAATAGGTGGAAAATCAAACGAACAAAAAAATAACCTTACTTAACAAATATTTCAAATTTTTTTAAAGGCTTATATTCAAATGCCTGTTTTTTTCACTTAATCTGTTAATTACTTCATCAGGGCAAGGCACGCGTGTGGCTCCTATAAATGTTTAGTAATGCAGATCCATTCATTCGAGTGGTACTACTTGTGTTTCGTAAGCACGTTTTTAGTCTGCGTAATGTGGAAAACTTTACAATTGTTCACTAGTGCATGTTATCACTGGAAGAGTTAACAAAATGGTCATCAATGTAAATATGTTCGGAACAGCATCGGAAGTGCATTCCTTGATGCTGCTCAACGCATCAGTTGGTCTTTCTGCTGCGTTCAACCGAAAAAGTTTCCTGTAACATAATATCAGTTCAGGCACTAATTCTCCCCAGGATTTCGTTAAATCATTTTTGTAAAATTTTCCCAAAACTTGAATACTTTTAATTTGTTGAGGAGTTGGTGCACTAGTTTGATCAGCAGAAATTAAACACTGAAATTCACCAATAATCGATTTGTGGGCTGTAAATCTTGCTTTGAGAGTGACAATAAAGTTATCAAGAAATAGAATAAAAATCCCTAGTCTAAAATATTCTTCATCTGTTACAGCAGCAATATTGCATCGATTGGTCTGTCTTCAAGAGGGCATGGTATTTTCAAAATAAAATCTTCGGCTTTGGCCGTTTCTTGCGCAAAAATATAGAGCTGGGGAAATTCATATTCGGTTTTTTCTCTAAGACACTTCAACTCATTTGCAATATCCTGTGCAATGTTGACGGCCTCAAGAAGGTTTATCGACTTTTTCTGCTTAACTTTACACAAAACAACACTGTATCCAAAAACGTATTTTAAAACTAAGAGAGCAATGCAAAATTCACTTTGCGTAATTGTCGATAGCAACTGCAGAGCTCGTGATGAGGTTTCTCTGTCTGGCCATGCTGAAATTTCTGCCAAAGTTTCTACAACGGTAAATTGTAGATTTGAAAAAGTACTAACACTTTCGTGTCGATCGACCCATCTGATAGCACAAATTTGAACAAGTTTTTAAGCTTTTGTTGTTGATCAAATCGTGTTGATGGACTTGCGCAAAATGTTTTGAAGTTTTGAAGATTTAATAAATTGTGAACTGAAGCTATTGTTCCCATGCAGTTTATTTCCATTCCAATGCTTTACTTTCAATATTTTACAAGTTTGAAAGTCTTCTTCACAGTGGCAATGTACAGTACATTAGTTAACTTTGAAGCAATTTAAACGATAGCAAAAATTGATGCGCAAGCAGTAATTAAGTTTAAAAAGTGCGGTAAACAATAGAAACCAAAATCCTATTATTAAAGCCTATTTATTACCATGTACTGTATATATGACTGAACACCATTCTTCAAGGAAAGGGTTTTGACCCCTGAAACCCCCCCCTTGCGTACGCCTATGTATATGTTATAACGTATATAGTTTAATGAAAACAATGCACTACAAGCGTAACTACGATAGGCACGGCTAAGCCGCAAGGGCATACTGACGGTGGTTTCGATATGCTGACCACATCATCGAGTCAGCTAACACGAATCTGGTAAAGTCAAGCTAAACCCTGTAGTTCTATTGCTAACATTAAGTAAGAATAGTCAAGCCAATCAACAAGCAAATGCCGACAGACCTGTTTCGTCCTTGTTAGGACTCGTCAGGATACTACAGCTTGTTGTTGTACAAGGTCAGCTTGGTTATAGTCAACAAAAGTCGCAATAAACTTTTCGACAAAAAGATTGAGCATCCCTGCGTCAAAATATAAAAACAACCTAACATTTTCTAAAACAGTCATTATCATCAAAATGAATTTCTACCGAGAGTAATTTGGAATTTTAATATTGATTTTGTCACAACTTACGACACCGACATTGTTTCTTTCAGAATTATTTAATTTATAGTACGAATTTTGACATTAAAATATCGGTATCATAACATCGGTACAATTAATCATAGCTGTACCTGCTGGGGGGGGGGCAGGGAGGGCAAATGCTCACCCAAGTTTCTAAGATTTGGGCAAAATTGAAATTTTTCGGGCAGTGACAAGAAAATATTTGGGCAAAGTCAAAATTTTAGGACACTGACAATGATCAAGCTACAAAAAATAGTTACCAAATTTAGGTGAAAACTTTTTTTTGTAGAGAACACCTTGCTTTTGGGTCGAAAATTGAAAAATATGAGACTGAATTCAAGTGAAGACTTTTCTTTTTTTTTAGAGATCACCATAATTTTAGGACAAATTTGTTCTTGGTTCGCGAATCTCAGACAATTTTTTGTTCTATCCGTAATGTGCTAGAAAATTATGATTTGGGCAAACGTCACAAAATTTGGGCAAAACTTTATTGCCCCTATATTTTTTTGGCTGGTACGCCTATGCAACCAATTAATGATATTGCACTCAAGCGTAACACAATATGTATGCTATTTGAATGTCTTTTGACTTTGTTTACGTAAATGTTCGATACAGTTCCCAGTATAATTTAAAAGTAGGGCGGAAGTCCTTTGATAATTTTCAATCACCTCAAGCAAACTGCGACAAATATTTCTTTAAACTTCACTTTTTAAATGAATCTATATAGTTCGATCTTTTGGTCATTTTTATCAAACGCTCAGTGCAACAAAAAAAAGTAGGCTATTCTATTTAGAGTTATTTGAAACATAAACTTACAAGGAGAAAAAACGAACGCACACCTATCTAGATATTGTACTGTACAGAAAGTAACATATAAAAATAAAATAGCTATTCACGCCAAGTCATTTATGCTAAATTTTAATACCGGTGCGTAGTGTTGTAAAATATTTTCCACTGCCTGTTCTTGTTGCAAACAAAAATATAAGAAAAAAGCTGGAGCAGGGATCTTTTAACTCTGCTACATTTGATATGTCATCTGCTTGAATAAAAACAAGTCAAATAACCTCTGTTGGTGCGTTTTTCGTTATGTTCAATATTAACACTTAAAAATGATTGTGTCATTTTTTTGTGGTAGTTAGAATTTTATTGGTTGATTTCATTTCAGTAACCTCTTTTTATTCTGTTAAAATTGGTCAAAAAAATGTAGTTTGAATAAAGTTTCAAGAAAAACACAGGCATAGACTAATGCTGGCGTATAAAAAAAATGATACAATTAATTATATAATGTAAAACTTCAAGCGCATAAGCAATTAATGATCTTTCTTTAATTTAGTCAAAACAAAACCTGATATTTAAACCGGTAAGTTAAAACAATATTTTTTCAACCAATTTTAAAATTTTTTCTTTTTCTATGCACATAAATAACATGATTAAAATTGATGGAAAAATATAAGACAAAATAAGCTTCATACACAAACCCTTCATTCATTTTCACGATTTCAAATTTTTATTGATTTTTATCGTATTTCAACTCCATTTATTTTTCAGACTCGTACAAAAACGTTGAAGGCGTTATACTAAGGACAGCTTTTAAGCAATACCGTACCTGCTTATTTAATGCTATATATACAGGTCCGCAAGCAACCAGAAGATCTAGCAGATAATTGCTTTCACAGATGGCAAAATATTGTATTGAATTATAATTTTTAATTTATTTTTTTTAGTTTCTATTTGAAACATAACTAAAATGCTAGTCTACCCAGACTACCCTACTAGCCTGAGTAAGCTAAGCCTAAATAAAAAGTTGCAAAAGGGCTATGAAGGGCGTAAAACGTTCCTAAACCTGACCTCACTTAAAATTAACTAGTCACTACTACCGGAAGGATGGGGAAGTACTGGTAAACACTTAAGTTTGACAAATGTCAATTTGTGATAATACTTGTTCCGTTCCTAAAAATCGCCCAAATTATGTAGATTCACAATCTCATAAAAAATCTCTTTGATTTCGCTTTGGTCCGGCTCAAATAGCCGAAGAAATAACAGTTTTATAAGTAATTTAAATATTTGTAAGAAAATGGCAACACTGCTTAATTTCACGAACTTTAAAGTAATTTCCAGAACTATCCGATTGACCTGTTTTGATTATGACGTAATAGTGTTGGTGATTGAGATAATTTCAGAACATTCGAGTAACCTTACTGATTGGTATAAATACGGTTCGCTGAAAAGCAGTATTATTAATTCGATGTTTCGTTGTGGTAACTTAAAATTGGAAAATTGTTAACTGTGTGAAGTCATAGTTTTTTTTTTGGTCGCAAGTCTTTGGTGGTCTACGTGATTGTGAAGAATTAAGCTATTGAGCTTTAACCTGTTGCTTTGATTTATACTATTCGGGCTCCTAAGTGGATTGGAGCATATTTCTTAATAAAGAAGATATTGTAGTAGTCTGAGCTGTGATTTAGCTAGACTATATTTTTGCTGTCGCTGGTTCGAAGGTCAGATCCAGCAAGAAGATTAAGAAATTTATCGTTTAGTAGACACCTAGATTGCGTTATCGGTGAGAGCCTTTCTTTACAGGCGCCGAAAAGGTAGACGATTAAATACGTGCTAAGTTACCAAATAAATTTGCTACAAAATTTCAAAAGCTTTTTATCATCGGAACAAAATTTTCAAAACCTATTTACTAAATTCTACAAAATTTAAAAAACTTTCCAAAATTTAGAAAACTAAAATTTGTGGAAGCTACAATACTATAGTACTGTAAATCAAAAAACTACTTTGAAGCTGCAATCGATACGAAAAAAAACATGTCGCAATGCTTGCAAAAAAAGCTTTCAATGAACTTAAAATTAGACAGAGTACCGCGGTACTTTATAAAAAAAATACCGCGGTACAAGTTGTAAGAAATATCTTCTAAATTTAACATAAATTAATTTCACGTCGGTCTAATCATTTTTAACAACTTTATAAAAAAAGTACCGCGTTACTGTACCGCGGTACAATACCGTGGTACAAGTTGTAAGAAATATCTTCTAAATTTAATATAAATTAATTTCACGTCGGTCTAATCATTTTTAACAACTTTATAAAAAAAGTGCTGCGGTACAGTACCGTGGTACAAGTTGTAAGAAATATCTTCTAAATTTAACATAAATTAATTTCACGTCGGTCTAATCATTTTTAACATGCCTTTAAAACCGCGACTAAAAACAAGATTAAAACGCAAAGTTTTTTGGCATCTTTCAGAAATTTGAAGCTTTGTTTGTAAACACAGCCTTGCCTTGAAGAACAAATCCCATTGCACCTTTTCCTATGGATACAAGCTTGCTTATGGAGTGATGCAACAAATAAAAATTTTAAGAAATTATATGCTTTTAAACTGATATGTTGGCAATAATTATGCTTTTTTTAAGTTTAAAAAACAAAAAAACACGCTAAAAGAAATGGAACTAGATTACACAACCCACGTTTCAGTTATAGCATAAAGTTTCAACTAAAAATAAACAAAATTACCAAAAATTAGGTCAAATCTCATAAAATTAAATAATTTTGAAAATTCAAAACTCAAACCAAATTTTTAAAAAATCTAAAAACAAGTCATTAGGCGTTTTCGTATTACTTTTTAACATCATAGACAAGTGCTCCGCAACCGGTGTGCCGCGGAAAATTGTTTTTTTCGAAAATTCGATCTTTACAACTACTAAACCAGGACAGCTAAACTTTTTAAACTAGGGAAAACTTTTTTTGATCTTCGCAAAATTTACACAATTTTTTTTTCTGAAATATCATGAACAAACTAAAAAAAGCCAAAAAATAATTTTTTTTTATTTATTAAAGACCTTTTTTATCTCTCGATAGCTTTTGAACCCTTTTTGTCTGAAATGCATATCATTGACAAAACATATTGGAAATCAAGGGAAAGGTCTTCATTATGGTAAAAGTGTGCCGCAAATGCAAAAATGTTGCTGAGCAGTGTTTTAAAGAAAAGCAAGTGTGTAAATACAAAAGTAAAGTAAAACTGATTTAAAAAATACTTTAAATGTTTATTTTTTGGAATAATGAACTAAAAATAGTAAAAACACTCCTAGGTGCGGTTGCTAATGTGACTGTAAGCTAAACCCAAAAAAAAGCGTTTGCAAGATAAATTTACGGTTAAAATACTACTTTAAAATTCGTAAAAGCAAATTTAAGTGTATACAGGGGTATTTTGGGACTAAATGCTTTCATGTCGGTCTTTACTTTTTAAACTGACAATATTTTTTAATTTCGACGTAGCCAATTTGGTAAAATTCTTTTTAAAAAATAAGCTTTAATATTTTTTAAAGTTAGTTTAAAAAACTGCAGTTATGAAAAAAGGCAATTTGAACAATTCAAAATAGATTTAAAAAAAAAAAAAGTATTTCCTGTTTGTATTTTTTTTTCTTTTTGAAAAAAAAAAACAACAGACAACCGCTATGAGGACTTAACTGTCAATGAGCACTTTTCTGATGAGCCCAACCAGCAAAAAATTGAAAAAACAAGCTAACTTTTATCAAAAAAATATTTTTTACCGTTCAATAATATTGTCGACTCTGTTAGTAGTTATGAGATCATTTTAATAATACGCTGGTTTTTATTTAATTACGCTGCAGACTAAAAATTAAAAAAATTTTTCTAAAAAAGAATAAAAGCATTTTTCTTTCCTCCATCTGAACTACCCATTCACCCATAATAATTAAATAAATAAAGCTGAATGCTTTCTTCCGGCCGAAGCTATTTGGTACGAAAATAAGTTGCAACAAAAACATTGTGTTGATTGCTTTTGGTTTCTTCCAACAAAATTTTTTATTTTGTCTTTATATTTATGATCCTGACTTGCAGGAAAGCGTCGGAGGAGTTAGACCTATACATAGGCCAGCCTTCAAGTAATTACCCCGACCTGGCTCCAGAGATGCCAAAATATTACTGTCCGGTAAAAATGTTTTATGTTGGCTTTTTAGTTTTAAAAAGATATGACTAAAATTTAAAGCTGCTTGCCAAGACCTCCTTGCCATCCACGTAAGGGAAAGTGCCGTAAAATGTTTTTTCCAAGGACACAACAGAATAACGTGAGTGAATTTTGAACCGCCACTATGTCGAGACAGTCACGGCGTTTTTAACCACTCATCTACGTAGCCGACAAAAAGAAAGTCATGTACTGTACTGTATATGTTCATTTTGAAACAAAACGGCATGAGTCAATTGAAACTGTTTAATAGGAACAAAATATTTCTCAAAATTTGTAAATTTCTGAATTGATTCTTTTGGCCAAAATTCTTTAACTGCCTATGTTTCGAGACAGATCTAATTTTTTTTTACACGGCATAACCTTATTTTTACTAACCAATTTTTCAAGAAAATCTACACCAAAAAAAATCACTTAAGCTCGGACATTATTTGTCCTATAGCGCCCTCAACTGACTTAATTTTACATAAAATGGACCTAGGTTGATATAATATACTGTAGGTATACAGTAATTATAAATGTGGAGTAAAAAACCATTGGATAATAGGTAATTAAAGACCAAAAAATATTAAGCTTAATGGGAAACATGATATTTTTTAGCGTTATAAGAGGTAGAATGAACTTATTGAATTATTGAAAATGCATTTTTGAACTAAATTGTAATATTTGTACAATTTCAGTTATAGTAATCTGTATCAGATATAAAAAAATAATTTTTCTAAGAAAAATTAATAATGGGGAAGCTGATTTTCTTTTTATTAATTGTAAGCGTAAAGCTGAATATTCAAAAAATTTTTTGTTGTGCACGTCAGCAGGCATGTGAAAAACACGAAAGAAAAGTTTAAGAAAGGCCTTGGAAAAGGTAGAAGTAGTCCTAAAGTAAAAAAAAGCCTTATTGGCCGATATTTTAATAAGCTGTTTAATCGGTTGAAATGGCGACTGCTGACTCTGACCAAAAATATGGCACAAACTGAACAAACAATTTCTACCCAATCAATCAAGAATCAGTCGAATTTTACGAATAATTAAACTGGTTTGCTCACGTCCGATTGCTAAATCCAGGGGCGTCGGAGTTTTTTGCCCGGGGGCAAAATTAAAAAAGGGCACTTTTTGTTAAAAAGGCACTGCCAACAAAAGCAAATTTTAGTAGTCATGCTGCAATTTGAAATTTTGGTTGACATGATATAATTTTAGTTTGCACAGGATAGACGAGTATCTCGGAAAAGTTTTATTTTGCTAATCCGTTATTTTGGTTCAATCAATTTTTTGGCCAATGTCAACTCTTTAATAAACCCAAAGTTCAAAACTTTAATCTTAAGATGTGATGCATTTTGCAAAAGCCTTTAAGTTGACTCTGCCATGACCACTCACTGCGATAGCCGCAGTAACAGCCAATTTTACACAAGTTTTTCTCATTTAGGCTAGACATTAAAAAAAATAAACTCTATTCACTGGTTACCAAACCAAAAGCTATCCAACATAGGCTACCCACAACTAAACTTTTGTCAAAAGCACCCAAGCTAGTTTCGAAAACAGCATTAAACAATTGTGACGTCCATACACGGCAGCCAAAAGCAGATAGATACAGAACGAATGCATTTCGCTTGGGAATATCATAAAGTGTTCTTCACATGCTAGTCAGTGAATAGTCTTTAGTTACCCACAACAGAACGCTGGCTAAAACATTTACGCTATCAAGAATACCAAAGGTTAAAATAGATAGAACAATAAAAAACTTAAAGAGCTATTAACAATTGGGTAAAAGAAAAAACGTAATTACATGAGCATAAATTGCCTTTTAGATTGAGGTTTGATTATTAAACGCTGCACAATTAATGTAATTGTAACCCAAAATAATTTATTAGTGTTTCGCGTGCTGGCAAAGTCATCTGCAACAGCTTGATGTTCTCGAACAAGTTCGATGAATATTTGCAAACATTGGATTATTGAGACTGTTATGTTACCTCTCCTATTGCTTCTGAGCCATATTTTGATTCTCCTCATGACACTGAAACAGTGCTCACACTCGTCTCGCGGTGCTCACACTCGTCTCATTGGCAGTGTCTTGAATGACGCCTTGCGCATAGTTACTGGATGCCTGCGTCCCGCTCCAACGGACCACCTGCCTGTACTTTCAGGCATCCAGCTGGCTGAGCTTCGCCGAATAGGAGCGACACTCTCCTTGGCTTACCGTGGATCTCTGGACACCGATCATATCTTGCATGGTCTTTTAAGTGGGTTCTCAGATACTCGCCAAGTGAGACTAAGATCCAGACGCCCGTTTGTGCCAGCTGCGCGGAATCGTTTGGACAACCTTGCCAGATTTGGCATCCGCGATTCTGAATGGACAAATCACAAATGGAAAACGGAGTACTGTAAAAATGCTTCCAGGTTCCGTGCTTTTGTGCCCGAGACCGGTGCCAGGCCTGTTGGGATGGGCTTACCCCGAGCAGCTTGGGTTAAGCTCAACCGCCTACGGACTGGTGTTGGACGATTCCATTCTTCCATGCACAAATGGGGTCTCGCTCCTTCACCGAATCGCGAGTGTGGCGCCTCTGAGCAAACCGCAGACCATGTACTAACAGCGTGCCCTATACATCGGGGACCACATGGAGCACGAGGTCTGACGGTTTTGGATGACGAAACTCGATGCTGGCTTAATGACATCATTGCCAGGCAGTGCAGCAGTCTGGGGTAGTAAAAGGATAAACCCTCGGCCCCAGTCCTGTTTGTGTCAGACCTGGAGTGGATGCCCTTCAAACGACGACGACGACGACGACTGAAACACCTTTCTGCAAAAGCCGAAACGAGAGCTGCGCCGCAGTAAATTTGAAGCAATTTATGTATTTCCGAAAGGCATTTCTTGCCTGTCGGATTTTTGCTTAAAACTTCGAAAACTGCTGTTGATATCTTTATTACTTTTTTCAGAGGCGTAGTACTTTCTCTGTTAAATAACTTAATATGAACATCTAGGTCTGCGAGTTCTTCTGTAAACACATCAAAACGAACAAGACTCTTAAAAAATGTTACGTTATATTCGCAATCATGGCACACATATGTACCACAGTCTTTTAAAAGGGCTAAGAATGTCACGCGTTTAGTCTTGGTGTTTTTATTTTTAGACTGTTTTGTCGGCCTTAAGTGTGTATTAAGTAGCCATAGTCAGACAGCTTGTGTTGCTTGTTAAAATTAGATTAACGCCACAATTTCTTTGCTTCTAAATTAAATTTTTTTGATTATTACTAGAAAATTTTGCTCTTTGTAAGCACTTAGAAATTTCATGATGCTTTTTTCTTTTTTTTTTAGAACGCTTGGTATAATTGTTGTCAGGAATACCTAAACTACCGAGATGATAGTTTAGGTATCCCTGATTGTTGTATGTGGTTATTTGCCATCAGTTAATGAATCAAAAATTGACTATTAATCAAAAAATGCTATTTGTAAAACTTTCAGCTAAGATATAATTCAGTTTACTGTTTCAAGTAGAATAAGATGTTTGCCAGAAGTTTAGGTCGGTTACGAAATCAATATAACTCTATATTGCGTAGGTTAAAACTTTTATCTTGATTTTATTACTGTTCTATGAGTCACGGTTGTCTTTGTAATTTTAGAAACATGGTTGGATTTAATGGTGATCAAGATTATATAGGTTAATTGTAAAGCATAACTAAAAAAATTTATCGGTAATATTAATTTGAAAGAGCGCAATCTGCCCCCTCTGTCCCCCTCTTCCGGCGTCCCTGACTAAATCTGTTGAACAACTTTAATTAATAAAATTTTATAATGTTGCTCAGACCTTTATTAGAAATATTAACAAAAGGCTCCTTATCATTTTAACTCTCGAATGTACAATAGTATGGAAATAATGAAAAAATCTCAAACCTTTTACACTTGCCGAAACTGAAAACATAGACTTTAACATTAGAATTACCGCGTTTTTGACTTACCTAGAATTACCGCGAGCGGTCAAATTGACTGTTTGTCTAATAAAGAGAAAAATACGCATTAATTTAGCTTTACTTTATCTTATAAGTTTTTTAAATTTTTGTAATATACCTAGTAATGAGTTGAATATTTATAGATGTTAGTTTGGTGCGTTGTAGGTTTCTTTTTAATATCATGTTCTGGAATATACTGCATAGGCCCTAATCTCCAAATTACATTGAAGGCCTTCAACCTGCTTTTTAGCTGTGTGGTTAAAATTTTCTCAAAGCTTTTATTGTATTTACAACAAACACCAGGTCTGAAACTAAATGAAAACAATTTACCTTATAATAAGCTCAAAACACCCAAATGGTTATTGTAGCGTCGCCAAGACGCGAACCAGGTCCGTGTTCGCGCGCTAATTAAAGTTCGCGCATGGCGCCTGGTAATTGTGCGCGCTGCAGTTGTCTTCCCTTTGGCGATCTCTGTTATGGTAACAATAGCATGAGACAGTTCTATTCTATTTGGTTTTGACCTTGCTACAAGAAGGTATTAGTAGAGCCTGCTGGCCGCTTATATCTTTCCCTTTGGAATTTAAATAGCCTATTGGCTGAAGTGTTCGGAAAGGAACAAATTTGTTTAAAGCTAATCTAATTTGGTGAATCTGATTTGGTGTTTATATCTAATCTGGTGTATAATTGTAAAGTCCGGAATAAAATAATATTATCTGTCCAAGTTCTATTCATTTCTACTTCCGAACTAACAAAGAGTTTAAACAAATTTGTACGAGTTATAGCGAATTTGGCGCAAGTTATTAACGAATTTGGACAAGTTATAACAAATTTGGAAGAATTTAGCAAATTTAATATTTATTGCTTCGACGATCGATTCAATTCAAATAAGATAATTCTAACTGAATAAGAACTTGATAAATTATTTGCTTTGAATAAGAACTTTGAACACATTGCAAGAAGCAGAGTTATTTTCGTTCCATTTGTCTGTGGTGTCAACGGACGCATCTGAATACAAGTCTTGAAGAAAATTCCTAAGAAGTTGGAAGACCGCAAGGAAAACGGTATTTGAACATTTAAATTTGTCCGCTCCAATATAGAGCACGGAAAGTGTTGAAACTTTAAGTAACTAATTTACTATTGTTAATTATATATTGTGTCAATTTATATTTGTTTGAACATTTACTACGAATGGAGTCTAATACTCCCGAGATTAACCCGCTTCAAGACGATGTACAAAATGCTATCTAAAGCTTGCGATCTACACTAAACAATAATTATTTAACCGCCGAAAAATTAATGTCGTTGCGTAATCCGGAAATTAAGTCGTTGAACGAGAGCGTTGCTAAAGTAGAAGATTCATACAATGAATTAATGAAAATAATGTCAAGCAATATGACACCTGCGCGAACCATAGCCGATGTAGCAACTAATAAACGCGAGTTTGATGAGCGAATAAGTGACTGGTTCACTCGCACAGGGACTATGGGTTCTAATAAAGATTTTGCCCGTTTTAATGCCGCGCCCACTAGCTCGACTAAATCTAGTAAAAGCTCACGGTTTTCTTCTCTCACGGTTAGGCGACTTCAAGCCACTCTTAATCTTGAACCGGCGCAATTACAAGCTAATCATATGCGAGAACGGGCGGAAGAGCAACAGCGTAAGTTACAACTAGATGCGGAAGAGCAACAGCGTAAGTCACGACTAGAAACGGAGCTGGAAGAAAGGGAGGCTCTACGCAAAATAGCTCTTGCCGAGTTAGAGTGTAAAGTGTGGGAAGAGGCAGAAAGTAAGGATGTCAAGGGTCCCTCCTTTTCTAATCCAAATCCCTCAACTTTGTTAACTCCAAGTAGTGTAGGAACTCAATTTCCAACCGCTTCCATGGCTACTAAGAGGGTTACTTTTGGTCAAACAGCTGTATCAACAGCTAATACTAGCCGTTCTGGTTACGAGGCGAATAGTGGGGCAACGCCCTTGAATGAAGGTGCTTCTCGTCCATCTTTAGATGCTTCGCAACATTTACCTACCCGATCTTATTCGCCATTTACCAATACGCCCTACCAACCGTGGCTTTACAACGTCGATTATGATAGTATGTTTTTGCCTAGACCTGAATTTCCTAAGTTTAAAGGGGATCCCTCGAATTCAAGTCATTTCTTAATAACTTTGAAACACACCTTGAGCCAAGGGTTCATGATGAACGAACTCTGTTTTGCCTCTTGGTTCAGCATTGCAGCGAGGATATACAGGGCCAAATAAACCATTTAGCTGGCCAGGAAGCATGCTACCAAAGGGCCAAGCAAAAACTTGTTCGAGAGTACGGATCGCCATGGATCATATCTGACGCTTGCTATCATAAACTTAAGGAATTTCCGGCAATTAAAAGTGGAGCAAGTCGACAATTGAAAACCTTTTGCGAACTACTAGAGAAGACCCTAGAGATAACAAAAGACATTCCCCGATACACAAATCTAGATACTTTAGATACTCTTACCGCCTTGGTAGGAAAGTTGCCTTATAATTTACGAGGGCGATGGGTGAAAAGATCAGTAGAGATAGAAAAATTTAGTTGAGTTCGTGAAACAAGAATCTGACGTTGCTAATTCTTTGTTCGGCCTCAGAATTTTGAATGATAAATCTAACCCCAAGTCCAAGCCTTTTAGCTCTAAAGCAACCGTAGCTTTTTTGGGTAGAGAATAAAAGGACAGGTTTAGGATCTTGTTGGTACTGCAAAGATACAAGACATAAGTTGCTGAATTGTGCCAGTTTCTTAAAGTTATCGTTAAACGAACGTTATAAATTCGTAAAAACAACGAAGTTATGTCACAAGTGCCTAAGTTCTAAGCATCGGACGCCAGCATGCAAAAGGACGAATACTTGTAAGGTTGATGGCTGTTCTGGAGCATTTCACCGTACCCTCCTTCATCGATCTGTCGATAGCAAAAAACTTAATACCTGCAAAAAATCCACATCGACCTCCGACACGATTGAAAATACTAACGTATCTAGCGCTTTACTTAGCAATAAAATTCGTGCTGAGAGTTCTTCTGGAACTGTATACCTATGCGTTGTTCCAGTCCGCGTAGCTCACAAAAACAAAAGTATTTTGACTTATGCATTTCTCGACCAAGGTTCTACCCACACTTTTTGCGACGAAAACCTGGTTAAGACATTAAACCTTAACGGTCCTGAAACCAGCGTTCAGATTAAAACTATAAATGGGTCTTCCAAAGTCTATAAAAGTATCTGCCCTTAATAACGATAACTCGTTTTCTTTAACCAATGTACATTCCATTGAAAGTATTTCTCTGCAACCTAACTCAATCCCACCTAAAAGAGAACTCTCTCAATTTCAACATCTTAAGGATATAAGATTTGACGCTATACCAGGCGCTTCGATTCAAATGTTAATAGGTGCTGACGTTCCAGAAATGTTTTGCGTGGGAAATATACGAAAGGGTCCTAAAGGCACACCTTACGCCATCGAAACCCCTTTAGGTTGGTCTCTATTAGGTCCCTCAATGACGCTTTCTTCCCAATCAAACTTCAATGTTAACTTTCTAAGTTGTAAAGATAATGAGCTGCTGCAAGCAACTGAACGCTTGTGGAAGTCAGATTTTGAAAGGGGTACATCAGTATTGAACGTTCCAAACTCTAAGGAGGACAGAGCAGCTTACGACGTGATGGAAACTAGATTATGCCTTGATGGAGGACATTACCAACTGCCATTGCTGTGGAAAGACGAATGTCAGAAGCAGCTTCCAGATAATCTACCTTTAGCTAGAAAACGACTGTTCCATCTGAGGAACCGATTGCTTAAAGACGAGAAGTTGAGAAAGGCATACACAGAAGCGATCAAGTCATACTTGAGTGAAGGATATGCCCAAGAAATTACTGAAAAGGATATTCAAAATGCTTCCACTGTGTGGTACCTTCCCCATCATCCCGTAGTTAATCCGAGTAAACCTGGAAAGCTTAGAGCAGTTTTTGATTGTGCGGCAAAATTTAACGGAACTTCTTTAAACGACAAACTAATAAAGGGTCCAGATTTGGCCAATAGTTTAGTTGGTGTCCTTACTCGCTTCAGAAAGAATAAAGTCGCCCTAGTAGCAGACGTAAACGCGATGTTTCATCAAATTAAGGTAGACCCCCGAGAACAAAACGCGCTCAGATTTTTATGGTGGAACAAAGGAGACCTATATAAAGAACTGAAAGTTTATAAAATGGTGGTACACCCCTTTGGTGCAACCTCATCCCCGAGTTGTGCCAATTTCTGTTTGAAGCACACCGCTCGTGAATTTGGTCATTTATATCCATCTATGATATCAGGAGCAGTGCTTCATAATTTCTACGTTGACGACTGCTTGGTTTCAGTTCCAACAGTTAAGGAAGCACTCACGATGCAACAAAAACTTACAGAACTTTTGGCCCGACGCGGTTTTCACTTGAGGAAATGGATTTCTAACGATGACAAGGTGTTGGAATCTATCTCCGAATTAGAAAAATCAAATTTAGGCCAGTTTATGTTAGATAACGGTGTGAAGGAAAAGGTCCTGGGCATTTAATGGCATGTAAAAGGCGATTACTTTACTTTCGACATTCATGTCAACAAAAAATCTTTCACAAGACGAGGGTTGCTTTCCATGACAGCAAGTGTTTACGACCCCATGGGATTTGTAGCGCCAGTAATTTTGGAGGCAAAATTATTGCTTCAAGATTTGTGCAAACAGAAAGCTAATTGGGATAGCGTTATCAGCGAAGAAGAAAGAGTTAGATGGTCTCGCTGGCTCGAGGAATTGCCTTATTTACTGTAAGTGAGCTTAGGATTCCCCGGTGTTTTACCCAAGTAGCTGCTGCTAGCTATGAGATTCACTGTTTCGCTGACGCATCTTCGTTTGCATACGGCGCATGTTCGTATCTTCGTACAATTGATACAAAAGGTTTTGTCCATTGTTCGTTTCTTTTGGGAAAATCTAGATTGGCCCCAATTAAGTCTATATCAATACCTAAATTAGAATTAACAGCCGCTGTCCTAGCCGTACGCTTATCTTGCTTATTGAAGGCGGAGTTAGACCTACCAGTAGTTTCAACTTTCTGGACCGACTCTACAGCCGTACTTCATTGCATAAAAAATAACACCAAACGCTTTCCTGTGTTTGTGGCCAATCGTTTAACAATCATTGAACAAAATACTGAACTTGATGGTTGGCGCCATGTGCCGTCAAATTTGAATCCTGCCGATCTTGCTTCTCGTGGCATACGAGCTAACTCTAACGAAGTGAAAAGGTGGTTAAAAGGACCAGAGTTTTTGACAAAGCCCCGCACCGAGTGGCCTACAAATAAGTTGTCAAACCTAACTCCGCCCGAAGAATTTATATCGGCTAAGGAGCAGACTATTTGTTCCGCCTTGGAATCTCGCTTTACAGGTGAGCTAAACTCAATAGATAAACTCATTAATCACTGCTCTAATTTATACAAACTGAAGCGTTTGACGGCCTGGATTTTGAAATACAAATTCTTCTTGCAGAATCGCAACAGTTTTGATTGTAAATTGAAAATCCTTAAACAGATTACTGTCGAGAACTTGCAAAATGCAGAAATTGAACTTGTTAAATACACCCAGAGGCAGCATTTTCCATATTTGTTTACGAAAACATCTTCACATAGATGGCCTTTATTCATGCGAAAGATTAACCCTATTTTTCTTGACGGAGTAGCGCGGGTAGGTGGGAGGCTCGCACAATTTGATATTGACGTAGACATAAAACATCCAATAATTATGCCTCAATGTTCTCATTGATTAATCATGACAAACTCGGCCACGCAGGCACTAGTCATACCTGGGCCTCGTTACGACAGCGCTTTTGGGTTGTCAAAGGTGCAGCTGCTGTCCGCCACTCTATAGGGTCAATGCATAAAATGTAAAAGACGCAATGCTTCGGTAGGCAAGCAGTTGATGGCTGATCTTCCGAGCTGTAGGGTACAGACAGACAAGCCACCCTTCTATAAAGTAGGCGTTGACTACTTTGGTCCTTTTTTGGTTAAGCAGGGAAGAAGCCGGATTAAAAGATACGGATGCATATTTTCATGCTTGACAACAAGAGCAGTGCACATCGAGGTGGCTAGTGACCTATCAACAGACTCCTTTATAAATGCACTGAGAAGATTTATAGCCAGAAGAGGTCAACCCGATGAGATTTTCAGTGACAATGGCACTAACTTTGTAGGCGCCGAACGTGTTTTGCGCGAATCACTTCAGAGTCTACAACAATCAAAATTGAATAATTTCTGCCTTCAGTTAGAAATTAAATGGCGCTTTAACCCTCCCTATGCAAGTCACATGGGTGGCGCATGGGAGCGAATGATACGCTCAGTGCGCAGAATTTTAAATGCATTAACTCAGATGCAGACATTGACCGAAGAAGGTTTAGTGACTTTAATGACTGAGGTGGAGGGGATTTTAAATTCCAGACCTTTGGTTCCATTAATGCTCCATGATTCTGAAGAGGAGCCTTTAACCCCCAACCATCTGCTACTGCTAAGAGGCAACCCTAAATTACCGCCTGGCACGTTCGACACAAACAGTTGTTACACACGCAGGCGTTGGGCCCAAGTGCAATTTTTAGCCAATCAATTCTGGCGACGTTGGGCCAAAGAATTTCTTCCCAATCTTTTGCAGCGGCAAAAATGGTTCAACCGCAATAGAAATTTCGAAGTAGGGGATGTGGTATTACTAGTTGAAGACATGCAACATAGATCAAATTGGGTAGTGGGGAGAGTGATTCGAACCTTAACTGATAGGGAAGGCCTTGTGCGAGTGGTCCAAGTTAAGGCGCGCAATACCGTATTAACTAGACCCGTTACGAAATTGTGTTTAATTGAAAAAACGGCTCAGTAATTTGAGTGAATTTACGTTGCATTGTTTATTTGCTATTTATGATAATTTGTTTACGAAGACTACGTTGAATAGTGTAATTTTTGTTTATTCTAAGTTCAATCTCCATTTGTGTTATTAATTTGATGTGTATTTATGTTGGATTTACTTTATTTGTGAACTGCTGTTACCGCCGTGTTGACGACGCCTTTGTAATGTTTAAAATGTTAACGTAACATTTTGGGGGGGAGTGTAGCGTCGCCAAGACGCGAACCAGGTCCGTGTTCGCGCGCTAATTAAAGTTCGCGCATGGCGCCTGGTAATTGTGCGCGCTGCAGTTGTCTTCCCTTTGGCGATCTCTGTTATGGTAACAATAGCATGAGACAGTTCTATTCTATTTGGTTTTGACCTTGCTACAAGAAGGTATTAGTAGAGCCTGCTGGCCGCTTATATCTTTCCCTTTGGAATTTAAATAGCCTATTGGCTGAAGTGTTCGGAAAGGAACAAATTTGTTTAAAGCTAATCTAATTTGGTGAATCTGATTTGGTGTTTATATCTAATCTGGTGTATAATTGTAAAGTCCGGAATAAAATAATATTATCTGTCCAAGTTCTATTCATTTCTACTTCCGAACTAACAGTTATTTTTCATCATGTGTCTGTATACATATAAACAGCACAAGCGGCTATTCAAAATCATACAAAAACAAAGAAAATTGCAGCGCTCTACTCAGTCCACACAACTTTTACATAATCTGTACACTTTCCACAAACTGATCTACGGCATCCACAGCAGAATTTTGCAGTTTTGTTTTGTTCACAGTTTACATTAGCTTGGCTTTGCTTTCGCTTTCTGCTTCCATTGATAAGAATTGTTGAAAAGTGAAAGAAAAATTGCGACTAGTGGAGCTGTCTTTCCTTGAACATGTGCTTCTCTCAGTTCAGTGGCGAGCTGAAACATGATATTTCTTCTCAAGATAGCACCTCCAGTTTTCTTCTTGTACAACATACAGGCGTTGATACAAGCAAGGTCCAAAGTATTGTAAAAGACAGCCACCAGCCACCGCCGGTACTTGCCTTCACTGTGTATTATCGTGCCATCTGGTCAGCAATACCAACACCAGGTTTAGTTTTGTTGTAGAATGTAACTGCTTCCGGTTTCTTTTTTGCTGTTGTATCGACCATAACAGTCATGTGGAGTGTGCTAAGAATACAAACGTTCTAGTTTTGTTTGCACTGGTAAACTGTCAAGGTTGTGACTTAGTTGTTAACGCTTTTGTTTGCAAGAGTTTGCTGGATTATCTGCTCTGCTGTAAAACTTTTACCAGTGGCGGAACTTCCTTTCGGATTTTGTTCAGGGTCCCGATAAGTGACGTCTTTTTTTTCAGAGTACATGAAAAAAAAATTGTCAGTTGTAACGTTCCTTCCTTTGCCCAAGTATGGCTCCACTATTTTTATTACCGCACTCTCAGACAATCTTTGTGTAGCTGGTCTGGCTTTATCTTTGCTAAGATATGGTATGGCGTTCTACATTTAAATTTTTCATCAACAGCTAGTCAAAATTTGATACCGAATTTTTTTGGTTTATTGGCCATATATTGTATAAATCTGCAGCAGGCTTTAGTTGGGAATAATTGTTTGTTCACATTAATATTTTGTTCTAGTTTGTAGCAAACAATACACTTTTCAATAAACCTATCCCAGACGGGAGAAATCAAAACAAATTTATCCGTTTGAAATTGAGATAGTCTTGTGCTCCGCATTTCAAAACGAAGAAACCTCATGGTTTCGCAAAAGCTATTTTAACCCATAGTTTCAGAAAAAAAAGATACTCCCCAATTTTTATTCCAAAACTCAAAAATCGGTCAGTTCTTTCAACTTTATGCTTCTCGTACATACAGAAAGGAATAAAAAGTTATAAGGATGAAAACGTTATAATGGATAAAGGATTAAAACGGTAATGTTATGGTAAATTCGGAAGCAGTGTTAAAGAGATGGAAAGAGTACCTTGAGAAACTGATGAATGAGGAAAATAACAGAGACCTTAGGACAGAGGAAGAAGAAGTGGTTAACAAAGAGGTAAATTGTGTCAGTAGAGAAGAAGTAAAAAACGCACTAAGAAGGATGCAAAAAGGTAAAGCTGCTGGGCCAAATGAGTTGCCAGCATAAAGTTTTTGACCAAACTGTTCAACAGACTATTTATTAATGGGTGAACGGATGCCAGAAGAATGGAGAAGGAGTGTGCTTATTCCAATCTATAAAAACAAAGGGGACGCACAGTGCTGTGGAAACAGAGGAATAAAGCTAATGAGCCACACAATGAAGGTATGGGAAAGAATTATTGAAGCCAGATTAAGGGATAGAGTAGAGATCAGTAAACAGCAATATGGATTTATGCCAAGAAAGGAAACCACCGATGCCATGTTTACTTTAAGAATGTTGATGGAAAAGTACATTCTACAGGTCAAAGAGAGCTACATTGTCTATTCGTGGACCTAGAGAAAGCTTACGACAGGGTTCCACGGGAAGAGCTGTGATACTGTATGAGAAAATCCAGAATAGTGGAAAAGTATGTGCGACTAGTACAGGATATGTATGAGGAAAGCGAAACAGTGGTGAGGTGTGCAGTAGGAACTAAAGTTTCAAGGTTAAGGTTGGACTGCACCTGGGACCGGCGTAAGTTTATTCCTTTTTGCAGTGATAATGGACAGGCTAATGGATGAAGTAAGGAAAGAACCACCATGGACGATGCCTTTTGCTGATAATATTGTGATTTGCGAAGAGACTAGGGAAGAAGTGAAACGGAGATTAGAATCCTGAAAGTATGGATTGGAAAGAAGAGGGATGAAAGTCAGTAGGTCAAAGACCAAATAACTGTGCATAAATGGAGGAAATGACGACGAAGCAGTAAAGATGGAGGACACAACAGTGCCAAGAGTAAAGGAATTTAAGTATTTGGGATCATTGGTGCAAGAAAGTGGTAATTGTGAGAGGGGGGTAAAGAAGAGAGTACAGGCAGGATGGAACGGATGGAGAAGAGTATCGGGAGTAATCTGCGGCAGGAGGTTACCAGCTAGAGTAAAAGGAAAAGTGTACAGTTCAGTGGTAAGACCAGCAATGTTGTATGGACTTGAGACAGTGGCAGTCACAAAGAAACAAGTAGAAGAGATGAAAGTCGCAGATATGAAAATGTTGAGGTTTGCTATGGAAGTGACGAGAAAAAACAAGATTAGAAACCAGTACATCAGCGGTACAGTTAAGGTACATCGGTTAGGAATGAAGATGAGGGAGGGTAGGCTGAGGTGGTATGGACATGTCATAAGGAGAGACCAAGAGTATGTAGAAGAAAGATGATGGAAATGGAGTTACCGGGAAAGAGGAGAAGAGGGAGACCAAAGAGAAGATTTTTAGATGTAGTAAAAGAAGATATGGGGGAAGTTGGTGCAAAGGAGACGGATGTTAAAGACAGAAAGGTTTGGAGAATGATGATACGCTGTGGCTACCCCTGATTGAAGAGAAAGGCTGAAAGAAGAAGAAGAAGCACATACAGAAAGGAATAAAAGCTTTTAGTTTAATTGGTAGTAGTTTCTACTTGTCATTGTTTTTCACTCTATGGGCTTCAGCTTTTGTACATTATTGAACATGGGTAAGCATTGAATTGTCGACGAGTAGCTCAAACGCACTAAGCGGACCATCTAACATGCGATCGCGTTAGACTTCGCTTTCTGTTAGCACGTTCTGAGCTTGTAGCCTGCCCCTCGATTTTGAAGAACATTCAATGTGCTCCCATTTTGTTCTCTCCTTAGCAACCCAATCCAATTTCCAAGGTGCTTGGAATAAGCTCATCACCCTGCGCTTGTGCTGCAGTACTTGTATCATTGCTGCCACTGCCAGAGCTGAAAGTTGACATGATGCAGAATCAGTTTGCTCCAGGTCATCAATATCAGTATCTGAATCCGATCCATCTGAAGAAATCACTTCCCATGTAAGTCGAACTTGGTCTGAATTTGCCGACCCCTGATCTAAGCTTTCACAAATATTTTCACTTTTGCTTTCATCCCCCGGATCATCTTCTGCAATCGCGTTTAGCCAAGCTAGAGCTTGAATATTACTGACACGTTCTGGTCTTGGCATTCCGCAAATGACTCAACATTATGAACTAGCTGGTAACTAACTGTTGCCAGATACTTCGATTTCGGACAAGCTCCATAATCATTTTGACCATGTGTTTTTAGCCTCAAAAGAAGGCCGGTGCCGTATTTGTCAATCTGACAGCTGCTTGTGACACTGTCTGGCACCGTGGCCTTACCTGCAAGCTGCTGAGACTACTTCCGGATAAGCACATGGTCAAAATGATCATGGAGCTTGTCCGAAATCGAAGTTTCACCCTTACTACCGGTGACAGCGAGCAAAGCAGGCTACACCGTCTTAAAAACGGCGTTCCTCAGGGATCGGTCTCCTATTTAACATCTATACGTACGATCTTCCTTCCATGATTTCCAGAAAGTTAGCTTATGCTGATGATTTAGCATTGTTGCATTCTTCTGGAAACTGGAAGGACTTGGAGGGGACTTTAAGCCAAGACATGTCCACACTTTCAGTGTATCTCCAGACTTGGAGGTTGAAGCTCAGTCACACTAAGACGGTGACGGCAGCCTTTCACTTAAATAACCGAGAGGCCAAACGTGAGCTAAAGGTCTACAACAGCAGTAGACTTTTACCGTTCTGTCCAACTCCTACTTATCTTGGGGTAAAACTGGACAGATCGCTCACGTTTCGTCACCATTTAGTGGCATTGCGCAAAAAACCATCCTCATGCGTCACACTGTTGAGGCGACTCGTGGGCTCGGGATGGGGTGCTGGTGCTAAAACACTACGCATAGCCACCTTATCTCTAGTCCACTCAACAGCTGAGTACTGTGCGCCAGTCTGGTGTCACAGTGCTTACACTCGTCTCATCGACAGTGTCTTGAATGACGCCTTGCGCATAGTTACTGGATGCCTGCATCCCACTCCAACGGACCACCTGCCTGTACTCTCAGGCATCCAGCTGGCTGAGCTTCGCCGAATGGGAGCGACACTCTCCTTGGCTCACCGTGGATCTCTGGACCCCGATCATATCTTGTATGGTCTTATAAGTGAGTTCTCAGATACTCACCAATAGAGACTAAGAATCAGATGCCCGTTTGTGCCAGGAGCGCGGAATCTCTTGGACAACTTTTCCAGACTTGGCATCCGCGCTTCTGAATGGACAAATCACAAATGGAATGCGGAGTACTGTGAAAATGCTTCCAGGTTCCGTGCTTTTGTGCCCGAGACCGGTGCCAGGCCTGTTGGAATGGGTTTACCCCGAGCAGCTTGGGTTAAGCTCAACCGCCTGCGGACTGGTGTTGGGCGATTCCATTCGTCCATGCACAAATGGGATCTCGCTCCTTCACCGAATTGCAAGTGTGGCGCCTCTGAGCAAACCGCAGACCATGTACTAACAGCGTGCCCTATACATCGGGCACCACATGGAGCACGAGGTGTGACGGTTTTGGATGACGAAACTCGATGCTGGTTGAATAATACCACTGCTAGCATCTGATTCAGGCAGTGCAGCAGTCTGGGGTAGTAAAAGGATAAACTCTCGGCCCCAGTCCTGTTTGTGTCAGACCTGGAGTGGATACCCTTCAAACGATGACGACGACGACGACGACGAGATGGCTGATGCAATTTCAGTACGATAGTATGTTATATAAAGCTGCATAATCCAATCACAATAATAAAATCTACAAATGCTCTAAATCTTAAACTTTTGCTAATGCTGTAGACCCGGAAGTTGGAGTCGCATGTTTTTGGGTGGAGTTGAAGTAGTTTTTTTAGCTATGCTGAAGTCGAAGTTGCTTTTTTTGATGAGCTGCAGTTGGTATGGGATTTGCATTTTTCTTAGGCTACTCCGACTTCGATTTCCGTTTAATGGCTGGAAGCTATACTGTTGTCATATTTACACTAGTATCATCTGAATTGTTAAAAAAACAAGCAAGCAAAAATACGGCGAGTACTGGGATAGTTCACCTTTTGGACCATATTTTGAAGTGCAAACTAAAAACAATTTTGATTTTTTATTTACGAAATTAAACTGAAGTTTCGGTTTGGGGGTTGTTTTAAAAAAAATTGAAAAAAGATAAAACAATCATTTTGAATAGAAAAAAATGTGTCGAAATGTATTTGAATGCTTTCAGCTTTTAAAATTCAAGTGAAAAGTAAACAGAAAGTCTTTATTCGAATTCATTCCTCCCTAAATATCCGGATTTTTAAAGAATTGTGGGGACTTGTCTAAAGCCATCGCTTTAATCTCTTATCATTCCCAATACTTATAATATGCGTTAGCTTAACAAAAAAAAGTGCTTTGGTCAGGTTGAATGTATTAAGACTAAGAATAAAATTTGTTTACTTTTAATCTACTCTTAATGACAGACCGAAACCGAACCTACCAAAACGGAAGGGTATCCACCCATTCCGATGTTCAGTGTGGGTCTGCTAATCGGCAAACGTCCTTTTCAGGACGGGGCAATGACAGGATAAAACTGCCCTTATCAGGGCACATTGCCAACAAGTTCCGAAGACCCACTATTCTTCAGCTGAACATCGAAGGCCTCACTGCAAGCAAGATGAACGTTCTTCATCACCTCGCTATGCAGTCTGAGACACTCGTCATCCTACTGCAGGAGACCCACTGCACTGATGCAGAGAAGTTGGTACTACCAAACTACCAACTAGCTGGGTCTTCTTTAAGCAGGAAGCATGGTCTTGCCACGTTTATCCACGAGCGACTGAGATACACGCTTTTGGACCAATCTCCACCGACATCGGAGATCGAGTGGCTGTGTGTGGACGTTGATGGCTATAAAATAGTCAACGTCTACAAACCACCACCAACGCGATTGCGATCCCTGGATCTCCCAGTGTTTCCTCACCCCTGTCTTTACGCTGGCGATTTTAATTGTCGTCATGCTGACTGGGGTTATGACGACAACAGTCCGGACGGTGAGTGCTTGGCTGGCTGGGCAAGTATTAATTGTCTTTCCCTCCTATATAATGCCAAGGACGCTGCCAGTTTTTATTCCGGCCGCTGGAACACTGGCACCAATCCGGATCTAGCTTTCGCTAGCGTAGGTCCAAACAGTCGCTTACCGTATAGACGTGTCCTTGACAAGTTCCCCAGGTCACAACATCGACCCTCGCTTATTACACCACCAAGGTTTGCTATGGCAGTGCCAAGCATGCCTGTTAAGCGATGGAACTTTCGCAAGGCCAAATGGAGTCACTACATTGCATTGACGAATAAATTCGCAAAGACTTTGTTGCCGCCTGATTCACTTGATGTGGATGTGGCTTACCAGGACTTCTGTAACACCATTAAGAAAGCAGCCAAAAAGACTATCCCACGCGGGTATCGAAATAACTATATTCCGTGTTGGGATGCAGAGTGTGAATCCCTCTGTAAAACCTTTCTGCAGTCTCCTCAGGGAGACGACTCAAGTTTGGCTGCTACAGCTCTGCTTGCCAAGCTTGACAGAAATCAGAGGGATCGATGGTCCGAAGCAGTTCGGAGCATTGACTTCTCACACTCTAGTCGAAAAGCGTGGAGTATTTTGAACAACCTTACTGGTAGGTCACAACACTCTCCTCGTCACTGTCCCGTTTCAGCCGATGCTATTGCATCTAAGCTGGTTAGAAATGGGAAATACAAGGCTGTTGACCGCAAATCATCTCGACTTGTCTTTCAAGAAGTGTCTGACCTTTGGAGGGCCACAACACCAGACGCAATAAATATCTCTGACAGTTTTTTACAGAGAGAATTTGCTGCTGCCCTTCAACATTTAAAACCAGGTAAAGCTCCGGGACCTGATTCCATCTGCCCCGAGCTTATACTCCATGCCGGAGCTGCTTTGAAGTCCTGGTTACGTGACTTCCTTACTTCCTGTTTGCGCCGACTCAAAATTCCCAAGATCTGGAGAAGAGCGCTTGTGGTCGCGATCCCAAAACCAGGAAAGCCCGTGGGGCACCCAAAGAGTTATCGACCGATATCTCTGCTCTGTGTTCCCTACAAGATCCTCGAGAGACTTATCTACGCCCGCGTTGAACCATTAATCGACCCACTGCTTCCTAAAGAGCAGGCTGGGTTCCGACGCGGGAAGTCAACCGTAGATCAAGTTGTTCTGCTAACCCAGAACATCGAGGATTCTTTCGAGGCTGAAAAGAAAGCCGTTGCCGTATTTATCGATCTGACAGCTGCCTATGACACTGTCTGGCACCGTGGCCTTACCTGCAAGCTGCTGAGACTACTACCGGATAAGCACATGGTCAAAATGATCATGGAGCTTGTCCGAAATCGAAGTTTCACCCTTACCACCGGTGACAGCAAACAAAGCAGGCTACGCCGTCTTAAAAACGGCGTTCCTCAGGGATCGGTCTTGGCTCCCCTCTTATTTAACATCTATACGTACGATCTTCCTTCCACGATTTCCAGAAAGTTTGCTTATGCTGATGATTTAGCATTGTTGCATTCTTCTGGAAACTGGAAGGACTTGGAGGGGACTCTAAGTCAAGACATGTCCACACTTTCAGTGTATCTCCAGACTTGGAGGTTGAAGCTCAGTCACACTAAGACGGTGACGGCAGCCTTTCACTTAAATAACCGAGAGGCCAAACGTGAGCTAAAGGTCTACAACAGCAATAGACTTTTACCGTTCTGTCCAACTCCTACTTATCTTGGGGTAAAACTGGACAGATCGCTCACGTTTCGTCACCATTTAGTGGCATTGCGCAAAAAACTATCCTCATGCGTCACACTGTTGAGGCGACTCGTGGGCTCGGGATGGGGTGCTGGTGCTAAAACACTACGCATAGCCACCTTATCTCTAGTCCACTCAACAGCTGAGTACTGTGCGCCAGTCTGGTGTCACAGTGCTTACACTCGTCTCATTGACAGTGTCTTGAATGACGCCTTGCGCATAGTTACTGGATGCCTGCATCCCACTCCAACGGACCACCTGCCTGTACTCTCAGGCATCCATCCAGCTGAGCTTCGCCGAATGGGAGCGACACTCTCCTTGGCTCACCGTGGATCTCTGGACCCCGATCATATCTTGCATGGTCTTTTAAGTGGGTCCTCAGATACTGGCCAAGTGAGACTAAGATCCAGACGCCCGTTTGTGCCAGGAGCGCGGAATCTCTTGGACAACTTTTCCAGACTTGGCATCCGCGCCTCTGAATGGACAAATCACAAATGGAATGCGGAGTACTGTGAAAATGCTTCCAGGCTCCGTGCTTTTGTGCCCGAGACCGGTGCCAGGCCTGTTGGAATGGGTTTACCCCGAGCAGCTTGGGTTAAGCTCAACCGCCTGCGGACTGGTGTTGGGCGATTCCATTCGTCCATGCACAAATGGGATCTCGCTCCTTCACCGAATTGCAAGTGTGGCGCCTCTGAGCAAACCGCAGACCATGTACTAACAGCGTGCCCTATACATCGGGCACCACATGGAGCACGAGGTGTGACGGTTTTGGATGACGAAACTCGATGCTGGCTTAATGATATCACTGCCAGCATCTGATCCAGGCAGTGCAGCAGTCTGGGGTAGTAAAAGGATAAACCCTTGGCCCCAGTCCTGTTTGTGTCTGATTTGGAGTGGATACCCTTCAAACGACGACGACGACGAATTGCAGACAAATAAAGACATTATGAAATGCTAATTCTACACTATTAACTACGATAGTTAAAAGCTATTTTTAAATTTTTTTTGAAAATTCAAAGGGGGTGTTTGCTTTTATTTGCTGGATTCTCTTTGGTTGCTAAGTGTGACTTATAACGAGAGTTGTGAAGAAGGAGAAAATTTTCCCACTCCGACTACAGCTCTTTAAAATTTTACAATCGAATTTCAACTCTAGAACATTTGAAAAATGACTTCAACTTTATCCCAGCGATTTCGATTTCACAACCTTGGAAGCCCAATTGTGGGGTGGTTAAAGTGAGTTGAAGCATTGTGATTGTGATCGACATGGTTTCGGTTCTAAATTTACTTGTGCCATTCTGTTATGTCCATAATAACGACACTTTTACGAAGCTTTTCCCTTTTCGGTGGTTTGGCAAGCAGTAACTTCAGTCATATCTCTATAAAACTAAAAAACAAAATAAAAATTTTTTAACTTTTTATTTTATCTATTATTCTCTATGTTTATCCTCCTGACTCTCAGAAAAGCGACGGAGGCGATGATACATAAAGTAAGCAATTACCACAACCTGCTTCAAGAAATACCAAAATATTGCTGTCATCTTGAAATTTAATAAAGATACGACTGAAAGTTAGAACTGCTTGTCAAGACCATCAAGCAAGGAAAAGTGCCATAAACTGTCTTTCCTAAGGACACAGCATAATGGCGCGAGCAGGTTTTGAATCGAGACGACAACGATTACAATTCCCTTTTTAACCTCTACACATACTATTTGGCTTCTACAATCTTTAAAAAGCTTGCATTTGCGGACTATCTTGCATTGTACCGAGGTAGAAACGTTTGTGTGTCTCAATGACCTGTAAAGCTGTATTGGCCAGAGATTTTATTTCTGTTAGACTCTCAATGACCTGTTAGGGATACCCATGCCGGTGAGATTTGCAAACAGAGATTAGATAAAATGTAGTTCTAAAAATAGGAACTTCAACTTGGGAAGACTGCTGTGCTCATTACTCGTGGCAGTCAAGCATCATAGGAGACGAAAATCTCCAAAATAAACCCTTTTGCTGTAGAGTTACACTGCAAAATCAAAATATGTTATCTAGTACATTTTTTGGTGCTGCCTCCAGCGTTGGAAAAATTAATAAGATTCGCGTTCAGGTGCTTGGAAAAAATATCTATTTGAAAAATGTTTCCCTAAATGAGTCAGCCTTGTTGATTTTAAAACACTGGTGATTGATTTCCAACCACTACAAATTGGTTTGTTTTTGGTTATTGTCTGATCTCTACTGAGTGGAGCTCTATCTGAAAAGAAAAGACACATCTCTGGCTTTTTACGAATATTTATTTTTTAGTTCACCCTTATTTATAATCAGACACATCTCTGGCTTTTTACAAATATTATTTTTTAGTTCACCCTTATTTATAATTGCTTCTAGAAGGCAATATATAGGCCTACACCCAAAGCCAGGATCATACCCACACAAATGGGTTTATGACATTTATTTCAAATCTATCACTAAACATTAAACATCTACGTGTTTATGTAACCACACAAAACACTAGGTGCATTTAAAATAGGGTTGCCATACCGTCCGGAAAATTCCGATTTTGTATAAAATTCTTCAACGTCCGAAATTATAAGAGTTTTAGAATAAAGATTTTAGAATGACATGAAATGGACATTAAACTCGTTTGTTTGTTGCCCTTGGTTGGCTGAAGACCTTTTTTTGTCTTCATCCTAGAATCTCAGATAATTTTATTTTGTCCGCCCTCCAAAAGTTTTTTGGCTGGTACGCCTATGTCTGTCCAGAATTCCGCCTATGCAGATATGGTAACCCAAATTTAAAATGCTCCTAAATAACAACAAAAGACTACAACAACTTGTGGTGCTGCACCCTTCACAGCACTTTTAACAATAAAATTCAATCAACTAGCCAAACAAACACACCATCATCAAAGAGCTTTTTCAAAGTTTTTCAACTCAATGCAAAATGGCATCCGCAACAAAACTAAAAAGTAATGTCATAGCAGTACAAAAGTCAAAATTTAATTAATCTCACAAAACGCTTAATATTTCTTACTTCACGCCAATCAGAAGTAATCGCACTTGCAAATAAGAAAAAGTCCTTCTGACTCCGGGAAGATGTGGGACCTATCGGACAAAATTTACTTAACTTTATTTTTAGTTTAACTTGATAAACAATTTTAAATGTAAGCAAGTTTTTTTAAACTTTGTTCTATGAAAAACTTAAGCTACCCCAAATAAGAAGGATCAGATTGCAAACAAAAATTTTATTTACATTTTAAAAATCTCACTCTAGCTTCCAAAATAGTGCCCACCCATGGGGACCATTCGTGTATGATGAAGGGATCTTTCGGACACTCATTTACAAGCATTATGCAATCTTAAACCAAAAAAAACAAGCATTGAATTATTCTTGTTGTTTTATATAAATTTGCAACACATTAACGTGACGTCATTGCTAGTATTGCATCATAAATTAAAACCACAGACTAAAGAGAACAAGATTGGCTAAAAATTTAAAAACTTTGCAAAATCGTTTTGTGGCGCAACTGACGATAGTTTCGGGAGAATATAAACAATATTGTCTAATCTAACAGTTGCTGCATCTACCTCTTCGGGAAACTGAAAACCGTATCAGATTTTTTGTGACTGCCTCAAAAATTTACCTCGTGGTCACCGTCTTCGGTCTCGTCCATTACATATTTTTACCATAAAATGTTTGTAGGTCTACTTTCCCTCTTCTAAAAAAACTTTAATGAGAGCAAAGTTCTTAATTTTAGTTTGATGTGTAGTAAACACTCGACTTTCTTAAATTTCGACTTTATTCATATTAGATTCATCTCCACGCCAACTGCCTGACGAATGTAGTGAAATATTGCTGTCACTGCCAGAAGAAACAAGTTTTCTCGGGCACTGTGCTCGCGGTTTTCTACGACGAGAAATTTTTTTTTCTTTTTCTGGTGTGTCTGTAATTATGAAAGACCTACGCTTGTTTTTGTTTTGGTGTTTCTGCTTAGCATCAGTTTTGATATAAGGGTTTTTGTTAGAAGTGCGTTTTTGATATAAGGAGAGATAGTTTTTGTTAGAAGTGCGTTTTTGATATAAGGAGAGATTTTTGTTGGAAGTGCTTTATTTTCCAGTTCATTAAAGGCTGCAGTGCTCATAGATGTTGCACACAAACCACTTGACAATTGAAGATTGGAAGACTCATTATTGCCATGTTGCTGAGGTAGACCAGGTCTATTTGTAACAAGAGAAGGTAAAAATGAATTATCAGGAAAAGCGTCGGAATTGTAAGGGTGAATTCCAATGAACTTACAGTAAAAGAGGAAGTGATATTTTAAATACTAAATGATCTCAAAAATGCCTGGCCTGACAATTCTTCTACTTCATAAATCGAAAGTGCTTTTCCAGGATTGGATGTTATTAAAGGATCGCATAGAGAAGAGTAATGACATTTAAATAATCCATACACCCCAATATCAAGAGGTTGAGCTTGTGGCTACAATCCGGTGGAAACGTACATGTAAGTATGCACAATCCGTTTTCTTTGGCGATTTTAATGGCATCAACAGAGAGATGATTGATGTATTAGTAGTAAAGCAGGGTTGTCTTTGCTCACTTTCATAAATCAAATAAAATGATTCATTGCTTCAGCAAAAAGATTACTATTCATCCGTACAGACAGATGTGCAAAACTTAAGCTTAAGAAGCACCTTTTAACATGTACAATGGTTTTTAAAAAGGACGGGTGGGAAAATGTACACTGGAGAAAGTAAATGGCCAATAGCATTTACACAACAACACATTGTTATTGTACTTCTCTTTAGCTAAAGAAAGTGGTCCTATTTGTTTTATCTCTTTCTCTGCCAAGATTTTGCTTGGCTTGACAACTGTGAATATACCCGTCTCGTCCAGGTTTCAAATGTTTTGGGGAGGTATATTAACGCCTCTGTTATGAAGAATATCGTTTAAAATGCAAAAAAACCCTTGACCACGTTCGATTAAATCCAGTTGCTCGTGCCAAGTTAGTTGACTCGGGACTGCGAAGAGATAAGTTTCCTGATCTTTTGTAAAATCCTCAAAGTCTTCTCCTGCTTTTTTTTATCTAGTTGTTGGGCATTGAAATGCTTTTAGTTTTAGCAGATTTATAAGCTACTTGTCTCGTCTGAAGCTTTGTTAAGCCGTAACACATTTTTGTTGTTTGAAAAATATATTGCTTTAAAGCCTTTTCTTCATCCGTGTTAAAAACCTATAAAACAAAAACAAGAAAAATTTAAATGTTAAAAGTTATGATTTTTCATACAATCTTTGTCATTGACAGATTGAAAATTTTAAAGACGTAACTTTTTGACCTCTTTTAAACATTGCACTAAACCTAGTTTTAGTACCTGCTTTGTTGCAATAGAAAGCTTTGAAACAGTTGTTGAGCCACACTTTTGTTTGCCTTTAACATAGTCTGCAAGAGTTGATCGAGAAATGCAGCATTCTTAGCTGCTTTTCGTAGGCTTATCCTATCTTCAAGTACACTTTTTAAGGCTATTTGAAGTTGATTGTCTGTGAACAATCCTTTAGTTCCTTTGACTTCTTTAAAAATAGGCATTTCAAAAACATATATAGTTTTTAGATTATTTTTACGTAAAAACTATACCTAAAATTGTAATTTGAAATAGTAGCAACCTTTCGAACGGGGTCAGAATAGTATGTCCGATTGCTCCCCAGGTAGCTATTTTTAGCAAAACTTCCAAAAATTTTAATTCAAATCTAAACACTTTGCATCAGATAAACCTAATAAAAACTTAATTTAATAAAATAAATAATGTGAAAACTTTTTGTGGGCAACTTAAAAACTTAAATTTTTACTGTGACTTTTTATTTACTTCAAATAAAAACACATTGCTTGTCTCTGTAACAATGCACGCCCAATCGCAACTAAAACGTGTGATGCGGTAAAGAATGAAATCTCGGTTCCATAACAATTAGAGAGCAAAACAGCTACGTCATAATCCAAAACAGCTTGGCTTCTGTCCAATTGGTCCCCGTGTCCAATAGATTCCACATCTTCCCAACACAAAAACATTAATAGTTTTTTTCTCTACTTGAAACCCCAAACAATTTACTAATAAAACTATTAATGATCAAAATCTACCTTTCTACATCACAAAAATAACACATCGGAAGAGGTAGATTCCACCCAAACATTTTTCCCCAAACTACCACAAACAAAAGAGGAATCGATTATATTTAGCACATTCGCAACCATAACAAATCTTCTTTACACTATTACCACAGCACATGTCAAGGTATGGTACACAGGTACAAAAGGCTTCTAGAAGAGAATAGATTTAAGACATTCTGCTAAATTTAAATCACATTATTTTAAACAAAACAAACTTTAACACCCCCACCATCCAATCAAGCAAGACAGCCTACTTCACCAGACGTCATCACAGCCTCATCAGACTCGCATGATTCACTAGCTAGAAGACCATCCACTCCTTCACATCCGATCACTTACCTTTACTCATCACCCTTAGCATCCATCAGAAGACCAAAACAGCTTCCTCTCACTTAACTGAAACAAACTACCAAAAGGCACATTGGCATAGACTAGGAACGCATACCACTTTAAGTTATAAAGATTTTAATGTTTTTAGAGCAATACAAGATAAATTATAATTCTGTATACCGTATTAGGCAGTTTTTAATTAAACTTTGCCTTTTCTTGCTTTTTGTTATTGTTTTTTTTTTTTTGGTTAACCTGCTTCCTGTGTAGAATGTAAATTTTCCAGTAGCAACTATTTATAAAAACTAGAAAACATTCTTTCTTGCGGAGAAAATGAAGATGGCTATGCAATGCTTTGTTGTAAATTTTCTCTTATCAATATTCGATCACATGTCGTTTCAATCAAGTATCGTTCGATCAACTGTCGGGTCTAATTCTACGATGACGTAATAATGTTGTAAATGCATTTACCTCAAGATATAATAAATGTTTAAAAAGCAGACTTAGAGGTGATTACTGATAAATCATTTACTTTGAAATATATACTTTCACAAAAAGTTTTTGGATTTTGACAAAAAATATTTTACTATTTTATTGGAAGGTAACAAAAATTAAAACAAAATACAAGCAACTAAGCATACACAAAGCATACAGACCACCCTAAATAAAGAGAAAAGTTAGTGGAGTAATTAGATCAAATCTGGTAATTAAAGATTGCAGTCGAAGACGATTTCAAAAGGCAGGTTTACTTTTTTATTACGATTTTTAAGAAACACTAACCAATTTGCACGGAAATCTATAACCGGCTGTTTTGCGACTAAGTTTGCGATTGGTAGAAAATTTAGAATGGCAGCAAGAAATCCAAAAAAAAAACACAATCAACTTCTATTAGACTTTTCTTCCATTTAGCTTGCAGAAAATTCATTTAAAACCCAAAAAACTACACACACTGTATTTACAATAAGCAAAAATGAATAATTACAAAATAAAATAATCTAAAAAAACTAAGATCAATTAGAAAAAAAGTAAGGTACTGTAAGACAACAAATATTTATTTCAAGAATTACATACTACATGAATTTATTTGAACGCCTCAAAAATAGTGGCGGACGATGAGCTGATTTTAAGGTGCGCTTAAAATAAAACATGTAATGTCTTGGTAAATTTAAACCAAAACAATAAAATAACTTTGGTTTATTACAACCAGGTAACAAAATAAGTTATTTCTTGGTTTTGGTTTGAAACGAGCACAACATTAGATATTTTATTTTAAGCGCACACCTTAAAAACAGCTTACCGTCTGCCACTGCCTGAAATTGATAAAAACACTAGTCAAAATAATATTTTCATCAATCAGACAAATGAAAACGTTAAACTGTAATGTAGAAAAAACACTATACTTTATGTATAGATCTAACGCTAATTCAAACGAAATCACGGACAGAAATGGTGTGAATGTCGGTTTTGATTTTCCTAAAATAATCAAAGTCTTATTTACAACAACTTAAAAAAAATTGGGTTTTGAAGTGAGAAAAATTGAAAGCCCGACGATGAGAAAGCTGAAACAGTTTACTGGTTTTACTTGCTCACTTGATGACACACAGAGTGACACAAGTGGAACATTATGAAATTATGGTAATCCAGGAACTTAAAGTAAATTAAATATTCAGCCGAAGAACGAAAAACAAAAGAAAAAGCTAAGCAAGACATCGTTCATTCCGGCGTGGTAAATACACGAGATAGAAAAACTTCCCCAGGAAGCAAAGCAATCGTGGTCGTCAAAATAGCAAAAGTCGAGCAGTTACGACATAATGTAGCAAGAATATGAATTCAGCCATCCGATTTAAAATAGCATTAAAAATTAACGCGTCTAACGGCGAATGTTTTTGAGATTGTACGAGAACGCACGCGCACAACTAGCAAAAGCGATCCAGCACTTTGGTCTCCTGCCGAAGTTTAATGAAACAAAGACGCTAATCC